>JARBWK010000004.1:68421707-68814307 GCA_030556195.1 Anolis apletophallus
CGCAGATCTGTGGTCGTAAATATGTCATCCATCTCTCCTCTTCAATTTCAAAATCATAGCAACATCTTTCAAAAGAAACCAAAAATTTCTCCACACTATCCCCTTTTACATACTTCGGGAATCTCCTCAGGAGTTGGTCTATAGAACCTTCTGCCTGCACCTCTTGAACTGGCCTGGCACGCTGAGAGGCATTCCCTCTCTCAGACTCCAACCTGGCTATTTCTCTTTGCAACTCTCTCTCCTTTTCTCTCTCTTCTCTTTCCTTCTCTTCTCTTTCTCTTTGCATCTCTCTCTCCTTTTCTTCTCTTTCTCTTCGCATCTCTCTCTCCTTTTCTTTCTCTTCTCTTTGCATCTCAAGTTTCATCACCTCAAGCCTAAACCGGTATTCTCCAGACATTTTACTTGACTCTGATTCTGAAATTTCAGAGTCTTCTCCTTCCTGCAGAACCTCAGGCTGCCCTGCTTCCTCCAAAGCCCTCGTTTGTCTCCTGGTGGTCATTTTGCCGAACTTTTACCTCAGAACTTTAAACTAAACTATTAAAGTTCCTACTACCACACGACTTTGGTCAGTAAACTGAGAAATTAAACAAATTCCTCTGGTAGCCTTGCTTTCGCACTGGATCAGTTTTCTTACACGATCCCACCGCTCTGCCGCCAATATGCGGTGAAGCTACGTTCAAATCAACCGGCTGGACAGGGTGGACCCTCTCTTAAAGATCCCACCGCTGCCGCCAATATGTGACCACTCCACTTCTTGACCGGCCTCAGACTGGACAATCTTTCTATGTCCACACTGCTGACCTCCAATCCAAGGAAACCTCGAAGTTACCTCAGCAACTTCACGTTTATTGGCAGGGTACTGTCTCACCCCTTCACCATTTAACTGACTGGAGTTTTAAAACTTCTCAGTGACCACTTGACCACGCTGCCACCATTTATCCGGCTGACCACTGACTTTGAGGGCCACCACCAATAAAAGAATCAGGAGAGGTGTTTTCCTTTTAAGATGCAAACAATTTATTTTGACACAAATGGGTACAATCTTGGTTGGTTTCAAACTTCCTTAGAGGCACAACTTTTTCTGTTACATAACACAATGGGGACCTATTATAGGGTTTCCACTAAACCTCTATAAACCCCTGCAACTTTAACTAGGGTCTCTATACCCTTTAACTGGACTGCTCACTAGCAGACCTTAAGACACACACTAACACTGGACCGTTCTCTTTCAGTCCTTAGGACACTCTAAACTAGAACATAACTCCTCCCCTTCTCATTTGGCAGTTGGCTTCCCGCTCTTTTCCAACTGTAGAATTCAAACCTGAACATTCTACTAGCCTCTAGCCCTGGTTGCCATGGCGACAGCTCTTCTAAGCTTCTGCCATGCCTCCCTTCTGTTTCACCCACAGAAACAAACCATAGAACATTCAAAACAACATACATTTTAACACATGTCACACAACATTTACACACAAATAATCAACATCATTACAGCGAGGTCCCTCGATCGACGAGATCGGGCTCCATCCTGTCCCTCAACATGGACAGGACCCCTTCCCATACAGGATGCGAAGTGGAACCTTCGTCTTCACCGACCGACAACGCAAGAGCGTTCGGTGAACAGGTCGGCCGGATGGCAAGGTCTCTGGGGATGCAACCCTACGTTCCCACGAGAGCCAGCGCCTGCCCCGTTTTCAGCAGGGTGCAGGTCGAGGAAGCGGCCCAACCACACCTCCCCATGCTGGAGCCACTGGAAGATGTGGTGAAGGCCTCGTGGACGACTCCATCGACCATCCCTCCTACGTCCGGGTGTATCGAGGCATGGTACAAAATAGATGAGAGGGAGAAGAGCTGGCTACATGATCACCCGACTCCCAACTCGATGATCGTCACCTCCTCCCAGTCTTCGGGCCGAGAATCTGCAGCCCCCTCAGACCAAGAGGGAAAGCGGTTCGACACAGTCGGCCGAAAAATCTACAAGGCCGGACTCTTGCTGACCAAGATGGCTAATTATGGGGCGTGCATGGGAGCTTATCACCAGATCCTGTGGGAAAGGGCTCAACCCTTTTTCCAGGATCTCTCCCAAGAACAACAAACTGCACTTCTCTCCATCTCCCAAGAAGTGCAGTCGTTGGCACACCACCAGATCCTGATGGCCCGCCATACGGGGGACACCTCAGGAAAGCTGCTGGCCCACGGTGTCGCCATTCGAAGACACGCATGGCTGAAGTCTTCTGGTCTCTCTTCGAATTCGAAGAAGACCATCGAGGATCTCCCGTTCGATGCCCAGGGACTGTTCTTTGCGGGCACGGACGATAAACTAAAGGCCACTCACGACTTTAGAGTCCTGACGGCCAAGCTGGATCGGCCCCAGCCACAACCAAAGCCTAGGTACTACCAACGGGCGAAGTTCCAGCCCAGGCAACAGTACCGTCAAGCTCCACGGCCTTACTCGGCCCCTCAGCAGCAGCAGCAGCAACAACAGCCGAGGCAGCAACAACAACAGGCCAACCGACCCCGCCAGGGTAACAAATCGAGGCCTCGCCATAACAATGGCAATGGACAGTCCAATCGCCGCGTTTGACGGGGCGAAGGGCGACACCGCCTCGTCGCTAGGTACCGCTGCCACCACCATGCCTCCTCCCAGCCTTCGACCTCCACCACCTCACCCACCATTCGGAGACCGCCTGGCCCGCTACATCGATGCCTGGCGTCGCATCACCTCAGATGCATGGGTTCTCCGGATTGTCGAAGACGGCTATGCCTTGGAATTCGACGAGCTTCCGCCAACGGGGTTCATCGTCGAGACAGAGCCGTCCAGGGTGATCTTGGAGGAGGTCGACGCATTGCTTCAAAAGGGAGCGATTTCACAGCTCCCCCAGAGCAAGGAAAGAGGGGCATACTTCTCACGGTATTTCACCGTGCCAAAGCCAGACGGTTCCCTGCGACCCATCCTGGACCTCAGAGACTTAAACGCGTACGTTTCGCCGAGGAAATTCAGGATGGTGTCAGTGTCATCCATTCTCCCGCTGCTCCGGAGAGGAGACCACTTCGCCTCAATAGATCTTCGGGATGCGTACTTCCACATCTCGATCAGGCCTGCCCATCGACGCTTCCTCAGCTTCAAGGTGGCAGGAAGGGCGTACCAATTCAACGTCCTTCCCTTCGGCCTCGGGACGGCTCCCCGGACATTCTCAAAGTGCATGTCGGTCGTGGCTGCGCACTTGAGAAGGGAGAAAATCCGGATTTTCCCGTACCTGGACGACTGGCTGCTGGCGGCCCAGTCTCCAGACCTGCTGCATCACCAGGTCTCGACGGCACTACGATTACTCTCGTCATTAGGCCTGCGGCTCAACGAGAAAAATCCCAGCTCGCCCCGTCCCAGTCCATAAAGTTTATCGGGACGATTTTTCGACTCCGTCGATCAGCTCGCCTATCTGCCAGACGTCAGATTCCAGGCACTTCGACGAGAGGTGAACACCTGCACCGGGCCCTGCATCACGGCAAAGCAGATCCAGGTCACGCTGGGCCACATGGCGTCCACGGTGGCAGTCACTCCGCTGGCAAGGCTCCGATTCAGGCCCCTACAGCGCTGGTTTCTCGACCACTTCGATCCGGTCAGAGAACACCACTCGAAGAGACTCTCTCTCCCGAAGGCGGTCAAGGACTCCCTCCGGTGGTGGACGTCCGAAGCCAACGTCTGCAAAGGAGTGCCTTTCCACACATTGACCCCGTCCGTCACAATGACGACCGACGCCTCGATGCTGGCCTGGGGAGGCCACATGAACAACTTGTCGATCAACGGCCAATGGTCGGCAGTGGAGAGACTCCACCACATCAACTACCTCGAGCTCCTGGCCATAGCCAAGGCCCTTCGAGCCTTCGCCCCTAGTCAGGGGACACGTAGTACTGGTCAGGACAGACAACATAGTGGCCATGTACTACGTCAACAAGCAGGGCGGAACAGGCTCCAGGAAGCTTCTGGCCTTGGCCCAGAGCCTGTGGGAGTGGTGTGTACGTCACCAAGTAACCCCAGAGCTGTCCATCTCCGGGAATCGACAACCAGGAGGCGGACTCTCTCAGCAGAACCAGCTGGTCGTCCCACGAATGGATGCTGCATCCGGACGAGCTCCACCGTGTCTTCCAACGGTGGGGATTCCCAGACGCAGATCTCTTCGCATCGCCGGAAAACAACCAACTGCCAGTTTTCGGTGCCAGGCTTGCCCCGGATGCACGCCGGGGATGCCTCGGGGACGCACTCCTGCTCGACTGGACGACGGGTTTCTTCTACCTCTTCCCGCCCGTTCCGCTTCTTCTCCGAATCGTCGAGAAGATCCAGCTCTCGGGGACCGATTGCATCCTCATCGCCCCCTACTGGCCCAGACAAGTCTGGTTCCCGACCCTGCTCCACCTAGCGGGCCAGGACCACATGCCACTCCCTCACCGGCCAGACCTGCTGACCCGGGAGAAAGGGATGCTCCTCCATCCGGACCTTCCATCCTTGCACTTAACGGCATGGAGGATCCACCGGTGCCAGACGTCTCTCCAGCAGTAGCAGCGATCCTGGCAGCGGCCCACAAGCCTGCCACGTCGAAGGCGTATTCGGCTTGCATCGCCCGCTACGCGAAGTTCCAGGCCTCTCGATCCGCCACCGTCTTCCCACTGTCGATCCCGGCGGTCCTGGAATTCCTGGCGGAGTTGGTCAACAGGGGTCTGTCCATGTCCTCGGTGAAGACCCACCTGGCGGCCCTCACCTGGCAGAACCAGCAGAGGGATGGTCCCTCGCTGTTCCAGTTCCCGATGGTCAAGAGATTCCTGAGGGTGTCAACAACACCCGCCCCGGGGCATCCACCTATGCCGGGTTGGAACCTCGACCTGGTGCTGGCCTGCCTGTCATCTCCACCGTTTGAGCCGTTGTCGTCCATCGACCTGCGACTCCTCTCCTGGAAGGTGGCCTTCCTGGTCGCCATTGCTTCGGCGCGCAGGCCCTCCGAGCTGGCGGCGCTCCGTGTCGACGAGCCCTACTTGTTGTTTTTAGCAGATAGGGCCATCTTGCGGACGGACATCACTTTTTTGCCTAAAGTGGTGTCTCCGTTCCACGTAAACACCGACATTGTGCTCCCGGACTTGGGGTCCCCCCAACCCGGGGACACGGACTCGACGCTCAGAGCTCTCGACGTCAAGAGAGCCCTCTGGGTCTACAAGGACCAATCGGCGGACTACCGTCGGTCGACTAGACTCTTTGTTTCTTACGCCACCGACAAGCTGGGCTTGCCGGTGTCGTCACAAAGACTCTCGAACTGGGTGGCTTCCCTGGTTGAACTGTGCTATCAGATAGCACGTCAGCCGTGTCCCCCTAGGGTCAAGGGTCGCTCGACTAGGGCAGTAGCCACGTCGACCGCTTTTCTCCAAGGGATCCCCCTGGACCAAATTTGTAGGGCGGCCATCTGGGCCAACCCCTCCACCTTCACATCACACTACCGGGTAGACACCCTGTTTGGAAGGGAGGCGGCTTTTGGTAGGTCGATTCTTAACCCCAAAGGCCCTCGGGGTGGTGCCGAGTAGGCAGCTCTGTCTCTCCCTCTATGCACAGTTCGGTCGACAGTTACGGTCGGTCGAACGTTTTTCTCCTTCGGTTGCACTAGCTAACGTTTAAGTGTGTGCCGTGCCCCGGGTAGGGGCACAGTCTCGACCGGTAAAGCGCGCTTTACCCACTCACGGGTTCAAGTTGCACCAGTTGTGCACTTATGTTCTCAGTTGTGCTGGTTGCACTCACTGTTATGAGGCCTGTGTGCCTGACATGAATGGTGCTTGTTGCACTTATGCTGTGAGGCCTGTGTGCCTGACATGAATGGTGCTTGTTGCACTGTGTTTACAAGTGGGAGCATGCCTTCCACTCATATTTATATGATTGATGTGTTATTTATTCGTGTTGTGGTTGTAATAAACCTGTTCATTTGTTCTAGAATTGGCTGGTTTGTTCCCACCTCCTTACCTTAGCTCGGTAAATCTTCATAAGTGTGCATTCACAGAGCTCTCGAAGAAGAATGGTAGGTTACATACCTGTGACCATCTTTCTTCGAGTGAAGCTCTGTGAATCCACACGAACCCGCCCGGCCGTCCCCACTCTCTCAAACCACCCTTTCCTAGTTGCTAATGTGGCGTAGGAATGGGGTGGGCGCATGGAGGCGCCTTTATGCCCTCCGGGCCGGCTGGGCGGAGCTACCGCCAAAACTTTTCAAACTGGGAAAGTTTCCGTTAGAAGCCCGCGCTGGCGCGCAAACTTCATAAGTGTGGATTCACAGAGCTTCACTCGAAGAAAGATGGTCACAGGTATGTAACCTACCAATATGATTCTGTTTGCTTACTATATTGTATACATATGTTTTGGTATGTACAGTAGCTTTCCCTTTACTCTATGTTTCTTGAGGTTGTGGGAGGGGCTGCAAACCATATGATCGGATCTGGGACTGCTCAGATCTGAGACTCCATTTTAGACCACAGAGATGCCATGAGACTTTGGACTGTTAAGAGCAAGCTCATGTTATTGGTGTTGATTATAAGAAAGATGCCCCGTGTTATCTGCACAGAGAAGCTACTTCAAACCTAACTGTAACTGGATCCACAAGTTATGTACCTGTACATTGAATACATGGAGGTTGTGAGTAAACAGTAAATGTTATTTTTTAATGACGTCTACTTTATTTTTGTCTCTTGAGAACATGATATAGAAACAAGATGTTTTATGGGAGATTAGATGTGATGGCATACCTGATGAGCCTTTGGGAAAACTATAGTGTCTGACTTTACTCAGGGGCTATCCCTGTTAAGATTAAGATCTTTAGCAGACAGAGGCACTTTAGACAAGGTGACAAGATAAACAAATGAGTTTACTGAAACAAGATGAATAAAGGGTTAACTCCACTCGGGACTATCACAAGGTAACTTAAAACAATACATTACAAAAGGAGATTTTGCTGGTTGCAGTCATCTTTCTGGAATCTTTGAAAATCTTTTGCCTTTGCCTCTTTTGCTTCTGGTGTAAAGTGATGGATTATAAATTGTTGTTTACAAACTGTCTTAATCTTCACTTCTGTGAAGCTTAAGATGGGGGAAATCTTCTGTTGTCCTTTGGACTGTTGCTATAATAATACTGCCAAATGTAGGTGCTAAAATGTCTGTTTTGATTGTTTGGGCCTAGCATGCCAGACAATCTCTGTAGCTCTGCTGCAGAAAAAGGAGGAGTCTTTATAGGGAAATGGAACAGACCACTATGACTGGCCTCTGGGAAGATTTTAAGCTCTACCCAAAAACTAATACAAATGAAGGTGTCTACACTATTGGGAAAATCTATGAACAGTGGGAACTGAAGCATAGTAGATGTTTTTGAGCACTGAAAAGAATACTTCTGGTTATATATCACTGAAGAGAAGATTTTACTCAAAATAGGTTTTGGCTCTTCTCTGAAAGATCATACCTTTACAAAAGGTTATGATTTTCAAATGGTTTTGAATGCAATTTTTTCCAAAATTTATGAAGATTCTGGTTTTCCAACAGGTTATGATTTCTAAAAGATCATGCCTTTCCAAAAGTTTTCTCACATTCCTGTTCAAAAGATGAGACACATCATAGGATATAACTACACTGACCATTTAACACAGCTTGAAGACAAATTCAAACGGTAGCTGCTACAAAATGGATACTGTCAAAGTGTGCTGCAGCATGAATTAAGGCCAGTAAAGTGCATTAAACACAGTTGGGGGGGGGGGGGTGTCTGATTTAAGCTCCTTAATGCACACCAGCAAGCCCCAAATCTAAAGCACATTGCATGGTGAAATCAGCTCTGCAGAATTCAAAGCACTTTATAAATATCCTCTCCTACAAATCTCTCTGGGAAATGGAAAAACACACACATAGCAGTTTGAGGCCACCTTTTGTAGTTAATGTAATCACTTTACTGGCCTCCAATCTGTTCCAAGCTTGCCGCTCTGTGAAAATGGTTTTTCCCAAACCAGTTCCAAACTGACCTAAATGATCATTGCAGATGTGTACACAGAAAAATCAAGTGCTTTTTGAAAAAGCAGTGTGGGTGGCTCTTAGTTTTTCAAATAGAGCTGAATCATCATAGCATTTTACCAAACCCCCCTTTAATTTCTTAATAATTGTTTGAGGACATCAATGTAATGTTTACAAACAAGTCAGAGTGAAAGTAATGTTGAAAAAATATCTCTGAGTTTGATATATTCACAGAGGCATATGAAATAAAGCTGTGAAGACCATGCAAGAATTCCTCTGGAATATGTTTTGCATCTGAAACCTTCTGCAAACTAGTTTCTCATTCCTATGCATCCTTTCATAAAAGCCAGAAAGACAGCATAGATTTCCTTCCAAACAAATGTGGACAAGATAGATCAGGGGTGCTCACACTTTTTCAGCATGCAAGCTATTTATAAAACAACCAAGTCAAAATGATCTACCTACCCACTACAAAAATGTAAAACATATAACACAACATCTGCTTTGAACTGGGTTTTCTGAGTCCACACTGCCATATAATCTGATTCAAATCCGATAACATGGGATTTTATTCAACTGTGTGGAAAGGATCTCAGATAACCCAGGGCTGGCAGCACTTGGGTGGCTTCGGGAGCCTGTGGGGCAGGACTGAGCCTTCCTCCCGCCCTGCCTGTGATCTACCAGGACGCCCTATGCGATCTACCAGTAAATCGCGATCTATCTAATGAGCATCCCAAGATAGTGTTACATATTCCTTGTAGTTGGAAACATGGTCGTGAAAAACCTTACCTTGAAGGAAACAAATATAGGAAGGCCAAGAGTTTCATAACGATGATCTTAGTTAATGTGTTAAATGGTAATGTTCAAGCATGCAGTAACTTACAACACAATACCTTTACTTACCCTGACATTTGGCTCTTTAACAAATGTTCTTGGTATGTGCTTCTCTATATTTTACATAATTCCATAAACTACAATAGATAAATTACGTATTTTGTTTAGTCTCCAACCAGGATTGACTCTCATTTTTAGTGCTTTGAAAAAAGTTGTCATAGTCATTAATGAAGTATCACTGCGTGTTTTGCTGTAATTTTGCAGAACAAATGACAAGCTTCACACTGATGTTTGGAACATGATATAAAAAGGAACATAATGGAATGCCTAGATGCATGCATGTCGGGAATTTGATGCCACACGCTTGACTTATCTTTCCTACTACTTGTTGAATGGCTGTTTGGAGTCGTATGCTTCTCATGTGAATTCAATTCTACACAGTTCCAAAATGCCTATTGTTAAAGAGATCCTCGTGCTCAGAAACTAATTGGTGAAGGAATTCCCTTAACATTTCAATAACTGGGTTTGGAAATACAGTAGTCTTTCTGGCCACTTCCACACAGCTGAATAAAAGCCCATATTATCTGCTTTGAACTTGAATACTGTATATGGCAGTGTGGACTCAGATAACCCATAGCAGATATTGTGGGATTTACTGCCTTGATATTCTAGATCAGGGGTGCTCAGAATGGTGATCGGGATCACCAAGGTGATCTTCGGGCCTCATCCTGGTGATCTTCAGACCCCTGACCAGGTTTTTTGCTGTTGGTCCTCTTCACGCGCCCCTGCACGCTGCAAAGAAGTCCTCCGTCGTTGCTCCTACCCGCTCCCTGCTCGCGCGCCGACTCCAAAAGCTCCAGAGTCCAAGAGGCAGAATGGGCCCCCCCTTTTTGGATTTGTCCTCCCTCCGTCCTTCTCCAGCCACTCAGAGTCGTAGGAGACCAAAGGGGGCGGGCCTGGATGACGCAATGCATGGCTGGCCCCGCGCACATGCGCAGAAGCACCCATTCTGCCTCTCGGACTTCTCGTGAGCTCTTGGAGGTGGCACGCATGCTGGCGGTGTGGAAATAGGAGCAACGGCGGAGGAGGAGGAGAAGGACGCTTTGGGGCCATTTACTTACCGCATCTCAAAGGTCGGTCTTTTTACTTTGGGGTGGGTGCTTGATTGTTCTGTGGCATGTCTCTTTGTTTATTTTTAATGTTTAAAAATGGCCTTTTAGCTCCAAAGCCTCTCTGCTTGCTTTGTTCCTTGAGAAATATATGTTGGGGAATATGGAAATGTGGGAAAAATGGGGTGGTTGGATGTATTTTTGCATGCCCCTTTGTTTACCTTGCTGCGTATTAAATGGCCTTGCAGTTCGAAAGCCTCTCTTCTTACTTTCTGGCTGATAATATGTGTGGTAATATGGCAGTGTGGGAGAAATGGGGTGGTTGGATGTATTTTTATGCTCTGTTTTATATTGCTGTTATTAAATTGAAATGTTGATGTTTTATAACTTCATTTTATGTAAACTGCCCCGAGCCTGCTGGAAGGAGCGGGACATAAAAATGAATAATATAAATAAATAAATAAATAAATAAATAAATAAATAAGAAAATAGTTATACGTTTTACATTTCTGGGCAGGTGATCTTTGGGACTTGGTTTTTTAATCAGTAGCTCTCATGCTGAAAAAGTGTGAGCACCCCTGTTCTAGATTATATGGCTAGGTGGAAGGGCCCTCTGTTAACCAGAATGTAAGCAACCAGAGCTTTCAAGCAACTGACCAAAAAAATTCAAGGAATAATAGGCCTACTTTAAATAAAAATTAAAATATATGTATAATACAGCAAAACGGTGTTACATTAAACTTGTCTTTATTTGCTTTTAATCACTGTATTTCAATGTTAGTATCAAGTCAATACAGAGTTTATGGTATGGTATGAGGCCAATTTTAATAGTAAGTCTCAAGCAAGCTACCAATCTTTATGGGTGCTAGTTAACTGAGAGTCTATTGTATATTGTAATAAATTTTGAGTAGGTGAACAAGATTTTGAATAATGTCTTTCCCTCTAAAGTTTTCACTATATGTGTGTATGTGTGTGTATCTATACATATACCTATTTATATGAAAATACCAAACAAACTAAAACGAGGTTACATTAATTTCCAGAATGTCTTGAGCGAGCACTGCTCTGGAAACTATTGCTGGCTAAAGACTGACTGTAAGCCACTTTGTCACATAGTGTTAGGTGAAAAGAATTCTAGAGTCTCCTATGACATTGTAGGCACCTTTGCACTGTTGAAGAATGAAAACAGGCTGGGAGAATATTTTACACTTACCCTGAAAACAAAGGGTGCATTTATGCTGTAGAATTGAGAGCCAGTAACAAGTCTATATTGTAATCACACCGAATCAGTAAAAATTCAGGACGCTTCCAAACAGCATCAAAATCCATGTTTTATAACTGAGTAAAAAAATCCACACACAAACCTGTCAGTCCCAAGATACCCGTTTTGAGTATCAATTACTTAGATCACAGCAAGCATGCTTAGGATTTGACACTTTCAGCATACAGTGGGCCCTTGTATCCAGTCGGATCAGGGTCCAGGGTGGATACTCAAGTCCCATTATATACAATTTTTGTGTGTGTCAGGAGCGACTTGAGGAACTGCAAGTGACTTCTGGTGTGAGATAATTGGCTGTCTGCAAGGACATTGTCCAGGGGACACCTGGATGTTTTACTGTCCTGTGGGAGGCTTTTCTCATATCCCCTCATCGGAAGCTGGTGCTGATAGACAGGAGCTCACCTTGCTCCCTGGATTCGAACCACTGACTTTTTGGTCAGCAGTCCTGCCGGCACAAGGGTTTAACCCATTGTGCCACTGGGGGCTCCATTATATACAATGGCATAGTGAAGGGGTTAAAGAGTAAAAAGTACCCCTCCCAAGAGGAGATGCTCCAAGTGCCCGTATGTTAGCAATAATCTGCCCAGAGACAGCAGAACAGAGAAAAGGCCATACTAAGGGTTAATGTGAAGAATGTTTGTTTGCTGATAAGAACGAGTATAAATGCATTGTAACTGCGTAGCTCGGTGTGATAGCCATTTTGTTTCTTGACCTGCAATGGTCAAGGGCTATTCATCCCAATACTGATCAGATTGGAATAAAAGTCTTGTTTGGATTCATCGGCCTTGGCTGAGTTCTTCCACCTATGGGCTCTGCAACTAAGAACCTAAAGTTTCTGCTACAATAGCAAAATGGTGTCTCTTTCTATAAGATAACAAAAAAGGGGTTTTTCTTTTGATAATTCTTTTTTGGGAGGGGATTTTCAAGCCTCAGATACAGAATATGTGGATACAGAGGAATGCTAATTGCATTCCTCTTCACAGTTATTTGAGAATGTGTCACTCAATCCAATGAAATTTACAGCTGAACAAACATAACATCAAACATCATCTCTCACACAACGGCCAACTAGAAAAGGATATTGTTTATTTCAACTTGGCTACTTACCCATAATGGTCCCTGTTGTTCTGTTTCCACAAGGGTATTTATTAGAGTTGTGCATCAGATATAGATTGTTTTGGACACTTCCTGAAGTGGTCTGTTCTCTAGCCAAAACTTTGTTCAGTCGAAGACATTAGAAAAGCAAACAATCTAGCACAAAAACGTATTTTCTGTAAAATGTCAGAGATGCAAGGAGATGTAGGGCAGACAAGCGACTGATAGATACACCCTCCTAGTCATAAGGCATGTTTTACTAAAAGTATTCTAATCAATGTGTTTTATATGAGCAATTCTGATAGTCAAAGTGAATTCCTCCTCTCTAATGCCAGTCCAAATCACTGTGTACCTTTGGCGCAACCAACAGGTTGGCGGTTCGAATCCGGGAAGAGGGGTGAGCTCCTGTCTTAACTCTAGCTTCCCATGCAGGTACATGAGAGAAGCCTCCTACAGGATATAAAACAACAAACATCCGGGCATCCCCAGGGCAACGTCCTTGCAGATGGCCAATCCTCTCACATCAAAAGCGACTTGTATTTTCTCAAGTCACTCCTGACACCAAAAGAAAACCCCAAAGCTATTCTTCTGAAATGCTGCAGTAGGTTAGAGATATTTCTATCCTGTTTATTATACTTTAAAAAATGTCTCCCAAAAATATGAGGGAGAAAGAGGAAGCAAACTACCTCTTCCCATTATTAGCCTTCTTGTTTCCACATAAAGCACTGCAACGTTTCTTTGAGCCCTGGGCTGTGTTTTCAGCTGCTTCCAGAGCTTAGGAACATGTTACAAGTAATGTTACCCAGGAGCAAGGCTGTGGGCATTTACTGGTGAGGGAGGCAACAAGAGTGAGGCCCTGCTTCATTTCTTAAGCCAGGTCAAGAGAAATACAGTTGCTTTTCCAGATTGCCAGCAACCTGCTGTTCATTTAGATGCATTATGCATTTATTTCGTCTGTTGCAGAAGTCCAGCTCGGGTGGATGCTGTCTCATGAATTTCTGCTCCTGGGAAGGAAATGACTCTGGTAATTCTCCCAAATTTGAGTTATGCCCTTGAGAGGAAGCGTTTGGATATTGCACAAGGTAATAGTGGATGTCTCCTTGCCCAAGACCAAAGAGAGAGAGAGACATACACATGCTTGTATCACTAGCAGGATTTTGTTCATTCTGGTTTTGGCATAACTAAAGTAGAATTGTTGATTCGCAGAAGAGACGCCAGGAGAAAGTGCTACATAGCATAGGCTCAGAATAGCGGAGGTATCTTGCCAGCAGCAGCAGCACGAGAAATAGCCACTGTGATTGGTCTAAAAAGGTACAGCTACCATTGGCTCAGGGAAGCACAGCTGTGATTGGCCTAGAGTAGTGCCATGTGCGTTTATTTACAAGTTAGCTTCCCACTTGGCTGGTTCCCGGTGGGAACACAAGAGAAATGTTTCGCTTTTAGGGACAGCTTGCATACATAGAGATAGTACAAACAATTGAATGGTAATTAAAACTGCGCAATGGTTGTCAGCCAGTAGGAGAAAGGTGACACAATGCTTTAATTGATTGGTTAATGCCAGATCAGCTTACAGATGTTAGCCAGTGAGACAGGATGAAGGGGGCAGGTCTCAGAATTGCCTCCATTTCTGTATAAAATCTGATTACCGGAAGGAAGGGGGTGCTGTTCTTGCGACTTGTTTTGCCATAGAGCAGACCCCTCAGCTGTTGTATTGAATAAACTGAGTTTCCCTGGATCGTAACCAAGTTGTCACGCCTCTTCCGTTCAAGCGCTCGCACGAAAACGCAGCCTGAGACAAAAGGTATTGCTTTGGGGGGCTTTGGGCTCCCAAAATTCCGCTACATATCTTTGGTGACCCCGACGTGATGGGTAACGCCATCTAAAAGACGAGCCTCAACGCAGAGGGCGCGATCCTGTTGCCAGGACGATCTCCGCTCGTCAGGTGGGATTCTGAGACAAGCGTGTGGGCTGAGAGGGACCCCTATCTACGACCAGCTGCTCGTCTCGTCCCAGAGCAACACCTGTCGACCCGTGGGACCGCAACTGCGAGAGGTTACCAGCGAAACCAGTGCCAGGGAGAAGCCGCGCGCATGGAAGTCCGGGGGCGCGGGAGGACCCAGCGTCTAGAGAGAAATCCGGCACCAGAAGCCGAGGGCTCGAGAGGACCCAGAGTCTACAGAAATTCGGCAAGTATCAGTGTTAAGTGAGAAACACTTAGGGAACGCACACCATTTGGGGGGAGGAGACACTGAGTGCCCCTTTTGAAATGGGTGGTGGGAGTTCCAAGAGGAAGGGGACGCCCTTGAGTTGTGTGTTGAAGAATTTTGACAGGTTCTGTCAGTTAGCACTAGAGGGAAGACCACAAGACTTGAGGGATTACAGGTGAAAGAATCTGTGCACAGAGATTTGGCCTTCCTTCCCTAGGATAGGTTGGCCAGAACAGGGGACTTGGGATTTGAGAAAATGCAGGCAGTTGGAATCCTACTGTTACGAGGTACACCCAAATGATCAGTGGGTTTACTCCGCGACATGGGAGAGAATGGTAGCAGAGAGAGTCTGGTGGATCGAGAAGCGACACCAGGACAGATGCTTGTTTAGCCGGAAAGCAGGGAAACATGCCCCGGTTCTCCAAACGGAGCCGGAGGAGTTAGGGCCCTTGAGAAGACCAAGGCGCAGAGTGAATGTGGCCGCAGATGCAGAGGCGCCCACCGCACCTCAGCCAGATGCATCTTTAAATCCCCCGATAACAGCCCCAGCCACGACCCCCACTTCCGGGACGGCTTCAGCCGCTGAGGTGACATCCCAGGCTGTGATGAGCATCGCAGTGGCAAATCCGGTCCCCACAACTTCCCCAACAATGCATCCGCAGCTCATGGCAACTCTGCCAGCCACAGCGCCACCAGCAATAATGATGTCGCCAGAAATGGCGATCCCAAGAGTGTCCCAGTCACTGCACAACCCTTTCTTTATCAGCCCACTCAACCCACCAGCCTATGAAGCGCCACAGCAAAGGGAGATCTCATACCCATTAGCAGAAGCAAGAGAAGCAGAGAGGAGAGCGAGGGAGCGATCCCCAGTCGTTAGAAGAAAAAGCCCCCGGGAACCAACAGATGCTTCGCCAATGCGCACCAGAAGCAGGTCCCGAGAGTCAGTGAGATCAAAGACAGAGTCCCTGGGAGTCTTAGAGATGCCCATAAGACAAGTCCCATTGTTGGTTGCCAACGATGGCGTGATACAAGCTTTTCAGATAATTCCGTTCTCTTCGGAGGACATTTTTAATTGGAAGACGGCCACCCCACCATATTCAGAACAGCCCACGGCAATGGCAGATTTATTGGAAGGAGTCATTGCCACACATGATCCTACCTGGAGAGATTGCAAGCAGCTTCTAAATGCCCTGTTTACCACAGAGGAGAGGAGGAATATTATAAACCAGGGAAGCTTGATGGCCCAAGAAGGACATGGAGAAGCCGACCCCATAGCTTATGGGATAGCTAGGTTCCCAGTCGAGACGGATCCGCAGTGGGATCCAAACAATGTGGTCCATCGCGAACGCATTAGAGAGTACCAACAAATTCTCTTGAGGGCAATAAGGAGAGGGCCGCCAAGGCCTTCCAATTTACAAAAGATCCAGAGGGTACATCAGGAAAAGACAGAGTCACCAGCAGCATTCTTAGAGAGACTGGAAGAATCATACAGAAAATACAGCCCATATAATCTAGAGCAAGATGATGGGAGAAGGGCTTTAACCCAATCCTTCATCTCCCAAGCCGCAGAAGACATAAGGAAAAAGATCCAAAAACAGCCAGGGTTTCTGGGAAAGACTTTGAATGAATTACTAGCCTTGGCTGATCAAGTTTTTATGGCACGAGAGCAGGTAGAAGAGGAGAAAAAGGACAGGAAGAAGAGAGAAGGATATAAAGTGTTACTCAGCTTTATGGATGAGAGACCCAAGGGAAGAGGAGGACAGAGCAGCCGTGGGAGAGGCTCAAGACGAGGGCAAAGCTTCGGAGAAGGAAGAGGGAACACAAGCCGGTTGGGGAGAAACCAGTGCGGCCGGTGTAGAAAAGAGGGCCACTGGTGGAAAGATTGTACCGAGGAGGTGACAGAAGAGGAGGAACCAAGTTCCAGGGGAAGAGGGGGCCAGTCAAGAGGAAGTCCAAGAAGAGGAAGGGCCCGGGGAACATATAGGCCATACCAGGAAAGAGAAACCGTAGTGGCAGCCACTATAGAAGAGATGTCAGGGGAAGAAGAAGATGATTGATGGTGCCAAGCGTTCCTTCTTCTGGACCCCGGGGAACCCATGGTCACCATGACAGTAGGGGACCAGCCTATAGATTTCCTAGTAGATACCGGAGCGGACAAAACAGTAGTGAATACTAAAGTAGCCCCAGTTAGTAATAAAACAATTCAAGTAGTTGGAGTGTCCGGAAAGCCACAGAAATGCCCGCTTTTAAAGGAACGGAAATGCAACTTAGCAGGAAGAGAAGTAAGCCACCAGCTATTGTATATTCCAGAATGCCCAGTTCCTTTACTGGGGAGGGATGTGTTAGCAAAAATCAGAGCAAGGATTGAGTTCTTGGAAAAGGGATGGATGGGGTTAACAATTCCCATGGCAGAAGAATGGAGATTGTTTCAGTTACAGGAGGTCAGGAAAAAAGAAACACAGTGGTCCTGGGAAAAGACGCCTTTAGTTTGGGCAGAGGATAACCCCCCCGGTTTGGCAAAATATGTGCCGCCAGTGGTAGTACAGATAAAGTCAGGACATGTTCCCGTGAGAAAGCCACAGTATCCCATCAGCAGAGAGGCAGTGATGGGAATCCAAGGACAGTTAAACAAATTGTTGCAACATGGAATCATTGTGCCTTGCAACTCCCCGTGGAACTCTCCTCTGCTTCCTGTCGGAAAGCCAGGGGGAGGGTACCGGGCAGTTCAAGATCTTCGAGCTGTCAATCAAGCCACAGTCTCGTTAACGCCAATAGTTCAAAATCCTTACATTATGATGAGTTTAATCCCAGCCACCGCCACTTGGTTCACAGTCCTGGACCTTCGTGATGCTTTCTTTTGCATCAGACTAGCACCAGTGTCCCAACCCATCTTTGCATTTCAGTAGGAGACCCCAAGGGGAGGTCAACGGTCTCAGGTGACGTTTTCTAGACTCCCGCAAGGTTTCCACAGTTCACCCATGATATTTGGACAGGCATTGGCCAAAGATCTGTCAGAATTTGAAATTCCAGAAGAGGAAGGGACATGGCTGCAGTATGTGGATGATCTTCTCCTTGCTTGCCGGACGCAAGAGGGATGCAGACACTACACTCTGGAGATGCTTAAAATATTGCAAGAGAAGGGATACAAAGTCTCGAGAAAGAATGCACAGTTGTGTCAGCAGAAAGTCAAATACTTAGGCTTTGGACTTACCCAGGGAAGCAAGATTTTGGAGGTAGAGAGAAAGGAAGTCATTTGTGCAATCCCCACACCTTCAAATCGCAAACAGACGAGAGAATTCCTCGGCACAACATCGTATGTGCGCCATTGGATTCCTGGCTATGCAGTCATAGCCAAGCCCCTTTATCAAGCCACTAGAGGGAACAGACAAGACCCATTTGTCTGGACGGAAGAATGTGAAGAAGCATTCAAAACTTTGAAGCAAGCGTTAATGTCTTCCCCAGCATTAGGCCTGCCAGATTTGGAAAAACAGTTCTTCCTGTTCGCTTCCGAGCGAGAAGGAACAGCTGTGGGTGTTTTAACACAAAAGTTAGGCACATGGCAAACACCCGTAGCATATTTGTCCAAGCAATTGGACTCAGTGGCGTGAGGCCTGCCTCCGTGCCTATGGGCGGTTGCAGCCTCAGTAGATTTGATTAGAGAAGCAAACTAACTAACCCTGGGCCAGGCACTGGTCATCCGAGTACCACACCACGTCAAGACACTGTTAGATACAAAGGGACCACGGTGGCTCACGAATGAGAGACTGACCAAGTACGAGGGAGTGCTGTGTGACAACCCTCTCGTCTCCCTCGAGATGTGCCCTATGCTAAATCCGGCGACATTGTTGCCAAAGTTTGGGGAACCACTAGAACATCAGTGCATGAAGGTCATGGACCAAGTTTATTCCAGCAGGCCAGATTTGAAGGACATCCCATTGGAGAAAATAGATCTAACCCTTTTTACGGATGGCAGCAGCTTTGTGCAAGATGGGGTGAGACGAACGGGCTATGCAGTTGTGACGTGGGATGGGGAGGTCTTGGAAGCAGGGTCTCTTCGTCCGGCAGCTTCTGCTCAGCTGGCCGAACTTTTGGCTCTCACCCGAGCGCTGCACTTGGCAGAAGGGAAAAGGGTTAATATCTATACGGATTCTCATTACGCATTCGTCACGCTACATGCTCACGGAGCATTGTAGAGGGAGCGAGGCTTCCTGACCTCAGCTGGAAAGGCCATTAAGCATGCTGATGAGATAGTCGCCCTCCTAGAAGCCGTTTGGAAACCCAAAAGGGTTGCTGTTATGCATTGCAGAGGCCATCAAAAGGGAAATGATCCGGTTGTTCAGGGAAACAGGCAGGCTGATTTGGCAGCTCGTGAAGCAGCACTCCAGGAACCATCATCCGTGATGATGGGAGTCACAAGCTCAGGCCCACAGGTAGAAAAATGCCATTACACTAAGGATGAGGAAAAATGGGCTCTGGGAGAGGGAGGAAAGTGGCAGGAAAACATAATCGTGATGCCAGACCACCGCGTTTTTATCCCAAAGGACATAGCGTGGCACATAGTACAACATTACCACGAGAGCACCCACCTGGCTAAATCTGCACTGGCAGCCTTGCTGGGAAGGCAAATGTACATAGATGGCCTGCACAGCTTGACTGCAGCTGCAGCTCACAGATGCTGGACTTGTGCCAGGAACAACCCGAGAGAGGGCCACTTAAGCCCCCAGGAATCCAGCATCAGGGCAGCTCACCGTTTGAAGCACTAGTCACAGACTTTACAGAAATGCCAGCACATGGAGGATTTAAATATTTGCTAGTTTTTATGGATACTTTTATGGGATGGCCTGAGGCATTCCCCACAAGGACAGAAAAGGCCATGGAAGTTGTGAGAGCCCTTTTAAAAGATGTAATTCCAAGATTTGGCATGCCTTTACAGATCGGATCAGACAATGGCCCAGCATATGTGCATCAGGTTGTACAAGGACTAAGCAAGCTGTTAGGCATTGCATGGAGACATCATTGCGCTTACAGGCCGCAATCGTCAGCCCGCGCAGAAAGAGTAAACAGGACGCTGAAAAACAGTTTGGCAAAGATTTGTCAAGAGACAGGACTAAATTGGAGATTGGCACTACCCATGGCTTTGTTTAAAATTCGGTGCACTCCACACAAGAAGACAGGACTATCTCCTTATGAAAGACTTTATGGGAGACCCCCGTTAAACTTAAAGACCATAGATGGACAGGCCTCAGATAGTCACGTTCTAGGCAATCAGCAAACCTTACAACAAGTTCAGCTTTTAGGAAAACATCTTGAAGAATTGAGTCAATACACTGCAGAGTTGCACCCCCCATTTCCTACTACCCCTCTTCATTGTTTCTCTCCAGGGGACGAGGTCTTGGTGAAAGAGTGGAGAATCGATCCGTTGGGCCCCCGGTGGAGAGGACCTTACATCGTGCTCCTGTCCACGCCCACTGCCGTAAAAGTCAAAGAGGTCTGACCATGGATTCACTACTCGAGGTTGAAGAGACCACCCCCTTGCTGGGAATCTGCAATCGATCCGGAGGACCCGATGCGGATGAAGATCGGCAGGAGACAGCAACTCCCTACAGAAGGGTCAACAAGGTCACGGAAAAGTCGACGGATACCATCGCACTTCAGCCAAGCATGTGTGACCCAACAAGAGGATGGAGAGAGCCAAAGACTTTCTCATTAAGATGGTGGTTTGAGATCTTAATGGGACATAGACATGAAAGAAAGCCACCTGTAGGAGTAAGGGCAATGTTTGGTTACATGACACTTATTCTGATACTTTACACTGCTGAAACACAAGGGGGATGGGACAAGAATCTTTTCCATAAGTTAATTACAAATATGAGTCATGAACTCAGCCTATCTGATTGCTGGATATGCTCCCATGGGCCTTCCACACACGTTCAGGGATGGCCAATGATGCCCACAGCCTTGCTAACGCTAAGGGGCTGGAATGATACGACATGCAGTCACATGTATACAAAAGACAGTACGGACAAGGCTCAGTTCATGATATCCCATCATTCCCCTGTATTGAAAGCACCTTTATGTTTCAAATGGGAAGTTGAGAGCACTCTATATGCAATACGAGATGAAAAGGGAAAGAAAAATCGTCTCATTACTAGAATTGATTTGGGGTCCTACCCCTCATGTAATCACACAATCATGATAGATGACCATTATTTAACAAGTTGTAAATATAAGCTACAAGGAACCCGGACCAGGGGAAGAGGGTACTCCGATTGCATCCACATTTTATATAAAAACCTCCAAGAGTTTGCATTAGTCAACATCATGCAAGATCTACCTGCCAGTCACTCAGGTAAATGGCTAGGGGGTTTACCTGCAGGGCTGATGTGGATTTGCGGTACCTGGGCAGGCAGACTCCTCCCGCCTGCCTGGAGGGGGGTTTGCACTGTAGGAGTTTTGGGTCCGGAGGTTTAAAGGTATATCCCAGAAAGACACCAGTTTCCAACTTACATATGCATATACAGAAGAGGTCAGCTGATATGATAGCTGAATATGGGTATGATCCAAGCAGAACGTACCTTACCGGGGTAGAAAGATTCTTTGCAATCGGACTACCGTATTTAGGTGTCAGATGGAACATAAGACAACTTCGCATTATGTCTTATGAGTTAGAAAAAGTGGCAAACGAGACAGCCTTGGGACTGAATGCTTTGCAAATAGAAATCAATTCCATGGCTAGAATGTTAATGCAACAAAGATTGGCGTTAGACTACCTTCTCACCAAAGAATGAGGTCTCTGTGTTTGGCTTAATGCAACCTGTTGTCATTACGTAAACAAAACAGGTGATATTGAGATAGACATGGAAAAGATACAAAAAGTTGCACAAGAAGTTCAAAAGTCATATGAACCCCCAAACAATCTCTGGGGATGGTTCGTCAATTGGCTACCTGATTTGAAATGGTTAAAATCATTAGCTGTGATAATCCTTGTGATTTTCTGCACCCTTGCGCTTATGTTTTGCTGTTTCCCATTAATGTTAAGATGCTGTGTCTCTACAACAAGCCAGACAGCTGAGTTAGCTAAGATAACTGTAGAAAAGAAAAAACGAGATTGGAAGACGAACTGGAATGGTGTTTAGGCTGTCTAATCATGTTTGCAATTGCTTTTTGTCAAAATCGCTTGCAAAAAGAAAAACTGAGGAATAAAGTAGAATTGTTGATTCGCAGAAGAGAGGCCAGGAGAAAGTGCTACATAGCATAGGCTCAGAATAGCGGAGGTATCTTGCCAGCAGCAGCAGCACGAGAAATAGCCACTGTGATTGGTCTAAAAAGGTACAGCTACCATTGGCTCAGGGAAGCACAGCTGTGATTGGCCTAGGGTAGTGCCATGTGCGTTTGTTTACAAGTTAGCTTCCCACTTGGCTGGTTCCCGGTGGAAACACAAGAGAAATGTTTCGCTTTTAGGGACAGCTTGCATACATAGAGATAGTACAAACAATTGAATGGTAATTAAAACTGCGCAATGGTTGTCAGCCAGTAGGAGAAAGGTGACACAATGCTTTAATTGATTGGTTAATGCCAGATCAGCTTACAGATGTTAGCCAGTGAGACAGGATGAAGGGGGCAGGTCTCAGAATTGCCTCCATTGCTGTATAAAATCTGATTACCGGAAGGAAGGGGGTGCTGTTCTTGCGACTTGTTTTGCCATAGAGCAGACCCCTCAGCTGTTGTATTGAATAAACTGAGTTTCCCTGGATCGTAACCAAGTTGTCACGCCTCTTCCGTTCAAGCGCTCGCACGAAAACGCAGCCTGAGACAAAAGGTATTGCTTTGGGGGGCTTTGGGCTCCCAAAATTCCGCTACATAACAACGAAAGTTTGGTTATTTCTCACAAAATACAGTTGAAGAAGCTTTATTTCCAACCATTTTGATATTTTTAGTGGTTAGTATTTCACAAAGAAAAACTAACATTATAAAGAAAAATTGATGAAAAAGTAGCAGGTTGGTAATTTGTTATATATAAAAGTAATGGCCAACTTGTGCTGGTGTATTCGGTTTATAAAATCATGCAATAAGCTATAGTCTCCCTGTACACTTGAAAGACTTATGAGTAATGTGGAGCACACCCAAGAGCCCTGCTGCTTTACACAAAGGTTGACCATCCTATTTCTCACAAAGGCCAACTAGGAATGCAGCACCCTATTGTCATTCTCCAGCAAGAAAATATAGGTCAGTGGATCTCAACCTGTGGGTCCCCAGATGTTTTGGCCTTCAACTTCCGGTTGATCCTAACCGCTGGTAAGCTGGCTGGGATTTCTGGAGGTGTAGGCCAAAACATTTGGGGACCCACAGGCCGAGAACCACTGATATAGGCGCATCTAAACTCTATAATTAATGCAGTTTGACACCACTATAATTAACTACAATTGCTCTGTGCTATAGAACTATGGGATTTATGTTTTTCCAGGGTCTTTAGCCTTTTCTGGCCCCATTGACACTGCCATATGATCCAGTTTCAGAATGCAGATTTAATGCATTGAACTGGATTATATGGCAGTGTAGAGTCATATAAACTCATTCAATGTCATTCAGTCTGCATTATATGACTCTACATAGAACATTATAATGTTGTTTAAACTGAATTATATGGCAGTGTAGATGGGGTCTCTGCTGAAGAGTGCCAGCACTTCAGCAAACTATAAATTTCAGCATTCCATATCATTGGCCTATGTCAGTTAAAGTGGTGATAAACTGCATTAAATCTACAACTGTGCCCCCTTCTACACTCCCATATAAAATCCGGATTGTCTGCTTTGAACTGGATTATATGGCAGTGTAGACTCATAATCCAGTTAAAAGCAGATAATGTGGATTATTTTATTCATATAATCTGGATTATATGACAGTGCAGAAGGGCCTTTAGATGCACCCGCAGTGGATCCAGAATGTTGACATTCCATTTTTTAAAATTAACATTGTTGCTAATTGTTAATGTTTTTAACAAGGAGACGCTAATGATTTATGTTTTATTGATTTTGTTATGGTTTATATATTATATGTTAATCTTTATAATTGTATTTATGGTATTGTGGGCATTGAATTATTGCCCTGTAAACCGCCTTGAGTCGCCTGCAGACTGAGAAAAGCGGTATACAAATACAATAAATAAATAAATAAATAAATAAACTGTCATTAATCCATACGATCTGCTGATGTCCATCTTCTGTGTTTGTGAAGAAATACTTTGTCTTGAATTTGAGGCTGATTAGTTTCTGCAAAGGAGGACCCCACATTATAGTACAGTGAGAGCAAGGGATGTTCCTTTGTCCCCAGCAAGCATAATTTCATGTTATCATGCCCTTCATGATCATATTCTCTCCACTAAAAAATCTGAATTTTCAGTGAAAAATTTAAAACGTTCAGGCCAGTATAAATCTTAGTATTATAAAATAAATTTAATGATGTTTAATATATCAGAACTGTGTATAATCTATGATGGGAAGGAAAAAACCGCAGCCTAGGCACTCTTTCATTTCATGAAAAAAACTGTCTCTGTACAAATATATTCACCGAATGGCTATGCACAACCCTGATAAAAGATATCAGCATGATCAGTGAAATGCAGACTTCCAGGTAATTGAATTCTTGTTTTTCATTTCATGCTTTGTGCTACATGCCATTACTTTCAAACACATCGAATTTTTCCTGTTTTGAAATCATAGCAAATCAACAAGGAAAATGTCAGTCGATATCCAAATTTCTTAGCATTTACAGAATGCACTTCTCACTCCCAGGGGAGCTGAGGTGGTATTGATCTAGCCTTTGTCTAAATGTTTATCTAGATATTACAAATGATTATGAAAAATTGAAGCTCTCAAGTACAGGCATACATACCGGCTGTTAGGAATTGTGGGAGTTGAAGTCCAAAACAACTGGAGGGATGAAGTTTGTCCATGCCTGGTGTAGACTCATATAATTCAGTTCAAAGCAAATAACATGCATTATTTGCTTTGATAATCTGGATTACTGTATATGGTAGTGTAGAAGGGGCCCCAGTTTAATGGATTCTGAGCAGCAGGTTAAACAAACCCATATAATATGAATTGGCTCTTTAGCTATTGTAATTTTCAATAGATATAATATCTAAATATCATAAAAGTGGATGTTGCACATATCTTCATTAGAATCTATCAGCTTAATTTCTAAGAAAGCACCCCTTATGGACTTACATATCCTGTTTCAAAGATTTAACGGACACTGTGACGCTAAGTTCAAATAGAAACTAACTGAGAAGCTCTTTCTCCAGGAATCTTTCTAGCACAGGAAAACAGCCCATCAATGTGGCATAGAAAAGGAAAAATCTCCGGGCTGGCATCATGCTTATACAAAAATGAGGACAAAATCCACCAGAAAGGTCACGTTTGCCAGCACTTTTAAGAGTTTGGAAGCAGAACTTTCCCATCCATGTGCTTTTCCTGATCAGGTTAGACATCAAAAGATAGGCAAAGGGCTATTTCGCCTGGTCTTTCTTTTTCTATGGACACTTACTCAATCTGGATTTCACAATGGCTGAAGCCTAAATTGTCACCGTCGTCATCATCTTCCTTTTACCCCACCTTTTCCCCAAAGTTATTGTATAGAAATAAAAAAAGGGTACAGTTAAAAGGCTTTACAAAAATACAAGTAAAAACAGGTAAAAAGTTAAAATTCAGTTAAATTATCCATAGAATTAAAAGCCTTCAAAAACAATTAAAAGATAAAATACAAAAATCAGAAAACCAGCACAAGTTTCTTTCTAAAGTTAATATGTGTGTTTGTGTGTACACCTACTCTTCACTACCAACCCCTTTTTCTTTTGCGTTGTGTTTTTTGGGCAGATTGTCTATGGGTTGGAATTGCCTGGTTTTGATTTCTGAAAGCTGCTCAGGGAACCTATAGGGATGCCGAGTGGGATAAAATGTAACTGAATTAACAATACAGCATCAAGAACAACATGAAAGCAAGTGTTAATCAACTTCTTTTCCCTAAAGCTTTCCACTGCTTAGAAGAGATATTTCCCAAGGTTTTTAAAAATATTTTTTCCTCTAATTCAGTTTCTCAACCTGGGGGTCGGGACCCCAAGGGAGATTGCAAGGGGGTGTCAGAGTATTTTTATGTTGGTCATGGGGCTTCTGTGTGCAAAGTTTGGCCCAATTCTACCGTTGATGAGGTTCAGAATGCTCTTTGATTGTAGGTGATTGTATAAATCCCAGCAACTACAACCCCCAAATGTCAAGGTCTGTTTTGTCCAAACTCCACCAGATTTCAAATTTGGGCGTATCGAGTATTTGTGCCAAATTTGGTCCAGTGAATGCAAATATATCCTGCATATCAGTTATATCAGTTTCAGTACCACAGTAAATTTATGACTATTCTACAGAAATGTATGGTAAGACTTTGGTGAGATACTTCTCACCCTCTATTGAGGTGAGAAGATCGGTTTACAAAAGTTTTAAATAAATAAATAACTTACAATTCTCTGTTGGAAGATTCCCATACCAGGATTTGATAGGATGAAGCCAAGGCAGTGAAAGATGTAGCCAACTGCACTTACTCTACATCTGCACCAGTTCCACTACCAAACTCAATGGATAACTGATGTTTAGGGAATAAAGTTAAGTTAGGAATGGATCCACAGCACTCCCAAGAACAATTTTCTCTGTGTGTAGTTTAGGAATACTCCAATTTCCTGATAGTCAGGCTCAATTAATTGTATAAAAATAGTTATTATTTTATCAAAGCAGATAATTCACATTATCTGCTTCGAACTGAATTATATGAATCTACATGGCCATATAATCCAGTTCAGTGTGGATTTTATTCAGCTATGTGGAAGGGACCTCAGAAGATGACAAGGGGCGGAATATTCCATTTAGGGAAGAATCTCTAGTAAGTTTTCCTATAGCCTCCTGGTGATGTCACTGCATATTTAGATTCTGAATATGGGTCTGCAATAATATGCCATTGTCCACTGTCAAATAAGCCGATGGGTATCTCTATTGGTTAAAACCACAGAGAATTACCTTGCCTAGGAAGAAAGTGGCAATTGCAGCACAGAGTTTGACAGCTAGCACCAGGCTTGTGCTCACTGTTGACTGAGACAATGCTCCTCTACAGTTGTAACAGGAAGGAAAGTTCCACTAATCATGGTAGCCCTGGAAGTTGTCCATAGTCTTGACGTAGGGTGCATTTCTACTGTTGAATTAAGACAGTCCAACACCATATTAATTGCCATGGGATCCAAGAAGTTGTAGTTTGGTGAGGCACTAGCACACTTTGGCAGAGAAGGATAAAGACAGTGAAAAACTTCTGCTCCCATGATTGAACCCTGGCAATTAAAGTGGTGTCAACTGCATTAATTCTACAGTGTAGACACACCTTTAGTTTTGATCTTTGCTTGGAAATCCTGACCTGGATAGAACAGACCAGATAAGTTTTCTATATTTTTCCTTACTCTGTGACATTCAACAGAACAAGCTAACCACTGAACACACCAAAATTATAGGCTTTTCGGTTTAGCAAAAATAGTACCAATTAGTTACAGAGAATTTTGAAAACCTGAGTAACCACAAAACATTAAAGACCCTCACTTTTATTTCAAAGCAAGATCTCATAGTACCAGAACCCATAGCTGCTGAGAAATACCCAGAAACTGCCTACTATGAACTCTAAAGATGTAGGTAATTTTCAGATTAAAAGCCAGTTTCTGGTTGGATTCTCAAATATTTTTTGTTGGTATAATGTCTACTGACCGAGGCCTCACCCACACTGCCATATAATGCAGTGTAGATGGGGCCCATATCTGCTGGCTATTTGCAAGTTCGTGTAGATCAAATTAAACTGCTCCAGCTGCTTCTGTGCAATAGTGAATCAATGTGTACAATGCACATTTCTTAACACTAGCAATAGTCCAGATTTGCTTCACTGAGGCCCTTTCTACACTGCCCTATATCCCAGGATCTGACCCCAGATTATCTTCTTTAAACCAGATTATTTGAGTCTCCACTGCCAGATAATCTGGGATAAATAGATAATCTGGGATCAGAACCTGGGCTACAGGGCAGTGTAGAAGGGGTTTGAGGTAAAATATGTATGGCAAGGGCCCCATCTAAACTACCATAAAATGCAGTTTGAAAGTTGATGCTCTTATGGAACCAATCCTTGTCCAAATTGGGAAGGTGGACAAACATTCTGGCACTTTCAAAAGCATTTTCTATGCTTTTTCCTGCAAGAGAGCACTTGACTATTTCTACTTTTGCATCTCACTCTTTAAACTTTTCCTGAACCCTATTACTTCTCTGGACATTAATCCTTAGTAAGATTACATTCGCTACACCCAATATATTGGAATTGCACTGTTGCACTACTTCCTACTTGTGCGTGTTTATGGATGTACTAGCTGTACCCAGCCACGCGTTTCTGTGTCCCAAATAGAGGATTTGCAGACATGAAACAATCTGGGCTAGGAAACTCCTCCCACCAAAGGTTTCCCACTGACTAGTAGAAGCCAGACTTTTAAGGTGCAAGGTTCTTCAAAGAGAATCCAGACGGGCAATTGCAGCATCCACACTTGGCGCAAATAGAAATAACTTCTTTTTCTCACCCTGGACCTTTCACAGATCTATAAATAGAATCCTCTCACAGAATGGTAAAAGATCTGTGCAACGCATGGGGAACATCCTGGGAGATGAAATATTGTCTCACTCCAGATGTGACTTGTAGTATCTCTAGGTTTGGGAGATATGAGGTCCCCATAAATGGACAGTATATATTTATTTTTATAGAATGTCGTTAGCAGTGTTTCTAAACCTTTTTAATGCCACGACCCCTTAATACGGTTCGTTATGTTGTGGTGACCCCCAACCATAGTACTATTTTCATTGCTACTTCATAACTGTAATGTTGCTACTGTTCTGAATAGTAATGTAAGTATATGATATGTAAGATGTATTTCTGTTGTCATAAACTGAACATAATTAAAGCATACTGATTAATCACAAAAACAATATGTTTGGGGGAATATGGACAACAGATGATGGGATTTTGAGTACCTTCAACTGATTCAGCTCAGACTTCCAGATACCACTAAGACCCCCATGAATGACAGATCTGAACCAAACTTGGCACACAGAACTTTCATGACCAGCAGAAAATATTGGAGCGGTTTGGGTGGGAGGAATTCAAAGAAATAGGATTCTAGTGTTGCAAGAGATCTTCAAGGGCCATCCAGTCCGACCTCCTTCTGCCGTACGGGAAAAGCACAATCAATTCACTCCTCTAACAGATGGCCATAGAGACTCTGCTTAATAATAATAATAATAATATCCTAGAGTAGGGAGACCTTCAAGGGCCATCCAGTCCAACCTCCTTCTGGCATAAGGGGAAAGCGCTATCAAAACACTCCTGATAGATGGCCATTTAGACTCTCAATAATAATAATAATAATAATAATAATAATAATAATAGAATCCTGGGGTAGTCTGGTGGTATAGGAAATAAAGTAATGAGAAGCAGCCAGGGTTTGAAGCTGCAAGGCTTTTCAGTGATATTCATGCTGGCCAAAACACTCAAAAAAGCCTCTTTGAAACAGAGGCTGGGTGTCCATCTGTTGGGGTGTATTGAATGTGATTTTCCTGCTTCTTGACAGAATGGGGTTGGCCTGGATGGGCCACCAGGTCTCTCCCAACTCTAGGACTCTCTGATTCTATATTCTTCTATTTCCTTCACCAGTTTCCCCCTTGCTTTCTTTGTTCCTTCCCTTTCTCTTCCCTTCCTTTCCACTCCCATCCCTGCCTCCTTCCCTTCCTCGTTTTCCTTCCATGCATATTCTCCTCTTCACCAATCTTTTTCTTCCTTTCTTCTCTCCTTTCCCTTTCCTTCATCTTTCTTTCTTTCTTTCTTTCTTTCTTTCTCCTTTTCCTTCCCATCATATTCTTCTCTTCCCTTCACCAGTCTCTTCCTTCCTTCCTTCCTTCCTTCCTTCCTTCCTTCCTTCCTTCCTTCCTTCCTTCCTTCCTTCCTTCCTT
Source organism: Anolis apletophallus (assembly GCA_030556195.1). NCBI lineage: Eukaryota > Metazoa > Chordata > Lepidosauria > Squamata > Anolidae > Anolis > Anolis apletophallus. Next base: position 68,451,310 of record JARBWK010000004.1, read on the forward strand.
CCTTCTTACTCTCCTTCCCCTTCCTTCCTCTTTCTTTCCTTCTACCTTTCTTTCCATTCATATTCTCCTCCTCCTCCTCACCAATCCTTTTCTTCCTTTCTTTTCTCCTTTCCCTGTCTTTCCCTTTCTTCCAAGGCAGTTTGTAAGGGTTTTTAAAGGGTTTGGGGTGTGTGTGTGTGAAAGGGTGGAAGGGGGGATGTGGAGCCCAAGTGGGGGAGTTGCTGGTCTTCCCACAGGTTCACATCCTCCCTTCTCCCAATGGGTCCCAAGGGTGTGTGTTTCTGTGTGTACAACCGCTCATGCAGCCAGGCTTGCCTTGCCATCCTCCAGTCTTGGGGAGGAGGGTTGCCTGGTGGCCACTTGGGCCTCATGGAGCTGCTGCGGTGGCTTGCCTTCTCCTTCCTTCCCTTTTTCCTTTCCTCAGTCCCTCCCCTCCCCAAAAGAAAGAGGACTCTGCCTTCATACATGGAAAGGGACTCCATGGCTAGGCTTCTCTTCCCTCACAACAGTTGGTGCATCAGACTTTTCACGCACTGGGAAGGGGGGCTTTTGCGCATGCTCTGTAAGGTATTTTGGGGGGAGTTTTCAGTTATTTCCCCTTCATTTTAAAGGGGTTTTTTTGTTTGAAAGACATAGATTGGAGTAGTCTGTGTTTTGCTGCCAAATTTGGTGTCAATTTGCCCAGTGGTTTTTGAGTTACGTTAATCCCACAAACGAACATTCCATTTTTATTTATATAGATTGCAATTTCTTTGGGAACTCCTGGGAATCCTGGTTTCCTCCCAGTTCAATCACCATAAGTAGTTTGGTATTTTGCTGCTAGAGATCTGCAGGGACTTCTCAAGGGAGGAAGAATGAAACTTTTCCAGAGCCACTATGCACCCAAGGAAGCAAAATTAAAAGTGGTTATAAAACCACACTGTAGTGGTTCTTAACCTGTGGGCCACAGAGCACCAGTGGGCTGAAAATCTGGTCCATGAGCCTCCTTCCTTTCATTTCATTTTCCGCTCAGTTCATGCTGCCTCCTACTCCTTCCCTATCGCTGGCCATGTCATATGTTCTGTATCAGAAACTAGAGGTGATGTGGCCTAGCTAATGCAATTTTCTGAATTAGCACCCCAGTTGACCAAAAACTGATTCGTAACCCTTTTGGTACTGATGTTGAAGAGTAGGCCCTGGTCAAAGTGGTCCCTGGTCAAAGAAAGGTTGGGAACCACTGCCATAGTGGGTTAGGGGGCCATAAAGAATTTATTCGGGGGCAGGGGGGGGGGAGAGATCCATTTCCAGACAAATGAATAGTAATGCATCACAGTTCAGCATCAGGAGAGTAATGTTGTGCAATATGCTCCAAACAAAGACAGCGCAATTGTGGTATAACAGTGTTGTATGCCAAGCTCTTCTGGCTTGAACGCATAAAAAGCAGTCAGTGGGGAAGAGAGCTGCATTCAGGTGCCTTTTTAAAAGCTAGACACCTAATATGGGAGTTGTTTTTTCTTGTTTTCTAACATTTGGGGATTTCTTTGATTTTTCTTTCGCTGAAGGACATATTGTGATCTCAGCTCCTTTTATTCCCATTCCTGTATTAAATATTTGTTAACATGCATTTTATTGTTAGAAACGTCCATTTGTTTCACCCTTTGTGAGCTGCTTTGGAGAGGTTTTTTGGGGCAAAAAGACAGGAAAGAAATAAAAGAGAAGAACAGATGGATTAGGCAAGTGATATGAACAAAAGATTGATTTATTGTGTATATATATATTTATATTTATATATATAATCTCTAATAAGTTATAATAGGCTCTGGGGTTTAAAATGTATTTTGCTATTAAAAATTATAATTCAAACATTAAATATTGTTATATACAACAAGATTCCATTTCTTATTTTTCCAGCCATGAATTGTATGGTTTCCAAGTATAAACCTGGAGAAGAAAAGAATGTAATTTCTGTAGCACTGCAGTCTTTGTAAGTGTAATAATACCCCTGTAGATTTGACCATGAAAAAGCCAAATTGTCCAAATGCTCTTGTACAGTATCTCTCTCTCTTTCTCTCACTCTCAAATAAAGGAAACAGAGGATTGAACTGGCTAGACATGTATCAGTTTTATAGAGTTTTTTTTAAAAGCCTCATTCCTATTTTATATAAAATAACAAAATATACAGAGAGAGTTGTATCTGTCAACATTAGTTCATAACACATATAAGTAAATAAAAGTTTTTCTTTTTTAAATGTATGGCTTTGCAAAGGTAAATTATGAAGTGACTTCTGTTTATTTATTTAAAAGTGTTTTAAGAGAACGTGTTAGTGTGCTTACAATAGTGGCCATGGTAGTCGAATGACAAGCCAAGAGTTTAATGCTAGAGTCACCGGAGGACTTGCCAGTCACTGCTTCTGCAGCCTTTAGAAGACAAATGTAGTTTATTAAAACCTCATCTATTTTAGCTACAATTTCCTCCTCCTGTGTTTCAGAGTTCATGATTTTAACTAAACGCATGCAGGCTTCTGTTAAGCAACAGAGCACTTGAAAGCTAGAAGTCATAGCTAGAAGCATTTCCTCAGGGCTTGTTTCAGCCATGGCCATTTTCCTGCAGGCACTTCCCAGCTGTCTTGATTCTACAGACAACAGTTGTTTGTACTGAGAAAGTTTAAGGTCATATGTTTCTGGATGATCCTCCCTCTTTCCCACACACGATCGGACCAAACAGAGCAACTCATTGGCATCCTTTTGTGCTGCAAGAAATCCATCAGGCACTGTATAATTCTTCTCCTTCATTACATTGAGTCTTGCGATCCATGCATCAAAGGACATGTCACTGAGATTCACAACATGTTTACCCTCCTCCTCTTGAAGACTGTCTTTTTTGTGTGGCCTCTTTTCTCCACTTCCAGGGACCCCAATGCCTTCCGTTTCATGCCCAGTGGATGTGGCTTGGGTAGAAAGTTCTGCTACGGTGCGCTGCGTTTCAGGATGATAGAGGCATGAGAGCTGGGTGCTGTCTCTGTGTTCAACTTCATCATCATCTTCATCAGCATCTCTCCTCTTTGGAAAACAATAGCTAAAGGGACCGTGGCATTTCCAGTTGCTGGCATCTAGTTTTCTCAAGGGCAGTGTTCTGTACTGCTTGGGCTCCTTCTGAATGGTGTTCAAGATGGAAGATCTTTTACTGTTCACACTGACATTCATAGAGCTCTGGGAATAACTTTTTGAGAGCACTTTGCCCAGAGGAAGTTCGCCTTTCTTTTCAGATTTTGAGTCACCCGTTCCAGTGCACATCACACTGACCGTGGCTTTCTCCTTCTCAAGAAACACCTCGATTCCCGTAGTGGCTGCAATGACACTGCTGCTACGCCGTAAAACCTTTCTATTGTGTGGCATTCTGAGGCTTCCTCCCATCACATCATATGGCCATAAACTAACGGCTACCCCACCTGACTGGTTGACTTTGGGAACATCAAAAGAGTCTTGGTTTTGACTTGGCACCTTTGATTCAGAGTGAATGTGGGATGATAGCTTGATGGATTCAGCACTGGGCTGTTTAGGAAAAGCTGAAGGCATGCCTCCTTGTCTTCCAGTCACAGGTTCTGTAAAAGCTACACTAGGGGTAGTAGAAGAACACAGAGAGAAATTACACATCTCAGAAAGGCTTGTAGTGACTGAGCATTTCAATCTTAATGCATTACTTTAAAAAAGACTATAAAATTACATATTTTAGGTTATCAGGCCCAGAGATTTCAAAGCAACATATAAATGGGTTAAACCACTGAGCTGCTGAACTTGCTGACTGAAAGGTCAGCGGTTCGAATTTGAGAAGCGGAGTGAGCTCCCACTGTGGGCCTCAGCTTTTGCCAACCTAGTAGTTCAAAAACATGCAAATGTGAGTAGATCAATAGGTACCACTTCAGCGGGAAGGTAACAGTACTTCATGTAGTCATGCCAGCCACATGACCTTGGAGGCGTCTATGGACAATGCCGGCTCTCTGAAAAGGAGATGAGCACTAACCTCCAGTTGGACATGACTAGACTTAATGTCAAGGGGAAACCAGGGTGTTTTAGGAAATATTCAGATTGTTAAACCAAACATGTCAAATCAGTCATGTATAGCTTTTAGATCAAAGACTGGCTTAATTTATGGACTGCTATTCACGTGACTTCAATAAAAATGGAAAAACCTGTTGGTTCCACTTCTTCCCCATATTTTTGTAATGCTCAAAAATTCTCTTAATCTCAGATATAAACAAATGTGCAAATCTGAGTATAATCTTCATAAAAAGGCTAAAATTAAACATTCTACATGAAGTCAAATTCAACAAGTATAGCATGGAGAGAAGCACAGCTGTTAAAGCTTAGAAAAAAAGAGGTGGCAATGTTAATGCAGAACAAACATGCACTGAATACACAAGGATTCGAAGCCAGAGGCTTGTTTTGTATTTTTGTTTTAGTTAAGCACTGCACTCAAAGATCAGGCCCTGGATTAACTATACAACTACTGGGCTTTCTCGCACATTCAACTTGTTTTCAAATTTAATTTTCTTTCCAAGGGGAATATGAATTTGGGAAGAAAATCTCACCTCATCATTTCATTGTGCTACCAAATGGGGGAGTGAACCCATTCATTCTCTCCATGAGACTGAGCAGGCCAATTACTCATTTGTGCCCAAGAGCAGTTTCTGAAATGGTGACATGCATAACGACAACTGCAGCAGTTTCTTAGCAGTCATCATACGCTAGCAATACGTACTAGTAGGTGGAAACACTGACTCTCTCCCTCCTGTTTTACCGGTGCTTTGTGGCAGTTGTGCATCCATCACCCTAAAGACCAAATTTTTCCAGCTCAGTGTTTTCTAGATCTATTGAACTATAATTCCGAATATTCATAGCTAATGAAGCATTGGTTGTGGGGAAGATAGGAGGGCCCTGGGAAGGCTGCCATCAACCATGTGTTTTATGGTTGATTATACCACAAATATTTTCTCTGTTTCAGTCAATTAACTGTACTCTAAGTAAAATTAGACCTACATTAGTGCAATATTAATTTTTTACATGCAGCAGAAAAGATAATTAGAATGCTTAACTCTCCTGTTTATGATCTAATAGAATATTATACTTAGCCAAGATTGTTGCCTTCCATAAGAAGGAAGATTAATATTTTCCTTCTGAATGCCATTGCTAGTTTGTCATGTTTCTCTGAACTCAAAGACAAACTGTAAAGAAATCGTCCCATTCCTTTGGCTTGTTCCTGGAAACGTGTTGAAAAATCACAGCTTGCCCTTAAAAAGGCAAACTGCATACTACAACCTCAAAGAACATGCTGTAGAATTACAGCATGTCTGAAGGAGATAAATGTTTTTTTCTCATACTTAATGATATTGTTATCACATTGTTAGCTACATGCTCAAACATTTAAGGTTTTTTTTTGGGATGAGATTATATTTACTCATTTATTGACAGAGGAAGGGCAAAATATGATTTCCTTTAAAGTGCAGATAAAGATACAGAGTGGAGGGCTCAAAAGATAAAATATATATTGGATAATTTTTGGAGGAGTGTCATGGGAATAATAGTCTGCCCACATGCATCAACATTAATGCATGTGGGCAGCCTACATGCGTTACACCCTAATACATACACAGCCTACTATTTTCCTCCCTTTAATTCTGCATTTGTTGTCACAGAGCCTGTGCACATATAGTCATGCCACATCTACTGTCATTTAAATTGTTTTATGTGGCACTAATTTCTATTCTGCGTACCCAGATGAATGTGTTGGTGCTGCCATACCTGTAGTTTCTTTAATCTTGGGAATCCTGTGACATCCATCTCTCAAAGTGCCAAATAGGGGATCGGCAGAATTGACTGCAGAATGCATAACAGGCACATTCATTCTGTGGCACACAGTTTCAGGCTGCTGATGCAGATCTTTGTATGTTGCTCCATGGTTGGGAAGCATAGCAGCTCTTTCATCGGCAGACATATAATTGATACCTTTCCCTGAGGAGTCAGGCATCATGTGCTTAGCGTCAGAAGTACAAAGAGGAGATTCAATTGGGGTCCCGCATGTGCTGCTGCTGCCTGTGCTACATCCTGCATCAACTGAAGAGCACTGAGAGCTCTGCAGGGAGAAATGCCCTTCGCTCTGCAAGGATGACATGCGCTTAGCTAAATGGTACTCACACAATCTAGTGACACCCTGCTCCACTTCTGGGAGCTTTGAGAGGTGATGATCATCCACAGACAAATCGGCATCTTCAGAGTCATTTTGCTCTTTGGGAGAAGAGTGTGTGATCACATCAGACACAAAGTGTTCATCTGGCCCATGTCCCAAAATACTGCTGTGGTCAGTGTCAGGATGTGTTTCAACTTTACAGTCCACATCTGTTTTCCCAAGACTTGGAACTCTGGAAACTGTCTTTCCATTCATCCCTTCTGAATTTGGTTTCTCTACTGCTTCCTCATCTGAAGTAGCATACCATCTTTGGCCATCCCTGCGAAAAGCAGTTCTCTCTACATTAAAAGTGCTTATGCGTTGACTCTCCTTGGAAGAGAGCGTACTGGCTTTACCCTTTTGTTCATCAGTTTCTGTTTTTTTAACCCCCTGCTGTTTTTTCACAACAGTAGTGCTTTCAGGTGTTCCCTTTCCTTCCCCATCATTCACCTTATTCTTCCGTTTAGTAGTGCAAGAATATACTGCAGAACCCATGTGCAGTTTGCTAAAATACTCAGTAACAGATTTGGTTTCCATGGTTTCTGGTTCCATCTCCATGTTGTCTGATTGGAGAATCTGCTTTGAAGGCACAACTTTTGACTGGAGATCCATAACTTGCTGATTTCCTGATGATTGTAAGGATTTCATTAGCAAACCCCCAGCCTGACTCTTCGAGACAGAGAATTCAGAGTGTGGCTCCCCAAGGGGCTGGTAACCATCATTAGTGGGCAAAAACATGCGCGTGGCATTTTCAGTCAGTTTCTGTGCTGCAGCCAATTCAGAACTTTCAGTCATTTCAGAAGAGTTAGTCTCATTGCCAGAATCTGATGATGATTCAGGGCTATATGCTCTCATGATGGCTACACCTGTATGCCACAAAACATTAATGAAACCAGTTAATGAAACCTTGTCAGGCACTGTAATAAGAAAATGAGCTTTGTAAGCTTAGAAATGGTTCAAGAATACGGATTCACATATTGCATAGGTTCCAAGAAAGGCAACTTAACACATGGTATGTCTGATGATGGCAAAATGATAATGATAATAATAATAATCATAACAAAATGATTCCAAAAATGTCTAATAGTGAAAATGCTAGTGATGAAAATGGATGAAATGGTATGATGTATTTCAATGAATAAAGGTAACAGTAGTGAAAGAACCTGAATTATCATTTGTCTGTTGCTCCTCAGAAGCAGCCAAGGCCTCCAGTGCTTGGAGAGTAGAGACCACAGCATCATCAAGCCCCTTCTCTCCTTTTCCTTCAGTATTAGTTGGGACAGTATCTATAAGTGACACTGGAATATCCCCACTTTCTAGGTTTTCAGTTTCTTCCGTGTCTTCTCTGTACTGTAATGTGTGATTCTGAGAATCTTCCTCATCAGAGCTATCTCTGAACCCCGGTGGAGGAGCAGCAATGGCCATGTTTAGAGAATGCAAGAGGAAGTCATCTTCATTATCATCACCTTCTGGTGGTGGGAGGGATGTCAAATCTATGATGTCATCACTAGAACCTGAAAGGCTTAGAAGAGCAGGTCTATTGATTTCTCCCACCATTATGTCTTCCTCACAGCTTACTTCATCTTCATCCTCAGCATCATCTGTGTTCTCAGAATAACAAATATCATGCAGCAAAGGCTCTTCAATACCTTCTGCAGCTCCAAATATTTTGCTATCATGTAAGCCCGAATAAACAGTATTAGCAGCAAACTGAATGCTTTCAGCATCTGGGGACAACTCCAAGCCCTTAATGTCATTGGCATGGCTTATATAAAGAGCTCTTTGCTTCTCTAAAGCTTCTGGACTTTCATCCAATAGTCTTTCATAGCCGAGAGTTTGGGGGTTAATACCATCCAAACTGTGATCTCCAAATATAAAAGATACTTTTGCTGCTCTTGGAGACCCTTGTGTTTTCTTGTTCAATTCCAGTCCTGAGTATGACAGCACAGATTGCTCACTCACATTTCGGCTGTCTTCTGCCTCCATGGAGTCAGTTTGTTTGGCCAGCTGCTGATCATGTCCACTAGATCCATAAACATTCTCTATGTACAAGTGCCTGTGTTCTTTTGAACACAAGGTGCTATCTGAGACATCAATTGTCTTCTGTTTGGGGTCTACAAACATGTGGGTTTCTTGTTCTCCCTCTACTGGGAAGGTAGTCGTTTTTGCCACGCAGTTCCACTCAGAACCATGAAGAATATGCCTCCCCTTCATTTCAGTTCCTGAAAGTTAGTACATGGGGAGAAGGGAAGGCAAATAATTAATTCAGTTTATGTTATTTAGGATACTTCAGAATAAACAACATGTTATTCATAAACACTCATGCCAAGTGTTAGCTGTCCTGAGTCCCCTCCGGGGGTTGAGAAGGACAGGGTAGAAATGCTGGAAAATAAAAAAAATAAAAAAGTATTCTGTAACCTTGAAATACAATTTTAACAGCTGTATTTTCCTAGCTGTTCCTTCTTTGACCCTTTATACTTTATATAGAGGATTTCAATAATGGCATAGTGGGAAATCAAAACCACGTTGATCAGTAAACATTTTGCTCCAGTTGAATTTGGAATGAGATCCAGACAACTCAGCTACAAAAATTTGATCATGGCTTGGAAGGGCAATGGAGACTGATAGGAATATGTTACTTTGATTTCTCTTTTGGTTTCTGGCTCTCTTTCTCAGTTCTTTGTTTATTTGTGGAGTGCAACCTTGCCTGAATTGACCGCAGATGGCTTAGATTGTGCTATTGGGACCCATTTACTTAGAAGCAGGTTGACCTCATTTATACATCCTGTTACCTGTTTCACGGCCATTTCCACCATTTTTCTTGCTGGCCATGTTAAATATTGAGCGCCTGGAATCAACTAGAAGTCTATAGTATCCAGCTGTTAAACAGGCAAGATTCATGGCATCTGATGACTCCATCAGCAAAGTGATTGGCTATGAAATAAAAATACAAAGTTATTACATCAGGAAGTCAGAGATGCACAAAGCCTAAAATATTTTGGAGACATAATATCACAGCAAGCAAATATTCTGAATACAGTGTTCCCTCACTTATTGCCGGGGTTACGTTCCAGGACCTCCTGCAATAAGTGAAAAACCGCGATGTAGGGATGCTCTATTTATGTCAATATTTATACATTATTTTAGTTGTTATACACTATTTTAAGTCTTTATAAACTTAAAATAAAGTGAAGAATGGGAAGGAAAGGCCCTTCAAGGCTGGAGGGAGGGACGGAGGACTGAGAAGGGAAAGCACCTTGGAGAGTGGTGGCAGCAAAACCTTACAAAACAGCAAAAATACCATGATGTATTTTTTAATTTTTTTTTAAAAAAACTGTGAAACAGCGAGTCCGCAATAAGCGAACCGCAAAGTAGCGAGGGAACACTGTATACTTAAACTGACAGCATGATCTTAAGGAAATTTATTCAGAAGCTAATCATATTAGATTCAATGGGGTTTTCATGAATTTCAGAAACATAAATAGGATAAATGATAGTTCCTTACATCTCTGACTAACTTTTATAATCTACAGAATATCAGAGACATTTATACCACTGCTGTCTAACATGTAGACCATGGCTTTTATTTGACAGGCATTAATCACTTAGCAATTAACATTCAACTTACTTTTACATCGAGTACATGAAGTTCAACCCTAACAATTGTTTCATCTTCTGTAAACATCTCGATTCTGTTCACATGGCTGAAATCTGCCAGAAGGGCCACCAGATTAGTTTTGGTGTTTATTACATGGCTGATGCCATATCGTGGTCCCACTAACAATGTCACCTCAGAACGCTTTTCTCCCTGCTGAAACAAGAAAAGAAGAGGTGGAAGGGGGGGGGGGGGGAGATCTTTATGTAATGATGAAATGCATATAATCTTTAAAATACGGTAGATCTGGTTGTGGGTAATGTTTTGTTACTGCTGTCAAGTTACTCCTGTGTATCAAATCTAATACGCTAAAGGGATCCAATCCTGTATGATCTTAGAAGCCAATATTTGGATGGGAGGCTACCAATGCATACCACGTGGTATAAACTATATTTCAGAGGAAGGAACTAGATAAACTACCTCTGAGTATTTCATCACATTAACTCTATGGGTAGCATGCAATTTTTATCACAGAAAGTATTTTCTTCTTCCTCTTCATGAGGTTATATATAGTACTAAAACATAAACAGACATCTTGTAGTTGAGAGCCGGGACAATACAGATAGTGATGACAGATGATCATATTTACAGTCCAACAATATCTGAAAAACAAAAATTAAAGGATGGCAACTATAATAAAAATGATCAGATATAGGACTCTTTCAAGTAGAGTTAGAACTATTACAAGATTTGCCTCAACATTAATTGTTCTGCAATTAATTATTCCATTAATTAGTCATGTGGAGAATCTTTGGAAAAAATAAGAATGATATAAAGAAAGCATACTAGTAGTGTTGCTTTGAATACACGGCCTCCATATAGTCGTAGGTCACTGAGAAACTTGAGATAATGAACCTTGGCCTGAAGAGCAGATAGCTGAAAAATAAGACCAAAACCAACAAATTGATTATAAAGATAAGATGCAGTGAGCTTCAAGCAGATACATTAGAACTGGGTTACTCAGGCTAAGGACAATAGCAACAAGAGCTTAGTAAATTCAACAAGCAGGTCATTCCTGAGAGAACCCTAGTTATTTTGAGCTCTTTGAATAAAACCACGTTAGCTTTCTTCAGATTAATTTTATACTGCAGCAGCACTAAAACTGTAGTGGTAGAAAACAATTTGGATTAACTATGTGTTTGCTGCATGAAAAAATTGATGGGACTAGGCATCATGGCCAATTTGCCTAGTACTTATTTTCTTTGTCCAAGGCTGAGCATGGCAACCTCTCCTCACCATTGCCTGTTCCATAAATGACCTGTGCTACAATCACTAAGTGACCCAAGTGCCACAGGATAGTTAACACAGTTTAAATCAGTCCCAGGTAATCCAGAAAGATTAAGGGAGAAACAGGAACAAGGTCATCAGACAGGCCAGGAGTCATCACACCGAGCCACTAATCTAATTATAGCAAGCCATCAAGAATAAATAAAGAGCTGCTACAGGAATACCTATAGACTCTAAATGAATTCTAGTCTCCAAGGCCAGATGAGCTACATTCAAGGGTTTAAAAAAAATGACAATGGAATATGCTGCCTCAGAGTGTGATGGAATCTCCTTCTCTGGAGTTTCCAAAACAAAGGCTGGGTGGCCATCTGTCAGGGGTGCTTTCATTGTGTGTTCCTATATGGCAGGGGTTGGGCTCAATCTTTCAATCCTATTATTCTGTATAGCATCATCTGGGGAAACAAACAAGGTGGCAGCATTTGCTAAACAATATCAAGTTCTAACATTGGACCTGCTGAAGTAAATAATTAACTTGCTATGTTTTCTCTTATTTTTCATTCCCATTTTTAACAAGCTGGGTCTTCAAAATATAACACAAGATGTGACCAAATCAATGCTTTTTAAAGTCCTCGACAATTTCAGTAGGAGAGATCCAAGTACAGTATGTGCTTATCTCTTGAATTGGTGGAACTAAAAATTAATTGGCTTCCACTGAACTAAGTCAGAACAGCCAAAGGAAATTACAAATAGAACCCATTTGATAAAAATCTCAAGAACTCAGGGCATACGTCCACTCATGTCAAAGGTGAAATATTTGTCAAGATACTTCGCTCTGCAGTGTGAGAAAAATCAATGGGCTGCATGATGAGAAAGATATTCAGCTGTAGTAGGCGCTCAAGTTAATGTAAGTCAGAGTAGGGAAAGCAATTTTAATCTATTTTCTTATGAAATGCAGAAGCCAATTGAATTTTGGTAGGGAGAAATAGTCATGTCCTTGTGGTTTACTAGAAATTCCAACCATCATCAGGATAAAAGAATGATTTGGCTAAATTAATTCTCTTTAATTGTTTTTGAAACATGACAATAAGCACACTGCACTGGACAGTATGGCAGTTTCCCCCCACTAAAAGACTGATTTAAAATACCTTCCTTCAGATGCAGCTCTTCTGATTATGAAAATATAGTTCTATTAAGATGCAAATGCATTACCTTTTTACCTGGAGGAACTAAGTTTTGATTTGCTTTGACAAGGTGTGAAAGTGCTTTCTTTATGTTCTTTTCTTTCATGCTCTGCAGTACAGCAGTTGGAAGAAAAGTCTCCAATCCCCATTCTTTTCTGCAATAGAAGGCATACCTTTAATTTCACATTGCTCAGACAATTACCTAGAATAACCAGAGTTCACAAGACACAGTTACATGGTGAAGGCCATTAGGGGCAAATTTCCCTTGTTCTTGTGGACCTGCAAACTCTATTCCACAGAAAAGTCATGATAAAAAACAAATCTCCCTGATGAATAGGTTCATTTTTAAAAGCAAAACTGTGGTTTTTGTTATGTGATGTAAAACTGAAAATTGTAGTTGCAATATAAATACAACAGCTGATCATAAACTCACACACACAGCAGACATCAATATGGGTGAATGATCCAAACCATAGCCGTGCAATTGAGGCGAGAGGGCAGCAGACAATGGTTTTCTATACGACTGCATCTTAAACTGTGGGTCCTGATCCTAGATGGGATCCCCTTATCTCAATGTTGGGGCCACAAAACATTTTGCAACAAGAAAAGGTTTCTGAATGCCACCTATTTACACAAATCTATTCGCAATAACATGTACTGTTTATAGTGGACTCTACAGAAAATGCTTCAGCTGTATTCCACAAAAAGAAAAACCAGCCTGTTTAGCAAGCCTTGCAAATGCCAATTTATTATTACTAAATGGTTGGTTTTTATATTTATTTTATACACCTATATACCTGGGGTCACATAAAAAGTTTTCAGACAGAAAGGGTTTAAGAGTGGAAAATGTATGAGTCCTGGTCTAGACAATGCAGAATACTTTGCAATTCAAACTGGGGTGGGGGAAGAGGGGAGGAATTGAGGTGGTATTAAGACAAAATAAGCTATATCATGTAGGAAACATCTCCTGCAAACAAATGATCTACATTTCCAATTCCCTTTCAAGTGCCCACAGACATGTTTGGCTGCCATTATTCAATCAACCCTCAACTGGGTAGCACTGAAATGGTTTGGGGCCAATATTTAGTTCATGGATACAGATGCTATCTTATAATTCTCATTATCAACCTAACTGGCTTACTTCTTCACACTAAAACAATGATTGACATCTTATCTATCATATTGCCTGAGTTATTGCCTTTGCACAGATTTTGGGGATACTGTAACGGAGAGCTTAAACTACACATGAAACTACATGTGTAAACAATTCTCTCAAAACTATGGGACATTATTACAGACCATTCATTTGGGACACAAAGAGGAGAAGAGTTAATTTGGGAGCAAAGATCAAAAAGTGTATTTCAGATGACAACTGGAGAAAATTTTGGACCACTCCAATTTTCTGCTTTTTCTGAAGAACAAGAAATTCACGCAGTACAGATATGGCATGTAGCACTCACTGAGTCACACAAAATAGGAGCCCCTTCTGCACAATGGGTTAAACCTTTGTGCCCGCAGGACTGACCAAAAGGTTGGTGGTTCGGATCTGGGGAGCAGAGTGAGCTCCCATCTGTCAGCTCCAGCTTCTCATGCGGGGACATGAGAGAAGCCTCCCACAGGATGGTAAAACATCCAAGCATCCTCTGGGCAATGTCCTTGCAGACAGCCAATTCTCTCACATCAGAAGTGACTTGCAGTTTCTCAAGTAGTTCCTGACGCGTCTATATGCAGGGATATAGATGCCTTGTGACATGTGGGGGTCTTCTGCTATGCAAATGTGAATTTTTGGAACAAAACTGTAATCTAATTTAATAAAACAATAAGACTATATAGACACACACACACACATTTCAAAATCTTTATTAATTTATATTTTGATGAGGAAAATATAGAATTGTCAGATAAAGATTTGGCCTGAATACTAATTGGAGCTGATAGAACTACAATAGCAAGATCCTGGGAAAATCAAGACAGATTCTTTCTTCTGGGTAGACACTTTTAGGCTGAAAAATTAATGAAAATTCAATGGCAAAGGGAGAAATAGTAACAGAAAATGTTGTATCTCCACTTCCACCTCAGGTTTTGGATCTAATAATGGATGAAGCCCTTCTACCAAATCACAAGAAAATTTGGAGCAATATTTCTTGAAATCAAAGTATATTTAATAAAAAGACCATGATGGAGTAGGTTGTCCAAATGAAATGATAGATATGCATTATGCTTTTAATATTGTAAAACCAAATTTAAAAATTAAGTTAAAAATACTACAAGCCTATTATACATGTAAAACACCATGTGCTCTGTAATTTAACAAAGACACATTTGAAACGCTACATGCCGTAAGAGAAATTACATGACATCTATAAAAGAGATTCAGTTTCCAACAAGGACATTATAGCTCTCCTTTTGCAGAACAGTATCTCAGTTTGTACTATCTCAAAATCTTAATGTAATCAATCCTTCCCACCATTTCACTTTCTCATTTTAATTTGGCAGTTGGTTGCAGTACATCTTCACTGTTGAGTTAATGTAGTTTGACATAGCTTTAAACTGCCATGGATAAATGCTGTGGAACCCTGGAATTTGTAGTTTAATGAGGCACCAGCACTCTTTGGCAGAGAGTGCTAAATACCTTCTAAACCTACATCTTCCATGATTCTAGAGCAGGGCTGTCCAACTGGCGGCCCCAGGGCCGTATACGGCCCCCCAGCCCCTTCCCCACGGCCCCCTACCCTCCTGCAAGATATCTGCCTTTTAAGATTAAAAAAAATTTTTTAAAATATTTTTTTGGAATATTTTTTTGGAATATTTTTCGGAATATTTTTTATTTTTTATTTTTCGCGGCGGGGGGGGGGGGGGGGGGCAGGGAGGAGGAGCAGGCTCTCTTCCTCCTCCTCCTCCTCCTCCCCCCCCTCTCCCTCCCTCCCTCCCTCCCCCTCCCTCCCCCCTCTCCCTCCCTCCTTCTTTCTCTCTTTCCCCCTTTCATTCCTTCCCCTTCCACCACCTGAAGGAAAAGGGAAGGAGAGAGAGAGTGCACGAGTGAGAGGGGCGTGGCCAGAGCGAAAAAGGGGCGGGGCCGAGTTCGGAGCATGGGGGTGCTCATTCATTCCCTTCCGGCTTCCTCCTCTCCTGAGGCTTCGTGCCAAGTTTGGTCCTGATCCATCATTATTTGAGTCCACAGTGCTCTCTGGATGGAGGAGAACTACAACTCCCAAACTCAAGGTTCAGTACTTTCTGTTGCTCTCATGAGAGTTTAGGTTTGATTCAACATGGCTGAGGAATGCTTTGATTGTGTTTTCCCTTATGGCAGAAGGAGATTGGACTGATGGCCCTTGGAGGTCTCCTATTCTAGGAACCCATTGTAATTATTATTATTATTATTATTATTATTATTATTATCATCAGAGGCTGAATGGTCATCTGTGAGGAATGCTTTGATTGTGTTTTCCCTTATGGCAGAAGGAGATTGACTGATGGTCCCTTGGAGGTCTCCTATTCTAGGAACCCATTGTAATTATTATTATTATTATTATTATCATCAGAGGCTGAATGGTCATCTGTGAGGAATGCTTTGATTGTGTTTTCCCCTTATGGCAGAAGGAGATTGGACTGGATGGCCCTTGGAGGTCTCCTATTCTAGGAACCCATTGTAATTATTATTATTATTATTATTATTATTATTATCATTAGAGGCTGAATGGCCATCTGTGAGGAATGCTTTGATTGTGTTTTCCCCTTATGGCAGAAGGAGATTGGAGGATGGCCCTTGGAGGTCTCCTATTCTAGGAACCCATTGTAATTATTATTATTATTATTATTATTATTATTATATTATCATTAGAGGCTGAATGGCCATCTGTGAGGAATGCTTTGATTGTGTTTTCCCCTTATGGCAGAAGGAGATTGACTGATGGCCCTGGATGGCCCTGGAAGGTCTCCTACCCAGGAACCTGTTGTTGTTGTTGTTGTTATTATTATTATTATTATTAGCAGAGGCAGAATGAATATTATGCCTTATCATTCAGGGTTATAGGCCTGTGTGGAAGGGCCCTGGCTTCTTATTTGCCTTCCTTTCCACACATCTGAATAAAATCCCATGTTATTTGCTTTAAACCAGATTATATGAGTGTGGACTCCGATAATCCAGTTCAAAGCAGGTATTCTGGGTTTATGGCTGTGTGGAAGGGCCCTGAATCCACACTGCAATATAATCCAGTTCAAAGCAGGTTTTGTGGGGTTTCCTGCCTGGATATTCTGCGTTATATGGCTGTGTGAAGGGCCCTGAGTCCACACTGCAATATAATCCAGTTCAAAGCAGGTTTTGTGGGGTTTCCTGCCTGGATATTCTGTGTTATATGGCTGTGTGTAGGGCCCTGAGTCCACATTGCAATATAATCCAGTTCAAAGCAGGTTTTGTGGGGTTTCCTGCCTGGATATTCTGCGTTATATGGCTGTGTGAAGGGCCCTGAGTCCACACTGCAATATAATCCAGTTCAAAGCAGGTTTTGTGGGGTTTCCTGCCTGGATATTCTGGGTTATATGGCTGTGTGAAGGGCCCTGAGCCCACACTACAATATAATCCAGTTCAAAGCTGGTTTTGTGGGGTTTCCTGCCTGGATATTCTGCGTTATATGGCTGTGTGAAGGGCCCTGAGTCCACACTGCAATATAATCCAGTTCAAAGCAGGTTTTGTGGGGTTTCCTGCCTGGATATTCTGAGTTATATGGCTGTGTGAAGGGCCTTGAGTCCACACTACAATATAATCCAGTTCAAAGCTGGTTTTGTGGGGTTTCCTGCCTGGATATTCTGCGTTATATGGCTGTGTGAAGGGCCCTGAGTCCACACTGCAATATAATCCAGTTCAAAGCTGGTTTTGTGGGGTTTCCTGCCTGGATATTCTGGGTTATATGGCTGTGTGAAGGGCCCTGAGTCCACACTACAATATAATCCAGTTCAAAGCTGGTTTTGTGGGGTTTCCTGCCTGGATATTCTGCGTTATATGGCTGTGTGAAGGGCCCTGAGTCCACACTACAATATAATCCAGTTCAAAGCTGGTTTTGTGGGGTTTCCTGCCTGGATATTCTGCGTTATATGACTGTGTGAAGGGCCCTGAGTCCACACTGCAATATAATCCAGTTCAAAGCAGGTTATGTGGGGTTTCCTGCCTGGATATTCTGCGTTATATGGCTGTGTGAAGGGCCCTGAGTCCACATTGCAATATAATCCAGTTCAAAGCAGGTTTTGTGGGGTTTCCTGCCTGGATATTCTGAGTTATATGGCTGTGTGAAGGGCCCTGAGTCCACACTGCAATATAATCCAGTTCAAAGCAGGGACTGGGACTTGAGACTGGGATTTTGGTGTTCATCTCTATCTCCAAGTCAAAGCCCCGGTGTCCTCCACAGACACCTCCAAGGCGGGAGAGGGTGGAGCCGGGAGGGGGGGCAGGGGTGGAGCCAGGAAGGGGCGGGGCCTGGGTGGAGCCGGGGGGGGCGGAGCTGGGGTGGAGCCGGGGAGGGGGCGGAGCCGGGGGCGGAGGCAGACCCTTCGGCCCCCCAGGTCATCAGTAACTGGAATTCCGGCCACAGGTCCGGTAGAAGTTGGACAGCCCTGTTCTAGAGCATTAAGCCATGTCAGTTAAAGTGGTGTCACATGTCATTAATTCTACAGTATAGTGTAGATGCAATATTTAAAAACCGTGTGTAAACTCTTCAAAAGAGCAGTAGTGGAACTGGCAAGTTTTTGAAATCTTACTGTAAAAGCTGGGAGAAAGCATGCCAGTTTCACATTGTGGGTTTTTGTACTATTTTTACAGGGCAGCAGAGTGGCCATGATTGTTTGTAAGCTAACATCTGGGAATGGTGAGATTATTAACTGGGGTGAGCTTTAGGGAGCATACCACCCCCTTTTAAAGCAGTTCCACTGGCTCCCAATAAGTTTCCAGGCCAAGTTCAAAGTGCAGGTGATTACTTATAAAGCCCTATATGCTTCGGGCCCAACCTATCTTCGAGACCGCATCTCCTTCTATGAACTGGTGCTGGCATTAAGATCTGCTAGGGAGGCCCTTCTATTGGTCCCACTCCACGGTTGGTGCGAAGGAGAGAGGGCCTTCTCAGTGGTGGCCCCCTGGCTCTGAAATACCCTCCCTAAGGAAATTAGGTTAGCCCCCTCTCTTCAGGCCTTCTGGGTGAGTTTAAAAACATGGCTTTTCAGACAAGCTTTTGATCCTAAGTAATCCATGTGATGAATCGTTGATAGTCCCTTGTCCCCCCTAGGGGGTTGAGAAGGGTGGGGTAGAAATACTGTAAATAATTTAAAAAATAGTACTGGCCCGCACCATTTTATAATTTTCAATTTTTTTGTAATTTTATTAATGAGATTTTATGCACTTTGATACTTATGTCATTGTATTTATACTTATGTATTGGTGTCTGCATGTGGCACTTAGAGTAATTCTGTGAGCCGACCCAAGTCCCTTTGGGGAGATGGTGGTGGGGTACAAATAAAGATGATGATGATGATGAAGAGTGGAGAGGACTTCCTTTGAACACCCATGGTGTTTCTTTGAGTATAGAGTATGAGCTGAGTGGAAACAGAAGGAGATGTTTATCACATCCTTATGTGTGACAGCATAAGAACTGTGGCTTGTATCCTAAATTTGCTTAAGTAAGTTGGTAGATTGAATGTTTTGTGCTCTGCTCGCCAAAGTATCTCCGGAGAATCAAGGTCATGTGTTCTTGTGGGAAGGAGAACTTGGCCCAAATCAAAATAATTTAATTTAAGAAATTTCATGGACAGAAAGTTTCCCTTCTTCTCCTTTTGCAAGAAGCTTCATTCCTCTTCCACACAGCTGTATAAAATTCACATTGAACTGGATTATATGTCAGTGTGGACTCAAATAATCTAGTTCAAAGCAAATATTGTGGGTTATCTGCCTTGATATTCTAGGTTAAATGGCTGTGTGGAGGGCCCTCAATATCATGTCTCCTATTGTCAGGGAAGAGTAAGATTTGAGAGAAGTGTTTCTTTTACCCTCCAATGTTTCACAGATCTTTTTAGAAGCAGGGATCAGAATCATGCATTCTTCCAGATGTTGATGAAAGAACAGCTGGAAGAGCATTGCTTTCCTCTAGCTGTGTTAGCTCAGGCTGCTGAGCGTTGCCACCCACAACTGCAGGAGTATGTGATCTAACCACAGCCCTATAAATTCTTTTCTTTGAGGCTTTCAAGTTTACTTTGTCGGGAACAGCTCCCTAATGGGAGCTCATTGTAAAACTCGAGTTTGTACAACAGCAATACAAATACAATATTTATTTACTGCTTTGTTGTTGTGGAGGCTTGCCTGGCAGACAGCAGATTCTTTTAACTTTACCTGTTCTGGCTTTTAATGGCAGATGTACTGTTTTGATTTGTGAGTGACCTAGCAAGCAGAGTGGAGGACAAGCAATGATGCCACTTTAACAGCAAAGGTTAATGAAACAGTAAATAGGAAGCAATGATGGAGCCGTAGTTTCAGTACTAAGGTAAGAGCACATTGTCTGACCATTGTTGTGCCTCTCTCTCTTCCCCCAAAATATCACGGAAATTTAAATTACAGTTGTCTATGTGTGTGTGTGTCCTTCCAGACAAGCCCTATATCCCAGGATCTGATCCCAGGTTTTCTGCTTATCCCAGATTATCTGGCAGTGTGGACTCATATAATCCAGTTTAAAGCAGAAAACCTGGGATCAGATCCTGGGATATAGGGCTTGTCTAGAAGTGCCCAGAATATGTGTTTTGGGTTAAAAGGAAGGAAATGAGAAGACAGTTTGGAGAATGTGTAGATGAATCAATGATGATGATTCACTAGTCCCTACTATACCACAGAAGTGAATAATATAGTATTATCCCAACATAACTTAGCAACCAATCCCCAGGTACATACTCATGATTTAATTCAATTGCTCTTTCCTGAAAAAAAACCCCCTGCTGTTCTTATGAGAGTTTTTTTTTGGAATAAGTCATTAGAAGTATTGAATCTTACCGATAATTGATAATTCAGTTCATTTCCAAAATAAATGTTGATATCAGTAGTTATAACATTTTAACTACCCCAGATATTATGACAATTAAGTTCCATACTTACTCAATGTATTTGAGAGAGATTTTCTGCGTATGTTTCGTGGTCACAGTAGCAATATACATTTGCAATGCAGCCAGCCTCAGTGCAATGTCGTATTTGAGTTCAGGACCGAACCTTTCCTGAACCACATCATTACAGCTCTGTCAAAGAACCAGCAGAGGGAGTGTCAGGCTCAAAAATCTCTGATTTTAGACATAAACATCACATTACAGTTAATTCCCCTCTAAAAGACAAGCTTATAATTAGCAAGAAGTGGGACTCCCAGTGAAGCCACCCATGAATCCCCAAAGATCACAAAGTCAAAGACTATCTATATTAACT
The DNA here is from genome assembly GCA_030556195.1 of Anolis apletophallus. Classification (NCBI taxonomy): domain Eukaryota; kingdom Metazoa; phylum Chordata; class Lepidosauria; order Squamata; family Anolidae; genus Anolis; species Anolis apletophallus. The sequence continues at coordinate 68,472,015 of JARBWK010000004.1, forward strand.
TGGCTTTATATGTAAGACTATGGCTGTTAAATTTACGATATTAGAATACAACCTCGTTTTCTCCCATATACAGGTCATTGAGGGTGTTTTAACTGGAATGTCATACACCAGTGTTTTTCAGCCTTTTTTGAGCTGCAACACATTTTTTACATTTACAAAATCCTGGGACGCACCACCAACCAAAATGACACAAAATGACACTCTAACACAGTAATGCATATAGTTACTGTGTTTGGCCTGTTTCGATGAACACAACATAGATATCCTGGCAGGAATGGCAGAAAGACACACATGAAGGTCTTGCTCAACAGCTGGGAGTTATAGTTCACCCACAATCAAAGAGCATTCTGAACTCCACCAATGTTGGAATGGAATCAAACTTCCCATACAGAACTACTATAACCAAGAGAAAATACTATAAGAGATTGGTGAGCATTGACCTTTCAGTTTTGGAGTTGTAGTTCACCTATATCCAGAGAGCACTGTGGAGGGGAGGGGGGACGATGTGGGGTGAGTCTGCGCAGTAGCGCCCGCACGGGTCATGTCTTCCTCCCCCCCCTCCCGCAGAAGCGGCAGCGTGAGAAAAGCGAGGCAAAGCAAGCAGAGCGAGGCTGGGAAGAAGGGAGCCCGAGTGGAGAAGAAAAAGGGTTCGGCAGGAGGGGGAAGAAAGGGTATTGGGAGGTTCCAATTTCCCACAGCACACCTGATGATCACTCATGGCACACTAGTGTGCCACGGCACACTGGTTGGGAAACACTGTCATACACAACAGGTTAGAATCCCTATCATGCTTCAGCAGCCCTTTCAGACTAGGCAATTATAGCACTGTGATTCTACTTCAGTAGCTATGGCAACATCCTATAGAGTTTAGAGAGGGTGAATTAGAATTATCAGCCAGAAAGGTCTGATGACTCACCAAATTACAAGCCTTCAAGTTTCCATAGGATGCAGCCATGGAAGTTAGTGGAATCATAGTGCCATGGAGTTTGAAAGGGCCCTGGGATTAGGAAAGAAAGATCTAACTCTCCATGTCAAGCAAGAACAGTGCTGCTTGATAAATTACCAAGGGATGATTTTATTTATTTATTTATTTACTTACTGTATTTATACCCCACCCTTCTCATCCCAAAGGGGACTTAGAATGGCATTACAAGTCTTCCAGTCCTATCAGTCCTGCCACATAAAGCAGGACTGGAAAACTTTGATGTTTTGGATATAACTGCAATCATCCCAATCCAGCATAGTCAATGCAAGGAACTGGAAAAAGGTCACTACTTTTAAATCTGTAATAGTAGCAGTAGTAGTAATGATAGGAATTGAAATGCAGGAGGATAAAAGGTTCTCCATCTCTCGCCTAGTGAATGAAAGACAAATGGATTGTTTTGCCTTGTCTCTTCTGTACCTCTTGCCAGTTAATTAGCTAGGACTCAAAGTCTTAGCCAAGAGTAAAGAGGAATGATGAGTATCCTCCGGGAGTCGGCAGCATAGAAGCCTGAATAAATAAATAATAAATAAATAAATATATGAGAAGCAAGGAGCTCCGTACATGATATGTCAAACAGAGTACTGGCAATTTTCTTCCACTTTCTCTTATAGAGGCTGCTGGAGACTGAAGCATGTGCAGATTGCAGAGATCTTGCTCATTCCTAAACTTTCTGACTTACTGTGCTCAATCATAATAATATTTATTTCTATCCTGTCTGAAAGGAAAGATGGGGCGGGATTCTTTTCTACCACTTCATCACACTAGAGAAAAAAATCCACTAAAAATCTGGTTTCTGCCTCCTGCATAATTCTGGAGTGTCTAGTTTAGTGAGGCCTGTAAAGGCTCCTCCCTAAACTACAAACCCCAGAATTCTTCTCTAATGTGATGAGGCTAGAGATAAAAAAAAAAATCTGGGGTGAGGAGCTGCATTTCTCATGATGAAATTCAGAAATGTCCATAAATGTTGTTGTCCCCCGTGTCACCTGGAGTCTTTCATGACATGCTCCAGGTTTTAGTTTGAACTTTAAAGAAGCTATGATGTACCATCTGTTCCACTTTATTTATTTATTTATTTATTTATTTATGTCATTTATATTCCGCCCTTTTCACCCCGCAGGGAACTCAAGACGGATCACAATGCACATTTTATTTTTTATTTTTATTTACATCATTTATATTCCGCCCTTCTCACCCCACAGGGGATTCAGGGCAGATCACAATGCACACATATAGGCAAACATTCAATGCCACTGACATACAACTTTAGAGAGTTCCTTTAAACTTTGGATTAAAACACTGAGCAGATTCATTGCCTTACTAATGCGGGAATCTCTGGCTGCAACTTTCTACAGCATAATAGTGTGTCAGAATGCCCTCCTGCACTCTACAGCTCTGCCACTGTACTAGGAAGACTGTTCACCACCTTGTGGCAGTGTCATTGCCAATTGCCAGCTGGTAACTCAAGCTGCCATACTTTGGACATATCACAAGATGACTCATTGGAAAAAGAATATAATTGACAGTAGAATTGAAAGCAGAAGGAAATGAGAAATATTACAGATGGATTGATTTAATCAAGGAAGCCATGGACTGAGTGCGCCATGCTATTGATGTCTGTTGCACTTGGACATCTCTCATGCATCACCACCAGTGAAAGCCAATTTAATGTCAAAAAATAACAAATTACCTGTACATATAGATATTCAAAGGCAACTGCATCCCTTCGTAAAAGGTCAATGGGATCCTTTGGGACAAAACTGATTCTGAAGAGACATCTCATCTTATGGGAGCTTGGCCTCTGGGTCACCTGGAAGAGTTACAACACAGAATGACGTATAATGCACCTTTCCCGACAAAGCACATAAACTTTGGACAAAATGGCCATAAATATTCCTTCCTTCGCAGTTTTCTTAGCCCATGGCCCCACTTCTGTGCTACTGATTTTAAGCCCAAGTCAAAATATTTTCATGCTTTTATAAACTGGGTTGAGATTGTAACGCAGTGCAATGTTGTTTTTAAAATTTGTAAATAGTCTTAATGCATTTCAGTATTTGTAATGTTTTTTGTTTTTATTGTTTATAAATTGTTTTTGAATCTATACTTTTATTCATACTTTTAGAGTGTTTTAAATACATTGTTATCTGTCTTTGAGTCCCATTATTGGGAGAAATGGGATAGAAATTAATCATTATGGTGATAATTTATTTATTTTTTATTTATTTATTCGGGTTTCTATGCCGCCGACTCCCGAAGGCTCGCGGCGGCTTACAAGAGCCGAAGGCACAATAAAATACAGAAGGTTAAGAACAATTAAAAACAAGCAACACAGTAAAAACAACAACACAGTTGAGGTAGTGGCACAACCAATAATAAGCATCATCGTCATTGTAATCCTCATAACTGTTATCATCAGGGCCCACTTTCTATTCACTATGGTCGTAATCTCCTTTATGGATAACATCCCATGATAAGGCTCCATGAAATAATAGATGCATCCTGTCACACCCCAGACTGTCCCAGGCCTTCAGCAAGACTCACGCCATGTTAAACCCACAGTAGCAGAGAGGCCTAAAAGCCAAAGGCTGTCTGCAAGCAAGAACCTACAGAGGCCCCAAGTTCAACCAGCGTTCAAGGCTACGAGTAGCTCAGTTCCATCTTGGCCGATAAGGGGCCAGGGAAGAGCGGAGCCGAGTTTACTCCCTGTTCGCCCAGGTGTCTGTGCTAATTGGGCTGGCATACCAATCCCATGCAGAGGACTTGAGGAGGCCCAGCTGGAAGCCTGTTTTGAGAACCAAGTCTCGACGCACCGAGACGTCATAACATCAAAGCCTGGGAGGCCTATATAAGTTAGGTCTAAGAGATGTATAGTATCTTTCGCCAACGTTCAGCAACAAGCCAAGCCTTCACGGAACTCTGCCTGGGCCTTGGGCCTTCTAGCTTTTGGGACTCTGTTTGCCAAGCCTTGTGCCAAGAACTTTTCCTGAATTAGCCCATTGGGGCACGAAGACTCTCTTTACCTTTGTTTCTGTTTGCCAAAGGACTATTACTTGCTACCCTGCTTCTTTTGGACAATTGTGCTGCTATCTTTTGCTGCTCGAGAACATCAATAGACTATAATCCTAGCCTCTTTACTTTATTCATTTATTCTAAATAAAGCATTTAACCATGGCTGGTCTCAAGTGGTTTACTGAGGGGTCTTTCAGGTCTACGGTACAACACATCCAGAAACATAATCAAATCATAGAGTTGGAAGAGGCCACAAGGGCCATTTAGTCAAACCTCCTGCCATTAACCAGAGATCAAAACCAGAGATCAGCCCCTTTAAAATTCTTTCAGCTAACTGGTGGGCTTATTGTCATGGTGTGCCTTCAAGTTGTTTCTAACTTATTTATATAGAGAAATACAAATTGCATTAGAAATCAAATTCGATTTAAAACCTGAATATAGGCTTGATTGATTTCAAATTAGAAAGTAATAAAGAAAAAAATGTTTGTATATTGCATCTCAGCGGCTAGAATGACATTAGTCAGAAGGTGGAAGGAAGATGTAATCCCAAAGATGGAAGAATGGAAGATCAAGTTAATGGACATAATGAATATGGACTGCCTCACCAGAGCGCTTGCACAAAATAAAAGAATGAAGTATACAGATTGGTCCACAATCAGAGAGTACTTGTCAAAAGGAAATGTAGAATGGTTAATTTCTATAGATTAATCTGGGTGGGTGGAGAGATTTAAGTTCAGTGGGTTATTAGGTAATACAATATAATGTAATATTCAATTAAGGAACGGAATAGGGAAGGAAGTACTCAAGTTAGTACAAAATATGTGTTTGTGTAGTATGTTTTTCTTTTTTGTTGGTAAGATTTGTTAAGTGAATTTATTGTTATGTATCAGTCAATGTGTTTAAATGTGTGTTTTATATATTTGGAAACTTAATAAAATTTGTTTTAAAAAAAGTTGTTTCTAACTTATTGTGACCCTAAGATGAATGTGATTTTCTGGGGCCCAAGATCACCCATTGAGTTTCCATGCCCAAAAGGGCATTGAACCCTGGCCTTTAGAGTTGTAGTACAATGCTCCAACAACTATGCAACACTGGCTTTTCACAGATTCTGAGGGCCCTGTGAAACTTGGACTCTCATCACAGGGCCATCTGTGATCTCAAGGGGGTTTGACTGATTCATGGAATCACCTATCATTTTGGAGATCAACAGTTGCCATAGTAGAATGCTGAAAGAATTAATAAACTAAATAAACTACAAAGAGAGTAAGAAAGACCAATTCACTTCTATTTCTTCTCTTCCTTGGAGCTTATAGAGGACACACAACACTTCTCGTGCTTTACAAATAAAGCAAGCTCCTCTCTCTCTCTCTCTCTCTCTCTCTCTCTCTCTCTCTCTCTCTCTCTCTCTCTCACACACACACACACACACACACACACACACACACACACATGCACACAGTTGCCAGAATAATTTGAGAAAATGGTCTCACACCACCCGTTATTCACTGCAGTGTAAACATTGCTTTGCTTTACAGAATTGTGTTACTTTGTGAAATATTCTGTCATAGCTCATTCTTTCCATCTAGGAAACTGCAAAAAAGAGAGAGGTTGTTCCTTTTTGATCAAGGCATTCTTGTGGGATGTGCTTTTATAATGACATAATGGGGGGAACTTACTTGAAAATATCAACAGCAATTCAATCAGGGTGTTTTTTTTGTTCGTTTATTTTTTGGCTAAGCCCTCTTATCTCCAATCAAGAGATTGCATTAAATGCAAGAGTCAGTTAGAAAGAGTACGAGTAATGTAGCCATCCACATAATTAAGGTGCTTTTCAATTTGCTAATAAATTCTCAGGGGAGAGGGGGACGAAACAGTTTTAAAATATAGAAATACATCAAGTGCAGGAAAACAAAAAATATTAAGAGGGGACACACATCTTTACCAATAAATTGTTTACTAAATAAGTTTAACCAATATAAGTGAAAACATCAGGTGTGTGTATAACTACAGTAAACATTTATGTTTCTATCCAGATGCGTACCTATACTTTTAAGATCAGGCATACTGCCATGTGATTGTACATTCTTGATATTCATTTCTTTATCTCATCACTCTATCCTCCTACAAGTTCTAAGGAGCAAGATTAAAATCCTCTTTGCTTCAATCTATAGATAAAATGGTGAGCAGTAGGGCTGTTCACTGATTTGCCTTTTTGTTTGCTATTTCAGCCATAACGGCACAGGCGGCATGACCTTTTTTTCATTTATGACCAATCACGCGGCTGCCGAAACTGCCTAGGTTTCACTTTCATTCAGCAACCGTGTGGCGTGCAGAGGAGCCCTGCTATCTGAGCCAATCACAATTTTCCAGTGGTGTCTTGGCTGTGTGAGAGAGCTTGCTTGTTTCGGTGTTCTGATTTGCTGCTGCTTAGGTGTTCATTTGTTGTATCTCTTGTATTTGGATTGCTTTTTGCCTTGTTTTTTGCTCCAATTCTTTTCCTTAATGTCAGTCCTTACTTTTTTCCTATTTGAGGGGGGTGGGCATGCATTGGCTTTTAAAAAAGTGCTTTTTTGTGGTGTTTCTTTAAGTCTTAACTTTGAGGTCGGGTGGAAAAGTGAAGGGCCAGGGGATAGCCTGACTCCATTGAGTCCCTACGGGAAAATTTCTTTCAATCTCTTTTCCATCTCTCCCCAATCCTTTATATTTATCTTGCTGCTTGTACTCTGCCCTGCGCCTTCTTTGTCTCACAAAACATATTTTAAAAATTACAAAAAAGTCCTTCTCCTTTACCTCTTTGACTCTCTCATTTCCCCCCTTCCCCTGCCCTACCTGTTTGGGCTTGTGTATCCCTGCTGCCCAAGTTCATCTGGCTTGTGTTTGTGTGTGAGTGTACCCTCAGGTGGCTTCTACTTGCCCCACTGCACCAGTCTAGCAGTAGCAGCCTTTCTCACCCCAAACGCTTATTTAAAAAATAAACAAAAAAAACCAATGTCCTTGTAAGTTGTTTGTATGTCCATGTCTTTGACTCACTGACTCACTCTCTCGCCCTGCTCCTGCTCCTCCTCCCTGTGAAGACTTTCCAGAGGAAAGGAGGAGGAGCTTTTGCATTTTTAAAGAACATTTTATTTCATTGAACTTTTAAAAAATCACTAAAAGTAGTGGGATGATCCAAATGTTATGAAATGGGGGGGGGGTGTCTTGCAGTGGTAAATGTGTTCTCCTAATGTGGCCACTTTTGTCCCAATAGCATTAAAATGCTGGAAAGGGGAGTGTGTGAAGCCTCCCCATCACTGCCTATGGGTGTATGGCTCTTGAAAATCCAGGTGCCATCTCAAAAAATGGAATATTGCCCATTCTGAAAAATAAAAGTTCATGGAAAATGGATGGGGTGTGTGTGTGTTATGTTAGAAAACAGCATTAAATTTGGGAAAGATTTTTCTTGAAATGCACAGTGAGCATTGTGAAAAAGGGAAAGGAATTGAATGAGAGATGCTACAGAGCTAAACTGTCCTGCTGTGTTGGCATTGCCAAAGATAGTAGTAAGCTCACTGGGAAGGAGATACCCAAAAGCCAAAGCTTTGTGCTTGAATCTGTTCTACTGAATCTAGTGGTGTAATTATACTCAACTTGGTATGCTCTGATCCATCGAAAATGTTAGAATTGTTGTCCAGCTTTTTCAAACAACAGCCTTGCTATTTCTGGCCAATGTTCATTATATAGTTTCCTAGTTCATAATACATTTCGTCTCCTTAAGTTGCTTTTTAAATTCTCAAGAGACAAAAGATCACATAAATGCAGAAATATGTAAGAAAGTATCCTCTCAAACAAAGAAAACAATAATTGATTTCAATGCGACAATAGAATTAGGCCAGAATGTAGTGCTTCTAAGAATCCCACTGTGCTGCTTCTCGAATAAGCTTAATCTTCCTTAATGATCTAATAAATGAAGTCACCCAGCAGCGTTTTCTGCATCATCATATATCACAGTTTTAATGGATGGATTGTGGTATTAATGAAACAACCAGGCAATAGCTTTTCTTTGAATGAGCAGAAGAGAGCTTGCTTAGTACTACTGGAAATACAAAAACAAAGAAAAGGAAAATAACTTTTACCAGAAGGACACAAAACAGAGGATTCATGCATACTCTGCACCTCTACCACCCACCTATAATATGGAGAAAATGTGAATGCCTAACACTCTTACCCAACATGATGCTCAGCTTGCTTTCTGCCAGTATGAGATAAATGCCATGCTCTTAAGTTTTGACTATCAGGGGCAAATGTTTTTCATTTTAAGTATTATAAAACCAATCTGAGCTTCTTAAACATGAATTCCCTAAAAATACTGAAGCTTAATACAGTTCCTTGTAATAGCTATAACGTTACACCGACCTGAGTTAGAGTCTCCTGTTCATGTAGCAAGAGAAGTTTGGTTCCAGACCCTTCGGTTTGCTGCTCCAGCATCAGGGAAAAGTGTTCAATACACTTAATTGACAGCTTTTCTTGAAGTGTTAAAATGACATCCTTGAAAACAGAAGATTTAAAAGGAAATAAAATGACAGAAACCTGCAATGGAAACCTATAACTTTGTGACTTTAAATCCCAGTGTATGTGGTACTAAATACTATAACTAAATTCACAAGAAAGCCACATGCCATTCTTTTTTCTTTCTACCATGTGTTTTCTTTCTTTTATCTTGATAGTGTATCCTTATGGAATTCATCCTCAGATAATAACCCCAAGACAGCTTGAGACTGTAGCACAATTATGTGTATGTCTACTCTAAATCTTACTTAGGTCTACTGTCAAGTGAATATGAAAATGCAGCCTTTTACATCCTAAGATAGTCTTTCAAACCCACTTATTTGACAATAAGCCCTATTGAACTCTGTGAGGCTAACTCAAAGCAAAAGGAATTTACATCAATTCTGATCAACTCCTTCCATAGTTCAATAGGGCACACAATGAAATTCCACTCAATGTCATTTAGTCAAAATAATTTTCGTTGGATTAGTGCCAATATTTGCAGTGACATTTCAATGTTAATTTTCAAATATCTACTGTCAAAATTTAAGTTTTCCATTACATTTATCTGCTGCTAAATTAGGCCTTTCCCTCACACACACTAAACAGAGCAGAATATTCTACAAGACATAAGCACATTGCCATTCTTTGTTTCCTAGCTCCCTCCTCCTCATAATGTCTTATTTACAACAGTATAGAATCATAGAAACAGAGCCGGAAGAGACCTCATGGGCCATCCAGTTCAACCCCATTCTGCCAAGAAGCAGGAAAACTGCATTCAAAGCACCCCCGACAGATGGCCATCCAGCCTCTGTTTAAAAACCTCCAAAGAAGGAGCATCTATCGCACTCTGGGGCAGAGAGTTCCACTGCTGAACAGCTCTCACAGTCAGGAAGTTCTTCCTAATGTTCAGGTGGAAGCCATTGTTCCGCATCCTAGTCTCCAGGGCAGGAGAAAACAAGCTTACTCCCTCCTCCCTATGACTTCCTCTCACATATTTATACATGGCTATCATGCCTCAGCCTTCTCTTCTTCAGGCTTAATATGCCCAGCTCTTTATTTTAAAATAATTTTTATTGAAAGTTTTGGTTACATCTGAATAAAAGATAGAAAAGGGTTTTCGGACTAGGAAAGGTTAAGGGTCGGGGAAGGAAGGAGGGTTAGGGAAGGGAAGGGGTGGGAATAGGAGGTGTTGGGGGTAACGGATTGAACCGGATCCCTGCGGGGAAAACCACCGGCAAGGGTAGTGAGATAGGATAGAAAGAAAAGGAAAAAGAAGGGGGATTTGCGGAGTTCCATCTTCCAGGAGCCCTGGTTTCATTCTGACATATCTAATACAGTTCTTTTTATTCTTTAAAGTGTCACTTCTTTCTTTCTGTTCGTCTTCTTTAGTTGTATGTCCATGTCAGGTCTTCTTATGTCCCTTGAAACTATTATCTTTTTACTATTATTTCTATTATCTCTCCTCAGTTTTTTTTTTTAACCGCTCAATTAGGTGATTAGAGTGCCCATGACCATTAGCTAGTATTTGTCGGTTAGGTAGTTAGTTCTGTTCGTTCCTTTTCCCTGAGGTCATATCTAACCATTTTCTTTAGGGATTCTGCTTCTCCTTCATCCGCCTCTGGGGGATCATGTTTCCAGAGGCCATAGCTTGTAGTCATCACTGCATGGAGAGGGCATATTTTCTGTAGTTTATCTTTCCCTCTTCGGCTCTCTTTGTTCCCTTGGCTTTTCTTTTTGTTGAAGTGCTTTCCAGTTCCGTTGGTTTTATTCCTCTTGGGAGCTGAGAGGGGTTCTGCTGGAGGGCAATGTACATCCTAGTCTTGGTGGACAAGCTGACAGCATTCTGTGGCACAGCCCCAGCATTTTTAGCTCTCTGAATGGACTCCAGCTGTTCCCATACTTCTTGCTTTTGCTTTTGGTCTATATTTTTCTCTTCTCTCTCCTTCAATTCTGCCTTGCATTGCTGATTCCTTTTCCTTGCCATTATCTTTTCCCTTTCCTTCTTCATACTCATTCGTCAGCATAGCGGTCCCTTCTTCAGTTTGTTCATCTCTCCCCAGTGAGGTTGCTCCTGAACCGCATTCTTGTGCCCCCCTAGCATTATTTCCACCTTTTCTAGGATCAGGTCCTGCTTTTGTCCCAGCCTCTGCAACTCTCTCAGAATATCCTTCAGAGACATAGTTGTTTGTCCTGTGTCTGGACTCCTAATCAGAGCTGGCAGTATTATTTAGTGAATGGGCTGCTTGGCTAGATGAAACTTGGCAGGAGAGCAGGATGGGTGCACTGCTCTGTCAAATCCCCCTGCCAACTGATTGCTGCTGCCCTTTCCCTTTTGCCCAGGCTGATCACTTCTTTCCAGGTGCCCCTGTTCGGGGCTCTTTCTTTCCCCCTCCTTCGTTTTTGTTTGTTCTTTACTCCTGTCCCTTTCTTCCTCTCTTCTCCTTTTATTTTGTGGCTTTTTCCCCCGGGTGCCTTCTCCGCTCTGGTCCTCCCCGTTCTGGTCGTCCCGCAAGGCTTTTTCCTCCTGTCCTTTGCTTCCCTTTTCCCTTGGTCAGCGGGTCTCCTTTTCCCGGGACGATAGGCTTCCTTACCCCCTCCTTCTCCGGTGTTGGTGGAATGGACTGGGCAGTCAGTGATCGCGGGCTCCCGCCCGCTTTACTTCCTGCCTCTTCTCCCCTTGGTGTCCGCTCCCCAATAGAGTCCGGATGTCTTGTTGCCTTCACTTCCTGGCTTCTCCCCGCCTTCCCGGTGGCTGATTGGGATTTCCCCGCCTAAACATGGAGGTCTTCTTCTTCAAAGAGGCTTCCTCCCGTTCCTCCTAGGTTGTTGTTTGGTCCGCCATTTTGATGCCTGGTGATGTTACTATTATTTTTCCCCCGTCGACTCTTATCGTCCTTAATTGTGATGCCGGTGGGAAGGGGAGGAGGGGGGTCGCGTTCGCTGCCCTTCTCGTGGCTTCTCCCTGTCTGTTTTGTGTGGTTGGGCCTCTAAATTTGGGGCTTCTTGGGAGGGGGTTCCCGCCCGTTGTTTGGCTTATCTTCTGTCCCCTCTGTCCCAGGTCTCCCCGTTACTCACTTTGCGTTGTTGGTTTGGGCCGGGCTGGCAGTAATTGCAGGCGTGAGCCTGCTTCCCTCACACCGATCTGCTCACCAGGCTGGGAGGCCACCGGGCTCTCTCCGTCTCCCCCTCTTGAGGAGGGGCGACTTATAGAGCCAGCGATGGGGTCCCCTGGCTCGCTGCCTCTTGGCTGATCGACTCAGCCTGAGGTGGGGGCGCGATTCGCCCTCCGATCGGTGATTTCGGTTGATGTCTTGAGGAGCTCTCAAGACACCCGTCCTGCCGCCATCTTTGCCCCGCTCCCTCTCAATATGCCCAGCTCTTTAAGCCACTCTTCATAGAGCTTGTTTTCCAGACCCTTGATCATTTTAGTCACCCTCTTCTGGACATATTCTAGCTTGTTAATATCTCTCTTCAATAGTGATGCCCAGAACTGGACACAGTATTCCAGGTATTGTCTAACCAAGGCAGAATAGAGTGGTAGCATGATTTCCCTGGATCTAGACACTATACTCCTATTTAAGCAAGCCAAAATCCCATTGGCTTTTTTTAGCTGCAGCTAAACATAATTGTATTGCTCACTGCTATGCCTCTGCCCTTAATGAAATGTCACGATATAGTAGTAGGCAGACAGAGAAATTCTGAATGATGATGCCATCTTGTGACACCATTGTGTTGTATTAATCATATATCAATTTCACCAAAAACTCTGGCCACTAATCATTATAAATTGTGAGTTTTCTAAAAGAACTTTAAAAAAAACAATAATATCTTTGTTTTGTATTAGAAAAGATTTGAGTAGATATTTTTAGAATAATCTTTCATATCAACCTCTAACTTTCAGTTAAGAGTTACACTTTCTAAAATGACAATTAAATGACAATTTGTCTCAATGCAGTTTAAATTTCATTCAGAATTGATTATCCATCCATAAAGACTGTTTGTCTCTGACTAATTATCAACCCTTAGGAATTACTTCTGGTTTCAGGAATTTACTGCTAGAAGGAAATGCATAGTTAACTGTGAATGTAAGAATGTCAGTTCACAAACTCATTTTTACTCTGAAAAGATGAAAGCATTAAACATTTGCAAGACACTCCCATACCAGAGGGATGCCCACTCAGATGTAAGCCTCAATTAATTCTGTGAGATTTACTGGTAGGTATGAACATACAGGCTTTCAGTTTAAAGTATTTAATTATTTATACAAATGCACACATAGTTCGCCTATTTTTGACTGATTTATTTAAAACAAGTAAATACATGAGATATACATGCATACACATGTGACCCTCTCATATTTATTTACTTATGAAATTAGCCAGAAATACACAGATAAGGTATAAGATGAATGAAAAATTAATTACAACACTAACACTTAATCATGAGAACAGAGATCATATGGAGAACTGGAGGAAAAACTGTATATTAGAAGATATTGAATCAATCCATTGACTTATTTGTATTTTATAACTTGCACTGAATACTCTAAAGCCGTGAGATCCCATCTAATAACTGAAGGCCACTAGGTTTTTAAAAATTGTGTCAGAGGCAAATTGAGAATATACTGCAAGTCACTTCTGGTGTGAGAGAATCGGCCGTCTGCAAGGACGTTGCCTGGGGGTTGCCTGGACGTGTTACTATCCTGTGGGAGGGTTCTCTCATGTCCCCGCATTGGAAGCTGGGGCTGATAGATGGGAGCTCACTCTGTCTCGTGGATTTGAACCACCACCCTCAGGTCTTCAGGTCAGCAGTTCAGCCAGCACAAGGGTTTAACCCATTGTGCCACTGTGACTCATTGGTCACAGTCCTGCTGCCCCAAGGGTTTAACCCATTGAGCCACTGGGGGAACTGCAGCTATGCACCTCTACTCTACTTACTTTGCACAGGAGTATGACACTGTAATGAGCTTACTTGACATGCAGAAATGCTACATTAAATTATGGTGGTGTACCTTTGTGTAGACTACACAAACACTGTGTGCAATATTAACTAGTACAGGGCTGTCCAACTTCTACCGGACCTTGGGCCGGAATTCCGGTCACTGATCACCTGGGGGGCCAAGCTCCCGGCTCTGCCCCCCCCCCCCCCCCCCCCGCCCCTCCCCCAGCTCTGCCCCCTCCCCGCTCCCGCCCCGGCTCTGCCCCCGCCCTATTATAATTATTATAATATCTTATTAGGTGAGTTTAATAATAATAATAACAACAATAATGGGTGGCTGTGAGTTTCCTGGGCTGCCTGGCCATGTCCCAGAAGCATTATTCTCTCCTGGTGTTTCTAGGGCAGCATGGGTATTTCTGTAAAATGTTCAGCCAGGCTTTGAAGCTGCAAGGCCATCCAGTGCTGATCAAGGTGTCCAAGGGCAACCTTCAAACCCAACTCAAGCAGACAAGAATTCCTTCCTTCTTTCTTTCTTTCTCCCACCCACAGTGGGGATATAAACCCCACTGGCCAAACCCCAACAGACCTCTGAGGATGCCTTTTTAGCCATAGATGTGGGTGAAACGTCAGGAGAGAATGCTTCTTGAACAGGGCCAGGAAGCCATACGAAAAACTCACAGCAACCCACTATTATTATTAATATTACTTTTCCAAGCCTGGCCTTAATATGCCCAAATATGAACACAGATGGAGTTTGGGGGAAATAGGCCTTGACATTTGGGAGTTACAGTTTCTGGGATTTATAGTTCACCTACAATCAAAGAGCATTCTGAACTCCACCAATGATGGAACTGTCTGGAAGGACCCTTTTATTCCACCTTTGGTGTCTGAGGCCTCTTCGGTGCTGCATCTAAAATCCAGATTCTCTGCTTTGAACTGGATTATATGAGTCCCCACTGCCAGATAATCTGGGATAAAAGCAAACCTTGGATCAGATCCTGGGATATAGGGCCTGTCTGGAAGGACCCTTTTATTCCACCTTTGGTGTCTGAGGCCTCTTTGGTGCTGCATCTAAAATCCAGATTCTCTGCTTTGAACTGGATTATATGGCAGTGTGGATTCAAATAACCCAGATCAAAGCTGAGGATGCCTTTTTAGCCATAGATGTGGGTGAAACGTCAGGAGAGAATGCTTCTTGAACAGGGCCAGGCAGCCATATGGAAAACTCACAGCAACCCATTATTATTATTAATATTATTTTTCCAAGCCTGGCCTTAATATGCCCAAATATGAACACAGATGGAGTTTGGGGGAAATAGGCCTTGACATTTGGGAGTTACAGTTTCTGGGATTTATAGTTCACCTACAATCAAAGAGCATTCTGAATCCCTCCAACAACAGAATTGGGGCAAACTTCCCCCACAAAAATCCCCCACATGCAACAGCAAATAAGAAAACGGCAATGAGGAGGGGGGAGAGGGAGGGGGAGGGAGGGGGAGGGAGGGAAGCCCTGCTCCGTGTTCGTGCACTGCTGCCAGAAAAAAAAGGGGTGACACAGGAAGTAAGGAGGAGACGAAGAAGGGATGGAAGGAAGGAAGGAACGAAGGAAAGAGGGAGGGGGAAAAGGAAGAACGGAAGGAAGAAAAGAAAGAGGAAGGAAGGGAGGGAGGGGGGAAGGAAGAACGGAAGGAAGGAAAGAAAGAAGGCAAGGCAGGCAGGAAGGAGGGGAGAAAAGAGATTAGAAAGCAAGGAAGGGAAAGGAGGGAGGGAGATAGGAAGAAAGAAGAGAAAGGGGAGGGAAAGAAGGAAAGGGAAGAAAGATGGGAAGAGGGAAGGAAGAAAGGGATGAAGTAAAGAGAGTGAGGGGGATGGATGGGAGGGAGAAAAGCCCCTTTACCGGCTTGCCAAGAGCTCCATTTCCATGCTGCTACATTAGCCCCGGTTGGAGCCGCCTCTGGCGGTGCCCCTCCCCCACTCTTGCTGCGGCCCTGCTCCTTACTCCACTTGGTCTCGCAAGGATGCAAGGAGACTCGGGGAAGGCTTTTCGCGCCTCCAGGCCTGGCACAAGGAGGGGGCGCGCGCACACAGAGCTGCCTTCCTCCTCCAATCACGAGCGCTCCTCCAATCACGACCGGGGCCCGAGAGACATCACTCCCTCCCTCAGGAGGAGGGGGCCAATGGAAAGCCAAGGGGCGGGACCAATAAATAAATAAATAATAATAATAAAAATAATAAAAAATAATAAAAATATTTTTATTGAAATTTGTTTTAAAAAACATCTTATTTCTTGCTGGAGGGTAGGGGGCCATATCCAAGGGGCTGGGGGGCCGTGTACGGCCCGCGAGCCGCCTGTTGGGCAGGCCTGAATTAGTAGGTTGTCTGGATATGTCCAAACTGTTGTTCTTTCTCACCTGTCTCCTCACATTAACAAACCTTGTTAATCAGTAAAATATTTTACAAAACTGAAGGAATCAACGAGTGATATAGTGCTAACATACATATTGCTCACGTTATTGATGAATTTTCATGTTGTTTAATTAGCGACCAATACCTTGAATTTGGATTTGAATTTTGCTGGCAAATTAGGCTGCCTTTTTGGCAGCCTATTGTAATTTCTTGGGTCCATTTAATTTTAATTAAGCTATGGCCATTAAAATGATCGTCCTGTAGTTTTGAATCACTAATACAGCTCTACATTAGATTTTTATGATAATGAAAACAGTTCACCCCAGACTTGGGACCCGTGCATGCAAGTTTTATGACAAAGAAGTTAAACAGTCCTTTCATGAAAATATCTTTATGTGGACTCTTCGAGTGATCTATATCGTTATTTTTTAGCAGTGAACTTACCTTTATTGATGTACTGCAATCAAAACGAAATGATTTGGTTTGCCCATTTTCAAGATATACCTTCAGAACATTTGGCATGAAAAGAAGTGAATTATCTTTTACTGTTTCCTGTTAAAAGAATAATAATTTTGGATTAGAGTTCTCATGCCACAAAGCTAAATTTCTGATTCACATGAATAGAGCTACAGTAGCCTTCTGACATCTGAAATCAAGGGCATTTGATCCATCAAAGATAAACCATTTGTTATATTTTAATCCCAACAGTGAGCTGATTTTGGTGCCCTTCTCAGAGAAAAATGATGTTTGAACTGTTGTGCAGCTTTAAGATGTTAAAAATCTAACACTGATTACTCATTAGGCTACAAAATGAGAACAAAAGGTCCAGCTTCAGATTTTTAAATGGCTTATCCGTCATTATCTTCTGTGCAATGTGACAAATATAAGAAACTTTTTATTTATGTGTTCTTCAAATGAAAAAATATCCAAGAAGGACTGCATAAATCCATCTGAAACTTGCACTAAGTTTTTCTCACTGTGCATTCCTAGCTTACTGCTGCCAAAAGATAGAACACTAAGCTAAATTTCATGTCGGCATGGAAAATATTGTGAAACATTTCTTTCAGAAAATTATAGAAAACCAACAATGGAGAGTTTGTGTTCCAAGGTATGTGGTTTCTCTTAGAGAAAAAAGAATGGCAGAAAAGAAAAGAAAACCTAAGTATTTTTTGTTTGTTCTTCACAGGTAAGGAGCAAGGTCATGATTTGGGAGGTGAAATCCAAAGAAACCAAACACAAAACTCCAAAACAAAGCTGGGCTGTTTTAAAGTAAAACATTTCACTGCTCCTGTATTAGTAGGAGATGCCTATGAAATATTCATCTTGAGATGTTGTTTACTTTCCCAAGAACCAAACATTTCATTGTGTCCTTGGTTTCGTAACAGGTTTCTTTAAATTATTAAAACATCTCAAGGAACAAGACTGTTACTAGTGTACTTTTTGCAACACCTTCTTCCTCATGGGGATTCATAGCATGGGCCATGTGTGCATGCAGTATGTTCCCATCAGCGGCCCTTTTGAAAATCTCATAAACATCGCCTAGGGCTGGTTCTACCGTTCTCCCTCACATCTACTTGTCTGAAAAAAAGTCTTTTCAAGATCAAGATCTCTGAAAACAATTACAGAAGAAACGGAGCTTGCAAAAGTGTATTTTTCTTGACCATGACTGCCAGAATCCACTGGCAATTCTGTTGGGGATTCTGGTAACATTAATTCACATAAAGGCAGAGTATTTTAAAATCAGTTTGTATGAATAATTTACATATTCTGGAGGGGTACTCTCCAAATGATTGAAAGGACTACACCACAGTACAAACTGTATGGTTAAACAATGCTTGTTAACTATGGTTTCATTTTTTAAGAGTTATTTGCATCTTCCATGGGTCCACCTATTATTTCCGTCTAGTCTAAGCAATCTAAGTAATGTACCCAACCATACTGTTTTGTCCATTTAAATCAAAGAAGAATTTTCTACAGGTAAGAAAATATTTCTCATTGTACTCACTGAAACCTGGCCATTAATAATGACTTCTTCTGAAAAGCGCACTTTGACAGGATTGGACTTCAATCTGGCCTTTTTTGCAGCGCTAATAAATGCTGATTTAGGAGACTAGAGAAAGGGAGGAAAAAGTACAGGTTGTATGATTGGTGCTTTTATTTATTATTTATTTCCACCATTTCTACCCCGCTTCTTCTCAACCCCCAAAGGGGGACTCAGAGTGGCCAATCTCTTCTCATGATCAATGCTGATTTGTTTGCATTAACAATAAAACTAACAATTCAAGAAAAAGTATACACGGGGACTAATAATTTTCTAAAATCAGTGAAAGCTATGCATGACACAATGAATGGCAAATGTATAATTAGCATCATGTATTACATTTTTTTCTTGTCAGAAAACAAAT
Source organism: Anolis apletophallus (assembly GCA_030556195.1). Lineage (NCBI taxonomy): Eukaryota > Metazoa > Chordata > Lepidosauria > Squamata > Anolidae > Anolis > Anolis apletophallus. Next base: position 68,490,282 of record JARBWK010000004.1, read on the forward strand.
TGTTTTTCTTTAATGGTCAGAGTTTTAGACCCTTTATAGAGACACTAAAATAACATAAAGAGAAATTCCAAGTTGCAACCTTCATCTGACAGAAGGCCATTCTATTCTGTCAAATGTTTTGCTAATGAATACAATATGGCTGTGGTCAAAATAGCACCATGGTTTCTCTGTATTAAATACATTTTTAATACCAGAAATGTTATAAGGTTATTTGAACAGAAATGATTCCATTACAGACCCAAGTACATAAAACTTTTTGTTCTTACATTCTGAATATTACAGCTGCATTCCCTATGTCGCCGATTCCAATGTTAGCACCCATGAGTTTTAATAAAAATCGGGAATACTGCTTGTCATTTTCATGTAATTATTTTAAGCACATATTACCATTATATGTCAAAAGTGTAAAGGATACTTGCAGTCCTATATTTTAAAATATGTACATTTGGCCTTCCATACCCACAGTTTCAACCATCCACAATTTTAACCCCCCACCCAAAAAAACCCCACCTTTCCAGAAAGCAAACCTTGACTAAGCCATTTTATTTAAGGGAAACATTTTACTACACCATAGTATGTAGCATGACTTGAGCATGAATGGGTTGTGCTATCAAGGGAGGGGGTGGAGGACTCCTGCAACCAACCCCAAAGTGGATATCAAGTGCCCACTGTATTTGATCCAGATTCAGATGGCAGAGATTGATATCTCAGTTTCCCTCTGCTCTCTGTGACATCTTCCTGCATTGCACTTCATAAGGTGTTCCTGTAGCATTTTACAACAACTATTTCATAGACTCAATATCATATATCAGATTAAAAGTGAGATATAGTCTGTCAACCACATTTCTTTTTATTGTCCTTACATCTCAATTAAAGTCGGGGTGCATCCACATAACTTTCTGACATGTTTCATTGGTGCATTGGTAATGGTATAGCTATGGAGAGGTTACAAATAGAGGGAAATGAACTCTTCATAAGAATTCAGCTCCCCAAATGCATTTTTCTTTCAAAAGTACTAACACCTTATTGGTAACTTTCCTTGCCCCTTTTCTTTGGATATCTTTTTTTTAAATGCTTAAGTTTTAAGTCACTTGGACAGAATGAATCTGAAAAATGAAAGAAAATTTCACCGAGGGAGTACAATTTTTATTCGCTCCTCCAATGGATCACATATGATGACCAAGGTACTTCTTCATTCTAGGCTGGACCATAATGGTCCAAGAGGTAAGAATTCATGAATCTATTTGGAAGAAGCAAGATATTTCTCATTTTCAGTCAAACCTGTGAAGGGGACTGAAATTAGTGTTTTAATTTTTCTACCAATGGTGAGTAGCAATTAGGCTGAAGTAGATATTGGCCTAATGGGTACTATGTATTGTCAAAGGCTTTCATGGCTGGAATCACTGAGTTGTAGTAGGTTTTGTGGCCATGTTCTAGAAGCATTCTCTCCTGACATTTTGCCTGCATCTATGGCAGCCATCCACAGAGATTGTGAGATCTGAAGATGGCTAGCATAGATGCAAGTGAAATGTCAGGAGCCCGAAAAACCTACAACAACCCACTAATTGGTACTGTGCTACAGTCCAGATAATGTTCACAGAATGGCATTATAACTCATAATCCCAGTGGACCAAATAAGCCAATAGGACCTGGATGGCCATGAAACAGATGCCTCATGCTTGTCGTGGCCTTTAGGAGACAAGGCTGTAGGGGAGGTATTTGCCACGGGGATTGGTTTCAGATGTCTCCTAGCACCTTCAAAAGAAGCCCAGCTTTGTCCAAATGCCTGTAGTTTGAAGAGCCTGTATTTATTGTCCTACAGTGACTAATCCTAGATAATCTACAACATTCTCTGATCTTGAATCGATGGTTGCTGAAGCAGACTAGACACTTTTATGTGGGAACATTGCTTGCGGGATGTAGAATTACAGTAACAACTAATATAATGGTGATATTTTTTAAGGATCAGCCTGGGTTTAAATGTAACTAGGCAAAAAAAAATCATTCTTGCTGGAATGACTCCTCAGTTTGAGTTTCACATAAGTCTCACCAGGGTGCTACTATCTTGGTTGATTCATCTTCCCAAAATTTGAACATGGAGTTCCTTGTGTTTTGCTTTTCTTTCTGAACATACTTTAAAACCTATGTCTTCCCTTCTCCCCACTCAAGCTAAGATCATCACAAAGGAGGGAGCACAGCCTTAGTTTACCAGCCAGAACAATCTAACAAAGAACATGTATTCATACTCCTATGGAATACCTTCTTTCCCTGAAACATGACTGTAACAATGTCACTGATCTCAGTTTGAGCTTGATTCTAGAGTTTCAGAACAATCTGTTTCGGCATTTCCTTCTGGTCCTATGGATTTTCATTTGCTGATTCTATGTTTGTCATTTCAAATAGAACATCCCCCTCCATTCTGACCTTCAGGAAGAAAGTGAAGACATGGTTGTGGGACCAAGCCTTTGCACAATGATGCCTAGTACAACAATGATCTCTCAGTGCAATAACAAATAATGCAAGTGACAATCTGAATGGCTCTTGAAATATGCTTCTGGATTGTGTGATTTTAAATAATAGTTTCAAGTTGATATGTTTTAATTATGTGATTTTAAAGTATACGTTGTTTTATTTTTTATGCACTCATGGTATCAAATTGTGCCTTTGTTGTGAGTCGCTCTAAGTCCCTTTTGGGGTGAGAAGGGTGGGATATAAATGCAGTTAATAAATAAATAAATAAATAATCTCAAAACACTAAAAAAATCCTTCCAAAATATGGTTTTACCACCCAGTCTCAAATCTCTCGTTTCTGGGTAAGGTGATTGAGCGGGCAGTAGTGGGGCAATTGCAGCAATTTCTAGATGATACAGCTGGCTTAGATCCTTTCCATTCCAGGTTTCGTTCTGGGCATGGGACTGAGACTGTCCTGGTCACCATCGCAGATGAACTCCGTTGCCAGCTTGATCGAGGCGAATCAGCACTGCTAGTGCTTCTCAATCTCACTGCAGTGTTCTAGACTGTTGATTACGATCTATTGACTCACCGCTTCGCCGTAGCCGGAGTTCGTGGGATGGCTCTTAAATGGTTCGCCTCATTTTTCTGAAATCGGGGACAGCGAGTAGAGTGGAAGGGCCAAGTCTCTGAAAGGTCCCCCCTCCATTGTGGGGTACCCCAGGGTGCTATCCTTTCCCCTCTTTTATTTAACATCTATGTTCGATTACTCGCTCAGCTGGTACAGAGTTTCCGGCTGGAATGCTACCAGTAGGCTGATGACACCCAGCTCCTTCTGCGCTTGGAGCCTGGGGCAGCCTTGGTACCTGATAATTTCACCATGTGCCTTGAGGCCATGACTGGATGGCTGCAAGCCAGCAGACTGAGGGTGAACCCGGCAAAGACCGAGATTCTGTGGCCTGGTCACCCGGCGAGAGTGGTGCATTCGCTGCCCACTTTTGATGGTGAACCTTTATCTCCATCTGCCACCGTCAAGAGCCTTGGTGTTGCTTTTTAGACCCATTGCTGACAATGGAGGCTCGGGTCTCAGCAGTCAGCAAACAGGCCTTTTTCCATCTTCGCCAGGCCTTGGCCACAGTGATCCACGCTACGGTCACCTCAAGATTAGACTATTGTAATGCACTTTATGTTGGCGTTCCTTTGTCAGTGACCCGGAAGATTTGTAGTGTATAAAATGCAGCCACCAGGCTCCTTAGTAGAACCCCCACAAGATGCCATATAATACCAATTCTACAGTGTCTGCACTGGTAGCCAATTGAATATTGAATCTCCTATAAGGTGTTAGTTCTAACCTTTAAGGTCTTGTACGGCCAGGGGCTGATGTATCTCAGAGACTGCTTTTCTCCCTACCAACCCTGGTGGTCACCTCGACCCTCTCAAAGAAATCTTCTCACTGTACCAGGCCCCAGGGAAATTTGCCTGGAAACTACAAGGCGCAGGGCATTTTCAGTGTCTGTCCCAGTTCTATAGAACTTGATGCCACCTTATATAAGAGCCATCTGCTACCTGCGGTCCTTCACTCAAGCGCTTAAGACTTGGCTCTTTGGCAGAGCATTTGAGTTGTAATCTAAATTTTAAATTGTTTTACTTGTTTATGTAAGTCTACTCTGTTTTATGTAAGTTGCCCAGAGCACTTCGGATGGAGGGCAACTAATGAAATAAAACATTGATGATGATGATGGTATGTAGCTGCTAATCAGATAATAATAATAATCATAATTATTTATATCCCCGAAAGGACTTGTGGTAGCTTACAGCATGGATAAATACAATAAACAATATATACAATATAATGACAAATCAGTAAAAAGTGAAAACATAATAAAACAAAATAGATTAGACAATAAACAATATAAAACATTAGTTAAAACACAGTAATTTCAGTAAGTTAAATAAAATCCTAAATATCAGAGTCAAACATAAATGTTTTCACCTTTGGTAACACATATTTCTTTTGGTGTAATTCTATTCCATTTGCATTCTACAAATAATGTCTTGACTTTTTAATTATGACTATAGATATGATACAGTACCAATTTGTGATCATATTTAGTGATCTGAGTTCATTGCATCTGCTCCGGCAATCCCATTCTATCTCACTCTAAGGTAAATTAGTCATTCAAAATTTCCCCACTGATTATGGGAAGTGCTGAAATGCTGTTTTGGATTGCAAAATCACTTCATGTTGATGATTGCCCTTTTCATATTTTAAAAGTTAAGGAGATGAGCTTTCTTTTATGAAGACCACATTTTAAAATCATTATTACAGTTCAGATGTCTAAACAGAATATATAAAACCCAAATTGATCAGTGGAAACAATTTCCATTTTAATGTTTTATATTTGTAATATAAATGTAATAGTGATTAATGGTTCCTGGATTGGCCAGTTCATGTGTTACAAAAGCATTTATTTTTAGCCAGATAGAAGACATTATTTTTCAATTAATGAACCTTAAGCAGGAGGTATTTATGTTACTGCAATGCATTTGTCAGGAAATTTAGAGTATTTATGTAGTCTGTATGATAAGAGTCTATAATGAAATCAGTATAATTAGTACTCTATTATTTTAAAACAGAAAGAAGAAAAGCATTAACAACCCACCATAACCAAAGTCAGTAAAATCAGTTTTGTGTTGGCCAGTAATGACTGCAAGTTTGGAGGAAAATTGCTGATGATAGCATGAATGTGGAAAGCCAAATGAAACATCCCAAAAGAGTGAATTGTCACTATTCCAAACTATCTAATGCATTAAGAGCATTAACCTTGCCAAACTGTCTTATAAATATCTCACTACCAAAAAGTGGTCTATTATTATTATTATTATTATTATTATTATTATTAAGAAACATGAGAGAGAGGAGAGCAGGGGCGGTATCATGCCTTTCCTATAGGTTTAAGCAAAAGTAAACCACTGCGGGCTCTCCTAGATTATATGTTCTTTGTCGTGACTCTGATGATACTTTGAAGTTGCTTGGCCATATGGTCCTAGTTTTCATCTGTGAAATGTGAAAAGTATGCAAGTCAAAATAATACTTGCAACAGAAGGTTTGTCAGAATAGGTAACTATGGGTGCACCTACACTGCAGAACGAATGCAGTTTGACACCAATAACTGGCATGGCTCAATGCTATGGGATCATGGGAATGTTAGCTTTACAAAGTCTTTAGACTTTTCTGCCAAATAGAGCTTGTCTCTCACCAAACTACAAATTCCAGAATTCCATAACATTGAGCCATAGCAGTTAAAGTGGTGTCAAGCTGCATTCATTCTTTGTGTACAGCCAGTGCTCTTAATGTTCTGAAGAAGACAATTGGGTAATCTATATATCAACCATCTATGCACCTCCAAAATACATCACATCATGTCAGTATATTCTGTCACTGTATTATATTATTTGCCAGTAGTTATTTGCGAAGATAACAGTATGCATTCATATTTATGTATATATAATACAATTCATATTCCATTTAATAATAAAAAATTAGAGAAAAATATTCTTTAGAATCCAGTATCAATGAAGTTCTTACTCATTGAGAATGAGCCTGCTATATAAGATGACTGTAGAAATAAAGTGTTCTTAAATATTTATGATACATGTGTCTCTATATTACATTACTACTTTATATTCATTATACATTAACAGCCACAAGATACGAACAGTTAAGTTTACGAACACAAAAAACAGTATACTGGAAAACAAAATTAAACCAATAAGAATTAAGAATAAAAATGTTTGAAACCTCTATGAGAAGATTTATGAAAATAAAAAAAACCTTGCATATCCTTGTTGTTGTCATGTACCTTCTAGGCTAACTGATAAGATTTGCTGGGGCAGAGGGGACTTAAACCCTGGTCTCCAGAGTTGTAGTCCAACACTCAAATCACTAAGCCACTCTGGCTCTCTTATGTATCCTTTGATGGGCTTAGATTATATTTTTCAGTTGATGGAAGTTTTTTCCTCAGTGGAAGAGGAAATTGGAGTGATTCAGTTGCATCCTTCAGCATCTCAGTACTCTCATGTTGGAGGGATCCTGTGGAGATTTGGGGATATAAGAGGTTGGCACAATGGTGTCACTAGGATTGGTGTGAACCAGGGCCGTAGCTAGGATTATGATTCGGGAGGGGCTGAGTTTTGATTTTGGTGTGTGTGTGCGTGTGTGTGTGTGTGTGTGAATCTGAGTGGGAGACAATCTACCCTAGCAAACCTTTTGTATTGTTATCCCAATACCCCATGCATATGGGATATATTGAGCATGGTGATCAGATCATGATATGAATACACATAACAGTTTAAATAATGTACCAGTAAGCCCTTATCGTGGACCACCCAGAGAATGGGGGGGGGGCTGAAGCCCCCCAAGGCCCCCCTCCTCCTGGCTACATGCCTGGTGTCAACCAGTGTGGTAATTAGTGGTGTCACCACAATGTATTCCTCCCATAACAGACCAGACCACAAAATTTTAGCTAAAATATTAGAAAATTCAACACAATAAATTACCATAAAATCCACAGAAACAATTAAACTATATGATTAATTGAATAAAAATGATAGCTCTGACTGGAAGCCTTGTGCATTAAAAGGTTCAAAAAAGTAAATTAGCATAGTTTTGATAGGTATATTGATACGTTGCATGTAAGGCAGGCTTATGAACATCTTTTTCTGGCTATATCTAACTGTGGGGATATTTTAAAATAAAAATAATGAATTTATACGGAAGCATTGCACATTGTTCTGCTGCTGTTGCCCTCTATGGTTCACACCCACTGCACTCCTCCCCAAATTGAGATTGCAGCAAAGAAAATTCAATGATGCGAGGAAACCTCTACTTGTTAACATTTCATTTTACCCTTGGAATTTATTGCCCATTCCTTTCATAGGGCTACTTATCAGGATGGACTTTTTAAAACTCTTACAATACAGATGTCTAAACATGACACTAAGATTGCTACAATTTGGGCTGTTGTAGGTTTTTTGGGCTATATGGCCATGTTCTAGAAGCATTCTCTCCTGATGTTTCACCTGCATCTATGGCAAGCATTCTCAGAGGTTGCGAGGTCCAGTATTTGTTTTAACAAGAGCATATTGGAAAGGCAGATAACAAGTTCTTAGTGAAAATTTAATGTTTACTAAGAGCTAAGTAATTTATGGTATTGCATTGGTACTGAATAGTATGTAAACAGAAAGATCAGGATCATTTCTTCAAGTTTTTGTGTTAGTCCAAATAGTAGAGTGGTAACACTCACAGTTTGGGGGACAAAAATGAGAACCATCACCGACTAATTTCTGGGCCAGGGCCTGGGAGGTGAACTCATCAAGGGAAACAACTTGTCCCCCAAGCAGCCCCCTTCCTTTCAGCTCACCCAGTTCCTAGTATTTTCCACCTGGGCCCACTGCATTAAGAATCCCCCAGAAGTAGAGGAGGCTTCCCCACAGAAGCCCCTGCTTACATCCCTATTACCAGGAGGTAGGGGGGACAAAACCAAAGTAATATTGGGCCCAAAAGGAGAAGGCAAAAGGAGACCAAAGCCAGAAATAAGAAGTGAAAGCAACATCAGGCTAAATAAATGAACAACTGAACAAATAAACAAACAATAAATAAATAAAAAAGGAACACCTCAAGAGCAAAAGAGCAGAGGATGGGACAGGAAGAGGGATCAGAAGAGGAGGAAATAACTCTGGGAGACGTCCTTGCAGAGCTGCGAAAAATAGGGGAAGCCCAAGACGGCTTCCTACGGAAGATGGATGCCATGATGTCCCGGCAGGAAGAACAAATGGGTGCGAACCGGGAGCACTCCCTACAGGCAAGAACAGAACCAAATGAAGAGGCGCTCCCCACAGGGCCAGGGTTGCCGATCTTCTATGACGATGGAGAAGACGCACCCCGGGTCAAGGGAGAGAACGCAACAATATGCGAAGGTGGAGAGAAGAGAGGGAAGGAGAACGTAAAGCCGTGGGCAGGATCAGAGGGAAGAGGTCCCCACCCCAAAAGTTGGGAAGTAGTCCCACTGGAGGCTGCAAGAATGACTTCGAAGGGCCCTAACACCTGCTGCCCCAAAAAAGAGAAGAGGAAAAACCAAGAAGTCGCTGCAACACCCAAAAGCCCCAGCCTGGATGCAGATAAGCAGGACGGCAAAAAGAATGGGACGCAGCCCAATAGAAAGAGAAGCCGGGCGGGAACAACCCAACAAGGAAGAAAGAAAAACCTAAAGAAAAACTGCCCTTACTCTCTTGAGGCGTATTTCAGGCCTACGAGATGTGGCATCCTGGGGATGGATACGGAAGGCCTCGAATCGCCTAGGGAGAACGGTTAAAATGGAGGCTGAGGGATGTGAAGGGGCATGGGTACGGCTGCGCTGGAAGACAGGGAACGGACAATGGCCACCAAACGCTGGAAAGACTTTGAAGGCTAAAGGGGGAAAAAAAGAAAAAAAAGTTTTTTTTTAAGGGGACAAAAACTAAACACAACAGATTGCTCTTAGATGCAGAGGGTTATGAAGACACGTCTCGGAAAAAAGAAGGAAAAAGAGCCTAAAAAGAAGACCTGTAAAAAGAAATGTCCAGCTCAACAAGGAGGAGACTGCAAGAGGACAACAAGGAGCACCCATGAACAAGGACCTTAGAAGGAAACAAGTTACTCCTATCCTTATCTCTTCCCTTCACCATTACCCATCACTAGCCTTCCCAAAACCCGGAGCAAACAGCCTCCTCCACCGCCCCTAACCCTTACCCATTTCTACCCCCATCCCTTGTTACCAACCCACCGGCACCCCCTCCTTCCCACTCCTCTACCCCCCTCTCCCATCATCATTCTCAGCCTCTCCTCTATCTTTCCTACTGTCCTTTATTTGAGACTGTTCACCCACTTTCACTGTTTGTTTATGGAAAAACCCCAATAAATATAATTCCCCCCCCAAAAAGAATCCCCCAGAAGTGTAACTTTGCGTTAAAGTAAGACAGAAGTATGTGCTTTGGCTACCCATTCCAAACATAAAAGTGGTCACTTATAGTCTTGAAAAAAATGCAGAAAAAACCCACATTTTTTTTGGTGGGGATAGAAAAGGTGAATAAAGAAAAACTGTTTTCTTTGTCACAAAACACTAGGACTAGAGGGCACTCCCTGAAGCTCCAAGGTAGGAAAATTAGGACTAATAAAGGGAAATATTTCTTCACCCAGAGGGTCATTGGGTTATGGAACTCACTTCCAGAGGAGGTTGTGACAGCTGTCAGCCTGGACAGCTTCAAGGCAGGATTAGACAGATTCATGGATACCAAGTGTATCGGTAGTTACTGAAAAGGACATTCAAGTGCCACCTCGGAGTTGGTTGAGGTAGGCAGGATTTCCCCGGGTACTGGTTGTGGGGGGTCGGGAGCAGGTCAGGGTTTTGCCCTCCCTTCTGCTCGAGATCCCCGTGTACAACTGGTGGGCCACTGTGTGATACAGAATGCTGGACTAGATGGGCTGAGGTCCGATTCAGCATGGCTCTTCTTATGTTCTTATGGATACAACCCATTGCATAATGTGACAGTGAAGGGTGGAAGAGAACAGCTGAAGTTAACCACTCCCAAAGAAAGGGATACACTCAGAAAAACAAAAGGAAGATATGTGCAAGGCAAACACACACATGGAGGCAGCAGCAGCCAGTATTGTTGATTATTTGAACAGGTCTCAATTCTTTGTCCTGCTATCCTGAACAAAACCTTATTTTCTTACTATGACATTGGCTTATGTGTCTTTTCTTTCTGTTTCATAACAGTATGTTAGAACTAATGTAGAATGAACTGAGGTTAGTGCTTGTTTTTCTAGGAAACATTTCGGATGTCTAGAGGCTTGGAGTCAGAAAATTAGCCTTGGGTTCTTGAAAGGGCAGAAGTGTGTATAAATATATGTTTACCACAGATAACCTTTAAATACAGAACAACCATAAAGGCACTGAAGAGGAATGCTAAATCATTTATTCCTTTAAGCGAATCAACCTAATTTGTACTTCTCAAACCTAAATCAGAATGTAATCCTACTTCATTTTTTTGGGCTTCTCCACAAATTTGCCATACAGTTGTACGATTTTTAAAAGATATGTATACATGTGTGTGTATGCAGAGACAGCTATAGCTTTTTACTGTCCAATCCACCAAAGGCTGTCTCAACAAAAGTTTCCATTGTCCTTTATGCTGAAGACTCTGTGCAGACTTTCCAGACTTGATTGAGTTTCAGGAGATTACTGAGTAGCTTCTATGAGTATGGCATCAATAAGATCCTAACAATTCATTACTCAAAAACAGAAGTCTTTATGTTAAGAGGATGATTAGGATCACATGGGCCATAGGAGAGGTGAGAATTGAACAAGTAGATACTGTATTATAAATATGTGAATGTATAATCTCATGAAGCTATACACTGGAATATTTAAATATCTTGGATTTACTCTATTTGCATTTGGCTCCACTCTTGCCTAGCCCATGGCACAGTCCTGTGTATCACCTCTTCCTTCCAAAAGTGTCCAAGACAAAGTCTGACTAAAAAATCACCTTGGAGGCAGCTAGTTGAGTGTAAAATCACCTTGATAGGCTTAAATTCCTCCTGTCTTTTATCCATGGACCTAGAAGAGGCCAAAACAATTGCTAAACATATGCTAATGGACACTAATCAAAAGCTCCAAGGAGCTCCTAGTCAACCTTGCTCCCATTGGTCTCTGGGTTTATCATGCCCCTCCTTATAGAATGGAATGCCTTACCTAGATTGCTCAACTATTCTAAAATACAGAGAGGCCTTTTCCTTGACAAGGTTTAATGTCCTTTCCTTTAATCTATTAACTGGCAGATTTAACAAAATGCCACTGAACAAGAGATGCTGCCTCTGTGATAATCACAAAATTGAAACCATATCTCATGTAGTTTTCCACTGTAGTTTTTATCAGGGGGCCAGGGAAGATTGATTATATCTTATCACACAACACTTCTCTGGATGCTCCCTTGAGTCTCTTATGGTTGTCCTGCTTCAGGCTTCTGACAAATAGCTCACCCTGCAAGTGTCAAAATGTTGTGACCTGGCTATTTTAACTGTATGTGATACTGTATTTTATATTTACCAATTTTATTTTGATTGTGTTTATACTGCTGGCCTATTGGTGCTCATTTATAAAATATTGAACATGTTGTTCCAATGTTCTGTTAACTGCAATAAAGTACTATAATGCAAGGCACTTAAAAGGGAAGGAAGACTGGTTTCTTTACAGCAAGATGTCTTTCTAAATGAAATAGGGATCTAGAATGACAACTGTTGGAGTTCAGCCTGTGACTTTGTCTAATTATCAGGGCACTCTGGATGTTGGGAATAACAATGACAATGCTGTTTCTAATGATGGGGGTGCTTTAGATGCAGATAATGACAATGGGATTCCTGTTAAAATGTCTTTGCTGATGGGAATGTTCCTGAAGAATTGGGTGGTGATGGGATGGTGTCTGGAAGAGGGCCTGAATTGCTACCAGAGAATTCCCAGGGCTTTGAGCCTGAGAAAGGCTCGGCACCTGGCCCAGCTGCAGAAATTAATGAGCCAGAAGATAGAAGGCATGTTTTCAGACAGAACAAAATAACACAACAATCACTCAGGCGCTCTGCCAAGTTGAGAGAGAAATTGATAACAGAGTCGAGGCTGAAAAGAAACAAGTTTCTGGTAGGGATTTAGAGTAGATTAGGAGATAAAAGTGCAAAGTACAGAATCTGTGGTCAGACGAAGCAATGTTGGAACTGGATCAAGACATAGTGGCGAACCTTGCAGTCTTGCCTTGGATAGATTCAAGTTATACCTTGTTTGATTTCATGATTTGGAGTTTTACCTTCGAAGTATCTGTGCAGGTTTTCATGTACTTTGCTGGATTTACTTCCTGCAGGCATGTAGCTGGGGGCTAAAGGGGGCTTCAGCCCCCAAAATTCTCAGGGTGGTCCGCGAAAAGGCCTTACTGGTACATTATTTAAACTGTTATGTTTATTCATATCATGATCTGATCACCATGCTCATTATATCCCACATTCATGGGGTTATTGGGATAACAATACAAAAGGTTTGCTAGGGTAGACCCTCTTCCACCCAGTCTCAGCCCCCAAACCAAACTCAGCCCCGAAACAAAATCCTGGCTACGGCCCTGACTTCCTGGATTATTTGTTCCTGCTTATCTTTCTACCTATTTGGATTTACCTATTTTTGGAGTGTTTTTATTGCTAATGCTTTTTAAAATTACCTTAATAAACTGCTTTCATTTTTAGTCAGCTGTGTGGTGATTTTAAGTCAGAGGGCTTCTTCCTGGCCCTCTGACTTAAAATCAACAACAACTTATGAAGTCCACAGTTGAAAAGTCATTCATGAAACTTGAATGCACAGCATAACAGCACAACAATTTAACTGGAAATATGCGGAAACTTATGAAATAATTCCATTGCAATAACTCTTTCACAAAACAAACTGTTTTCAGTGGGAATTCAAATAAACTTCCAAAAAAGGGAAACTTTAAAGAGCTTGAAGTGATTAAGCTCTTAAATCCTTTTTTTATCAGAACAGATGACATTAAAATTAACCTGGCAAGATTTATTAGATCAACAGGAAATACAAAAGAAGTGTGTTTGGCTTTGGTTGTAATTAAACTGAAAATGAATGAGCTTAAGCAAAACTAATCTGGACAACACAAAATGAATTATACTCAGCAGGCAAGCAAAGTACCATAATTCAATAATACTGTTAGTTTCATCCAAATAACTTCTTAGTAATGCGTAAATATACTACAAGTCAATGCAGAAAAACATTTTCTTCAACAGGGGAGAACAACATTTTTCATTGCTTGCAAAGTTGTTTTAATGAAGAAGGAATAATGATGCCCTGGTGATGCCATCATAACTGAACAATGATAGGATGATGTTCTGGATGGCTTCAGCACATTGCTCTATCTATTCTTCATTAAGCAAATTTACATGCCTAATAAAATAAGCAACTTTTTTTCCAGGAGATAATTGGACAAACCGAACTCTATTGGAGAAATTATAATTAACTTATACATTCCTATACGAGTGGTTCTCAACCTGTGGGTCCCCAGATGTTTTGGCCTTCAACTCCCAGAAATCCTAATAGCTGGTAACCTGGCTGGGATTTCTAAGAGTTGTAGGCCAAAACACTTGGGGACTCACAGGTTGAGAACCACTGCTATACGTTGAAAACAAGTGGAAAAAAGGGAGAACAAAAGTGGTCTGAGAAACAGACTTAAATAACAAAACAAAAATGACCTTTGGTTATTCTGTATCAGAGATGGGAATGATGTCGATCTTGTTGGACTGTGATACCTAATATTCCCCCATATTGGCTAGGCTGGCAAGGACTGTTGGAGATGTTGTTTGACATCGTTCTGAAGGGCTGTACAAATGCCACTCCTACCATCTACGTTTAACCCAATTGCAAAGCAATTTGACAAAAACTGGTAGCTGAGGTATCATCGTCCACCCAACAATATTTCATCCAGACCAAAATCTTCACCCCAGTTAGTAGTAATGTCTTAGCTTCTTATTGAGACAAGCTGCCAGAAAACCCTACACATCCTTTTTGAATTTCCCACCTTGCTTGGCTGAATAATGAAGACCAGGTGATCCTGCTTGTTGAAACCAATGGGAAAACTCGGTACAAAAAACAAGAACATTTTAAACATAGACAGCACAGATAGTTCGCTGTCAGTGTCTACTACTGACAACAGGGTGGGATGTTGTGGGTACTATAAACACCTAGAGAGAGCTTCTGAAAGCTCAAACAGCTAGGTCAGCGAGCTTATACTTGCAGTTTTTAAAAATGTAATTCTGCTTTTTAAATCAAATAACAGTTCATTTTGAGTACACATCCAGTTATTGCTTCAGCATTCTACCTCTCAGGAGAATGAATGTGTATAGGAAATAAATGCCATTTAATTAGAAGTAGTCTGGCCTTAGAGCAAGAATAAAATGTATAACATTTATCTTTCTGATTGAATTTATCTATTTCTCAAGAAACACACAGCTTCACTGCAGGCTATATATAATATATTTGTTTCCTTTCCTGCTATACACAGCAAGGAAACAACGAGCTTCAGGTTCAAGCTACAAAATATGGGATGAACTTCTTGAAACTATTAAGCACATAGTATTTTATGCCTCACATGTTAACCTGCACATTTTAACAGATCTCCCCTTTTAGTCTTAGTGATTAATTAAACGATTTGGGTTATAGCAAAAGGGGACAAGATGTACCGAAAGATAAAGACTTCAGACATCAATCAGATCTGTATTAGCAAAATAATTTGGCAATGGATTTTCTGATGGCGGCTTTAGGTACATAGGGAAAGAACAGAAGAATACACCATTACCATTTAAATAGGGAGCTGGCCAAGCATGAAGGACAATTTCCCATTTAGCAGAAGTCTGCATAATCTAATTTCTGAGATCCGGATCAGATTCTTTCTTTCCCTTCCTTATATCAAAAGAAAGTTACAATTGTGTCACACAGTGTAGGTAATATTTCATAAAAATAAATATGAACATAAATGATCTGCTAGAACAGTGGTTCTCAACCTTTCTAATGTTGTGACCTCTAAATATAGTTCCTCATGTTGTGGTGACCCCCAACCATAACATTATTTTCATTGCTACTTCATAGCTGTAATTTTGCTACTGTTATGAATCGTCATGTAAATATCTGATATGGAGCACGTATTTTCATTATTACAAATCGAACATAATTAAAGCTTGGAGATTAATCACAAAAACAATATTTTTAAGGGAGTATGGACAACAGATGATGGGATTTGCAGTACCTTCAACCGATTCAGCTCTGACTTTCACAGACCACTGAGGCCCCCCACAAATGACAGACCTGGACCAAACGTGGCACACAGAACCCTCATACCAACAAAAAATACTCGAGGGGTGTGGTGTTCCAGCCTAATAGTGTGGTGCCCCAGCCTAGTGGTCCAAGACAGGTTCCAGTGGTGCCAGTGGATCAGGGCCAGGATGGGGAGGAGGATTGAACCAAGTTTTCCTGGTGCCGTTGTTTCGTTGGCTTTGGACTCAAGTTTCGTGTTTTGACCGCAGGAGCGGGCTGCCTTGTTATTTGGATTGCTTTCCATGGGACTTACTCCGTTTTGAGTATTTTTCCAGATTTTACATTGGGACTTACTTTTTGACTTATACCTTTCACATTTTGGACTATTCTATTCTAAATAAAAGTAGTTTACAGAGATTGCTTGTGTGTGTGATCTAGGGGGGTACGTTCCAGTTCTGAGACGCAACAAGGGGGTTGGCAGTGATATAGGAGAGATGTTGTTCACCTAAATCCGGAGAGCAAATGTGAACCCAAACAACGATGGATCTGGACCAAACTTGGCACAAACACTCATTATGCCCAAATTTGAACACTGCTGGAGTTTGGGGGAAATAGACCTTGACATTTGGGAGTTGTAGTTGCTGGGATTTATAGTTCACTTACAATCAAAGAGCATTCTGAACTCCACTAACGATGGAATTGAACCAAACTTAGCACTCAGTACTCCCATGACCACCAGAAAATACCGGAAGGGTTTTATTGCACCTGCAGTCACTCCAGGAAACTACTATTATACATTATTATTATCATTATTATTAGACTCATACAGTTGGAAGGGAACCCCAAAGGTCATCTAGTTCAGCCCCTTCCTTTATACCAGACAGGAAGATAGAATTGCTATTTTATTATATTATACATCATCATCATCATCATCATCATCATTATTATTATTCTCATACAGTTGGAAGGGAACCCCAAAGGTCATATAGTCCAGCCCCTTCTTTCTGCGAGGCAGGAAGATAAAATTAGTTTATTATTATTATTATAAGACTCATACAATTGGAAGCGAACCCCAAAGGTCATCTAGTCCAGTCATTTCCTTCTGCCAGGCGGAAAGATATAATTAGATGATGTTGGCCACATCTGTCTCTCTTCACAATACTTGTAGTCTTTGGCCGATCTCCTCTTGTTGCTCCTGTTGCCCCCAGAGAGAAGCAGGAGCCAGGCCAGCAGCAGGGCCAAGGAGTAGCACAGTAAGCAGCAACTGAGCATCTTTGGGTGTGCCTATAGCTCAAGCTGTCAATACACTATATTTGCTCAAAATGTAATTTTCTTCCTTTCAGTGTTCACTTTTTCAGCAATACACATTGCAAAGTGGCAGTAACCTCTCCCCTTTTCTTGCATGTTCCTTCATCCTGGCAACATATAGCCAACCAGTCATTTTCATCATGCTGGAAAAGCCCCACATGCCATCAATGCTCACAGTGGTAGCATCTCCCGCCATTGACTGATGCGGTGGAGAAAGTGTTGGCACTCCCACCAACTGACAAAACAGCTTAAAGAGACAGCCAGAGCCGGGGTGAGGAAGTTGCAGATGGACATTTTCCAATTGTTTATAGAATTTGGTTTACCAAAACCCTCTGGCTCTGAGGGGTCATCAAAGTCAAGGCTATAGCAGAGGTGACTAACTATATAAACTAGGCCAAGGCACATGTGATTTCCCTGCTCGAATTTCTCATGAGGTTTTGGCTCTCTAATGACCACTCAAAGCCAGAGTTTTGGAGGGGAAAGCTTTTGCAAATGACTAAGAGATATGTCATCTCTTATCTTCACCTTCTTTTGGGCTGTTTTGGTGATGGAGTGGCAACCAGCACGGGATTTGTCCTTGTTTTCTCCTACAAGTAGCAAACTATTTTGAGTTTCTCATAATAGTTGCTGCCCAAAACGGATGGGTGGCAGCAGAACGGAATGGTGCACTCCACTGGTTTGCACTCAAGGGCCTGAAGCAATTACCTCACTCAGGCCTCATCTAGTCAGGGCCCAAAATGAGTTTTAATCAGAGGCATCCAAACCATGCCTCCGGTAAAAGTGAATTAATCTAAGACAAAGCAGGAAAACATTATCCCAAATTAATTAGATAGTCCATTATATCTGGACCTTGCTGAAAGGCCCAGTTCTAATGGACTATGGGCCCTCTGGCTAGTGTCCCCACACCCATTTTGCATCTTTCGGGTTCCTGGAGCCCAAATATGCAAGATGATGGCCCCCTTCCCACCTCCTAAGCCTTGAAAATACATAAAACCAATGATGTGTCAGGAAGCACAAGGGGGTGGAGAAATTGCTCCTGCCCCCACCTCCTTGCAAATCAGTGATATGTTCCAGGAAGCCCCAGAGAGGCCTAATGGTGGCCTGTTAAGGTTTTTTAAAAAAAGGCTTTTAGAGGGTTTTTTGGGGTTACCCTATTGCAGTGCGGTAGTTACTACTCTGCAATGGGGACAACCCACAGGAAAACCATTCTCTGCCTGGGTTGTGGGGACTTAAACTTAATTCAGAGTGGGTTTCTTAAACCTGCTCCAAAATGGGTTTAATGTATGTCTGAAAGTGTCCTCACCCTCATAGCAGAGCTGGTCTTTTAAATATTAAATTAGATACCTCGTATTTTGATTAAATTAAATCTTGTATAGCACATTTAAGGGAGATTAAAAAAAACCCATCCCCAGGATTAATTTTACTCTATCATTTATTGAAACTCAAGTTAGTGTCTAGTCTAGTCAGTAACAGATTATGGAGACAGTAACAGATTATGGAGACAGCAGCAGCCTTTAACAAAAACTAAAAAGCAGTTTAAGAAAGCAAATATAATAGAGGTTTTCCTATAAAAGATATAGCAATTTAGGAAATGAAGCTAACAAGAAGATGACAAAACAAAGATTGCTTAACAAGCTTCTGAAATTTTTCAAGACAAGCTCAACCTGCTTGTTCTCTCCCCAAGAAATATGCTTCATACAGGTTGGAAAATATCAATATTTATTTAGATAGCACATTCATTGTAGCATCCCTGTCTAGAGTAGTATATAATCATCACATTTATTCTCAGAGACACAGTGTGTGCTTCACTTTTGCCATTAGTTATGCAGATAAGGAAGAGACATAGTGCGGGAAAAGGCAGACAAAAGCAGTAAATGTTGCTAGGAAACTATTTCCAAAAAACATAATAACTACTTACGGGGTAAGGCTGAATAACAGTAAGGAGGATTGATTCTTTGCAGCTCCTGTAAAGAAAGAACACGACAGTGGTAATTCATTTTTTATTCCAGAGTTACAACATTTTCTGTTCAGTGGACAGAATTAGGATCTTTTATCAGTGTTTTATTACAACAATGCAGTATTGAGGGGGAAAGTTGAATGAAAAGATTGTCCTTTTCAGAAGCATTTCTGTCAAAGGGAAATGTACACAGCAGCTCCCTTTTTAGTGATTTTTCAGGAACTTCTCTGAAATGAGGTGGTAGATGCCCATATAGACCAGGGCTGTCCAACTTCTACCGGACCGGGGGCCTGACTTCCGGTCACTGATCACCTGGGGGGCCTTAGGGTCTGCCTCCACCCCGGCTCCGCCCCCTCTCCCGGCTCCGCCCCCTCCCCACCCCCTTTCTTCCCCTGGCTCCACCCCAAAAGGAGGAGGCAGAAGCCCCAAGAGGAGGAGGCAGAAGCCCCAAAAGGAGGAGGCAGCTGCGCAGGCTGCCTCCTCCTTTTGTAGTATTAACATAACTCAAAAACCACTGGACACATTGCTGCCAAATTTGGCCACAAAACATACTAATACTAACCCAAGGAGGGACCATCAGTCAAAAAATTGCTTTTCTCATTTGGGAGTTGTAGTTGCTGGGATTTATAGTTACCACACAAAGAGCATCCTGAACTCCACCAATTATGGAATGGAATCAAACTTCCCACACAAAACTCCCATAACCAAGAGAAAATACTACAAGAGTTTGATGGGTATTGAGTTTTGGAGTTGTAGTTCACCCATATCCAGAGAGCACTGTGGACTCAAACAATGTTGGATCAGGACCAAACTTGGCATGAATACTCAATATGCCCAAATGTGAACACAGATGGAGTTTGGGGAAAATAGACTTTGACATTCTGGGATTTATAGTTAAAACACAATCGAAGAGCATCCTGAACTCTTGCAACAATGGAATTGAACCAAACTCTCTGGCATATTGAATTCTCATTACCAACAGAAAGTACTGAAAGGGTTTGCTTGGGAATTGACCTTGAGTTTGGAAGTTATAGTTCACCTACACCCAGAGAGCACTGTGGACTCAAACAATGATGGATCTGGACAGGAGAAGGAAGGAAGGAGTGGAAGAGAAGGATGGAAGGGAATGGAGGGAGGAAAGGGAGGGGGGAAAGTGAGAAGGAAGAAAAGATAAAAGAGTGGCAGGAAAGGAAGAAAGGAAGGTAAAAGAGGGGCAAGGAGGGAGGGAGAACAGTTGAAAGGAAGGACGAAAGGGTGGGTGGGTGGAAGGAAAGAAGGTGAAAGAGAGGGACGGAGGAAAGAAGGAAAGAGTGGAAGGAAAGGGAGGGGGAGTAGAAAGAGAGAGAGGGAAGCAGGGGGGGGAAGAAGGCCGGGCGAT
Source organism: Anolis apletophallus (assembly GCA_030556195.1). Taxonomy (NCBI): domain Eukaryota; kingdom Metazoa; phylum Chordata; class Lepidosauria; order Squamata; family Anolidae; genus Anolis; species Anolis apletophallus. Next base: position 68,510,266 of record JARBWK010000004.1, read on the forward strand.
GGAGGCGAGTGTGCTGAGGGCCTGAGCGCCTCTGAGCGCACGGAGCAGCAGGAGGAGGAAGCGAGCGAGAGGAGAAAGAGAGAGAGGGAAGGGGCAGGGAAGGAAGAAGGATGAAAGGGTGGAATGGAAGGAGGGAGGGGGAAGAAATGTTGCTCACCATAACGCTGAATGCTTCCTTGCAATAACTCCTCCCTGGGAAGGGAGGGAGGATGAGAAGGAGGAAGGAGCTCTGCCGAGCCACATGGAGCGCCCATGCGGCCGGGTCGCTCTTCCTGTTTGCTGCCAAGGGGGCGGGGCCCAAGAGACGTCACTCCTTCCCATTGGCCCCCTCCCTCAGGAGAAGAGGAGGCGGCCAATAGAAAGCCAAGGGGGCGGGACCAAAAATAATAATAAAAAAATATTTTTAATCGAAAAAAATATTTTAAAAATATATTATTTATTGCAGGAGGGTAAGGGGCCGTAGCCAAGGGGCTGGGGGGCCGTGTACGGCCCCAGGGCCGCCTATTGTACAGCCCTGATATAGACTACTGATATTGGAAGGATTCAACCTGGATTGATGTTCTTTATTCTTATGTATATTCTTGCATAGCCAATAGTGCTGTGACACCATTAGTTGTTGACTGTCACTCCCACCAGTTAATAAAACCAAACACCGGAGAGAGAGATGAAATGTGCTAATGCATGAGAAACACAGAGGAAAATCTAGCAGCAAACAAAATTGGTAAGGTTAAACATTTCTTATTATACAACCTTTTCATGTATCATTCAATTCCTGTCATACATCATCTATCTAAACCAATAGACAACAATCTGCTGTAACCCTAGTCATGGCTTTGAATGTCAAAAAAAAAATCAAACTGAATATAAAAATGAAGATCCTTTTTGATGTACTGTATTTAGGCTAATGGATTTCAGACCTATTAGGTATAGCTCCACATTTCTGCCACTCACTGTTTCCAAAGTCAGCACAAATGCTGTATATTCATTGGCAATTTCCTGGAAAGAAGCTGTATTTAACAACTGTAAATGATATATATGAACACACTGTTAAAGTATGGAAGTATAATTTGATGCTTGTATGTTTAAATATGTATCCAGATATGTAAAGATATATTAATATTTACCATACTTTCTATGTTAGCTCTGAGAAATAAAGACAAAACATGTATTTTTCACATGTAATTCAGAGTAAAACAAGCATTTAATACATCAAATAGTTGTTCCCCGGCAAAATATGGATTTGTTTGGCAAGCTTGGGACAAAACAAAGCAATGGGTCACCATATTTTGGTATAGGGGATGGGGCTTTTCTTTCCAAGAACCCCTATGTTTTGTCCAGGAGTCAGAAAAGAGCAGGAAGCTCCTGCCATGTGGGTGCCAAGTCTATTAGAAGTTGTAAAAAAAAAATAATACAAGTATGACTTGACTCTTTCAAAACAATTGGCCATGAGTATTCTTGATAAATGAAGTGAGATTTGCTATTAAGTATTCAGTTACCTTTCTGGCAACCTTTTCTTCAGAATAAAAAGAGTGGGCTTTTTTGTTCATTAGATCTATTTATACTTAACTGAAACGTGTTAGACACTGTTTTTCTGAAATGTTGAATCAGAAAAGTGCAAAGGCCATAAAAATCTATGTTGCATTAATCAAGGTTTTTCAAAAGGTGTTTATATCATCAAGTATTTCAGTAACATATTGCTAAATGCACACTGATTTGCCAGGTAGCTCTCTCGAAGCCACTATTTGTCTTAACATTGATGTGCTGTTTTTCTTTTGATCAGTTGAGGAGAGATTAATTGGCACTTGATTGTGATGAACTACGTTTGTTGTTGGTTTGTCTAGTTTCCAATGCAATTTATTGTCTATTTCTGAGATTCATTGCCTGGTCAAGAGAAGTGCAACTAATTTGAATGCTGGCCTTGTTCATAGTAAAAACAAAATAACCCACCGCAGCATTAAGCTGAATGAGTAGAAAGCTCTGAAAAAATTCTTCATGAATAATCCAACTAAAGCAACAGGGATTCCTGGTGAATAGTTCCAGACATAAAACTTGCATTACTGCTCTTAAAAGTCTATTGATCTCTGCATCCCATGGAGCCTGTAGCATTTCTGTGAAAATCTATAGCATGTCAGGAAACTATTGCAGTAGCAGCTGAATGTGGCTCTTTTCCTCCATTCCTACCTCCAGGGACTTTAGATAGGATGACCTCTATTCTCTCCCATGCCTTTTCAGTCATACCAAAAGGTTCAGATGCAAAAAGAGTTGACGAGAAATAAAGCCAGAGAATGCATATTTATGAATAATGATATTCAAACAGTGGGATTTGTGTTAGTTATAGTGGTAGTAAAGCAGTGACTATGTTTCATTACTGTGCCCACTTGTTCAAATGGAAAGCAACCTCACTTATTTAGGTCTATGGAGTAACTTATTTTTGTTTATTAATATAATGTCTCCCATGGGATTCTATGGTCATGCACACTATTGAGAACATCATGCTTGCCTGAGGCAAGAAAAAAACATGTGTATAATATTAACATGAGAAAATTGTGAAATTCATGGGGTTGATATAAGTATTCAAGTTTGATTAACTATCAGCACAACTGAAAGAGGTAATAATCAACTATAAGCAATAACTAACAAATCTTGATCACAAGCACTACTTGGCTGAGGAGGCTCAAGACCTTGCAAAACTACAGTTCCCATGATTCCATAGCATTGTGTCATGGCAGTTATAGTGGTGCAAAATGGCATTAATTCTACAGTGTAGATGCACTCAAAGACATAGCTGGTTTAATCTGACATATCAGTATACGAAGGGGGCTCGTAGCACCTTGAGACTGAGAGAATAATGTTTTTGTATACTAAGTCTGAGGAAGTAGACATAGTACAAAAGGATGGGAATTTCACTGTCACTTACTTGACATTTACAGTGCAACTCACTGTGCAGTCCTATTCACTTCATATAGGTACTTGACATGCAGGAAACGTGGAACAGAAAAGTGAACAGAAGGATCAAATTACAGAACATTGCAAAGGTCATGGCAGCATTACTAAGTAATAACCATTTCAGACTACATGAAGCATGGATGTTTTAATAAAGAATTTCTCATTGACTTTGTCTGTGAACTTGTGGTCCGAGGTTTCCCTACTTTTTGTTTATTTAGTGTAGGAAGTCTTAAAAGGAATGTTCTTAAAGGGAGATGAACAATTGAATAGCCAAGTTTGAATTATATTACTGATGATAGAGAGCTTGAGACATTAGCAAAGAAGGAAAAATTAATTCAATCAGTAACACAGGTGATATAGATAAAATCAGCTCCTATGAGTAAAGGCTCCTACTGAAAAAGAAGTAAATGTGTAAAGAATTTAGAAAGTTGGGATGGATAAATATTCTGGAAAATGATTAGAGGAGTGACACCCAACCTCAGAGACTATTTCATAATACAAATATCATGCAAAAATGGTATTGTGCATTTCTTTCTTTCTTTCTTTCTTTTTTTACAATACTTGCCATGTGTAAGCAAACGGAAAACAAAGCAAAAGCTTACTGTATTTTTATGCGAGAGCTCTCACTCTTGTACGTCTAAGCCGTTTGGTGAAGCTCACCCATAACATATGTAAGTCCCTTCAGCAGCATAAAGCAAATCTGACCTTCCAGGCATTAGATGAAAAGTTAAGGGCAAAGCAAGAAATGAAATTATGTAGCTAGAGATTATGGTAACAGCCTGGAATGAACCTCATTCTGTTCCTATTCATTCACTAACCTAGTTATCTCAAACTCCATGCTCCTCAGCAATCTCTGTGCAAAGAAGATATTGGCGAAAAGTGAAAATGGTCTTTGAAAAATACATAAAATAAGAAAGATTCAGTCTCGATGCTTTGAAGAAACACATTTTGACATGTTGAAAATTCACACCCTGTAGTTTTTAGTAAAGTAATATCTATCTATTATTATAATAAAGCCCACTTCTTTTGAGTTTACTTAGAACATATAATCTTTATATCATTAGTTACTTTTTGGCACAAAAAATGTTTAGTCTGTTCCATATTTTACAGAGCAAAAAGTGCTACTGGTGGTGTGTGGCCCCTTCTACACTGTCAGATTGTCTACTTTGAACTGGATTATATGGCAGTGTAGACTCATATAATCCTGTTCAAAGCAGATAATGTGGATTATCTTCTTTGATAATCTGAATTATATGGCAGTGTAGAAGGGGCCTGTGTAAATGTGTATATCATAGAATCATAGAGTTGGAAGAGACAACATGGGCCATCCAGTTCAACCCTCACATAAATGTATGTGACAAAGAACAACGGTCATGAGATTAATTAAGGCAATGTATCTGTTGGAAACATGTAATAATATTCAGTGTTTAAGAACCAAGTCAAACATGAATTATATGCCACTCTTCCCTCGCTACAAGGTTATTCACAGTTGTTATTATCTTCTACCCACCTTTTCGCTTCATATATTGATCTTCATTTTCCTGCTTTTTTCTGAACAGGGATATATTTTCTATCTGATCTCCTAATTTAACTGAAACACTATAGATCAATTGGAATGCAAAATTCAAGTTCTGCTTTCCTGAATCCCTGTCTAAAATACTGGCAGTGATCATACTCATGCCAAGTATCAACAAGGAATTATGGAGTTCCCGAGTCTAGTAATGAGCTGGATTCATATATCAATACTAAAGAAGCTTTTATAAGAAATTCAGAAAATAATGTTCATCAATGTCAATTACAGCTTTATTCACAGTTGTCTCCTTACAATTTGGCCTTGTTGATTGAGTCTGAATTGATGTTTTTATATGTGCATATGTTTTATTTTCTTGTGTTTTATATTGTGTTGACTTTTGTTTGTTTTTAGGTACTTTGTGCCGTCTGTAAGCCGCCCCAAGTCCCTTTGAGGAGATGGTGGCGGGACATAATAAAGTTGTTGTTGTTGTTGTTACTGATAATCCCGGTATTTTCCTTTTCAAAGATGTAAACAAAACACAAAACACTCACATAGTGGTACCTAAATTTCCTACTTGACAGATGCAACTGTCTTTCAGGCTGCAAAGGTCGACAACAAGCTACACAATTTTGGTCGTGAGCTCACTCCAACCCAGGCTGGCATTGAACTCATGACCTTTTGGTCAGTAGTAATCTTAATGCAGCTGACTCCCAGCCAGCTGCGCCACAGGGGCTGTAATCCAGCAATAACATTTCCTTTTTCCTGTTTCCATTGATGGTTTGTACATCTTTTGGTATAATGTAGGAACCAATCATATAGGCTATATTTAAAATAGTGTATACAATTAGTTCTTATCTGTGCTGTTGATAACTATAAGAGGACTCTCAACATGTGATTTTTTCAGTTTAGACAAGAATGTGATGAATAGGTCAGAGGAAATTGTAAAACTAAATTTCTATGAGAATGGGATACAATAAGAGTTTTTGACAAATACTGTCTATTAAATCTCCTTCTCTTTTCAAGGCTGAAATATTTGTAAGTGATGGAAAAAGAAAAGCTGAAGACAAATTTTATAGGGTTTCTATTTACTGAGAGATTTTTTTTGTTAGTTGCCAACACCAGCCATACATCTATATACATCATATGCTATTCACAAAGAAGAGTATTTTTATACCGATTTGTAGGAATAAAACAAGAAGAATTGGTGTATCTTCAGTTTTGTCTATCTATTTTTTCTTGTGAAAAATAAGGGGCATTGTTACTATCATCTCTTTCTCATGAGATCTTCCTGAGAATATGTGTAGCTTCTGTGGGCACCAGATATAATATGATTTTATCTTTATGGAATATACTTTTGCTCCAACTTCGCAAACACATTGTTTTCTCTTTTCTACATATGTGCAATGTGTGCTGACCACAGCATTATTTGAAGCTTTAATTAAATATAAGATAATAATAATGCTTTATTTATATTCTCCTCCCTCTCCCCGAAGGGGCTCAGAGCAGCTTACAACAAAGAGAATAGAAATAAATAATAATAAACAGAGACACTGTCAAAAATAACTCAATAACAATAAAATAAACAAGACAAACACAAAATAGAGTACATATAACTCAAAGATGGCAACTAAGTAATTTAGGTACAACAACCCTGAAAATCAGTTCAGATTATCTTTAAGGCTACTGCTTTTGAAAGCTGAAATTAATGATTTTGACAGCCTAACCATAATCTATGAGAAGATAACCTTCCTTCCTTGAGAGCAGAGCATTGCAATTCATAGACAGATGAAACAAATCAGATGAATTTGCCTGCTGTAGTTTAAAGGGTATCCGACAGAATATAGAACCATGCCTTTTTTATCTCAGTCTTACTGATCCCATATTCTTCTCTATAAATGTACTATTTCACTATAAACTGGATTTTAAGAGCTGGCAGAGCTCAAGATACGTGAACCAATTGATTTTTGCTTTCTCTCTGAAGAACATGCAAGTCTTACTCACTTTCAAAGATCCCTAGCAATTTATTATTTTCTGCATTAAACACTGAGAGAAAAAGAGAGATATCCTAGACTTGAGGCAGTTCTACACTATCATATAATGCAGAGTATAGTTGCATTAACCTGTGTGCATCCACACAACACACATAGGCTGATGTGAGTTAACCGGGAATGTGGCGCAGCTGGCTAAGTGTCAGCTGCATAAGATCTCTCTGACCAGTAGGTCATGAGTTTGAGTCCTGCCCGGGTCGAGGTGGGTGCTCGACCTTTAAGTGTAGCCTGCTGTCGACCTTTGCAGCCCGAAAGACAGTTGCATCTGTTAAGTACGAGATAAAGGTACCACATTAAGTGGGGAGGAAAATTTTGACAGAATTATGAGGCCATTAAAAGAACTCCAGGAATGCTGAGGAATGCGGAAGGAACAACGAGGGATGCGGGGAGCGCTGAGAGATGAGGTGTGCGTCAGCTCCCCCTGGTGGCCAGAGTTTGCCTCTGTTCATCTATATGTGTGTATGTGGAAATGGCAGGGATTGTCTGCTAAGTATGTGTACCTGTAATCCGCTCTGAGTCCCCTTCAGGGTGAGAAGAGCAGAATATAAATAAAATGTATTATTATTATTAACCTGGGGTAAATTACTTAATGTGTCTGCACCTCAGGTTAAAAATTACAGGTAAAGTGCCTCCCTCAGACAGGAAAATAACTACTTACCAGCAGAGCCATGGTAGGGGGGGGGGGCGTTAAAAGTTCAATCCTGCCCTGAAATTTGTCAGGATAAAAAAGAAACCCAATTGACTCATAAATTGGTTAACCAGTTAAAATTCATGAGTAAACCAGGTTTCAGAGGTGGGTGGATTATTTATTTATTTATTTCCCATCGAAAACATTGCATAAATTAGTATAAAACTGATAAAAATATTTATTTATTTAAAACTTTTGTACCCTGGCCTTCTCACCTCTATTGAGGGTCTCAGACCGGCATAACAGCAAAAATGCAATGCTATACAGATTAAAAACAACTACAACAACATATTAAAATACATTAAACCCCAGCATAAAACACATCGCCATTAAAACAATTCCACTCAATCTGTAAACGTGGTCATACATTCAGACAATGGCAAATCACAACCTATTCTGGGAAGGCTTGGTTCCACATCCAGGTCTTCACCAGCCTTCTGAAGGACAACAGAGCGGGGGCAGATCTAGCATCACTTGGGAGAGAGTTCCACAGCCGAGGGCCGGCCACAGAGAAGGCCCTGTCTCTCGTCCCCACCAGCCGCGCTTGCGAAACCGGTGGGACCGAGAGCAGGGCCTCTCCAGAGGATCTTAATGTTCTTGATGGTTCATAGGGGAGAATCCGTTCGGACAGGTAAACTGGGCCAGAACCGTATAGGGTTTTGTAGGTTAAGACCAGAACTTTCAATTGTGCCCGGATGCTAATTGGCAGCCAGTGGAGCTGGCGCAGAAAGGGAGTTGTGTGCTCCCTGTGCCCCGCTCCTGTTAGTAACCTGGCTGCCGAACGTTGGACTAATTGCAGCTTCCGAGCAGTCTTCAGAGGCAACCCCACGTAGAGAGCATTGCAGTAGTCTATTCGGGATGTAACCAGAGCGTGGACCACCGTGGCCAAGTCAGACTTCCCAAGGTACGGGCGCAGCTAGCGCACAAGCTTTAACTGTGAAAAAGCTCTCCCAGCCACTGCCGAGACCTGGGGCTCCAGGCTCAACAATGAATCCAGGATCACTCTCAGACTGCGAACCTGCGCCTTCCGGGGGAGTGTAACCCCATCAAGCACAGGCTGTAACCCTATGCCCTGTTCGGCCTTACGACTGACCAGGAGTACCTCTGTCTTGTCTGGATTTAGTTTCAATTTGTTAGCCCTCATCTAGTCCGTCACAGCGACCAAGCACCGGTTCAGGACTTGAACAGCCTCCTTAGTAGCAGGTGGGAAGGAGTGACAGAGTTGGACATCATCTGCGTACAGATGACACCGCACCCCGAAACTCTGGATGATCTCCCCCAACAGCTTCATGTATATGTTAAATAACATAGGGGACAGTATTGAACCCTGCGGGACCCCACAGTACAATGGCCGTGGGGGTCAAGCAGGAGTCCCCTAGCAACACCTTCTGCGAGCGACCCTCGAGGAAGGACTGGAGCCACTGCAAAGCAGTACCCCCAAGGCCCATTCCAGCGAGGCATCCCAGAAGGATATCGTGGTCGACGGTATCGAAGGCCGCTGAGAAGTCCAGCAGAACCAACAGGGACACACTCCCCCTGTCAAGCTTCCCGGAGTAGATCATCCACTAAGGCAAACAAGGCTGTCTCAGTGCCATGTCCCGGCCTAAAGCCAGACTGCGCCGGATCCAGATAATCAGTGTCTACCAAGAATTCCTGGAGTTGCGAGGCGACCACATGTTCCAGGTCTTTGCTCAAATAGGGGAGATTGGAAACTGGCCGATAATTGACGAATTGAGTAGGGTCCACTGAAGGTTTCTTCAACAGCAGTTTTATAACAGCTTGTTTTAAACTGGCTGGAATTTTGCCTTCCCGAAGTGAGGCATTAACCACCACCTTCACCCACTCTGCCAAACCTCCTCTGGCTTCCTTTACCAGCCAGAATGGGCAGGGGTCTAGGATGCATGTGGTCGCTCTCGCCTCTCCAAGAATCTTGTCCACATCCTCAAGCTGAACAGATTGAAACAAATCTATCCAAACCAGACAGAAGGAGTGCAGGTGGCTAAATATCTTTCGACCAAAAACAGGCAACAGCAATGGCATTGTCTGTAGCCTCCAACAATTCTTCCTCTCTACATGAGGCAGGGCACAGTGGACAAGCATACAGATGCGGAGTTATCAGGGGGACACAGAAAGAGCCTCCTCAAAGACTGAGTAAATACAGTCGGGCGTCCCCTGGGCAACGTTTCTTGTAAATGGCTAATCTTTCCAAATCCAAAAGCATTGCTTTTAAACATTTGGTAGGTGGGTAGAACCCTTAACCCCCCCCCCCCGAGCTATGGCCCTGCTTACCAGAGCTTAATTCTCTCTACTTCCTGGTTTGTTCCATGTGACTGAACAAAGCAACTCAGGTGGAATGAGCCCCTCCCCTCCTCCGAAGCTGCCGTCCTCAGTCACATAGCATCAAATCATGATGTAGAGAGCATGGACCTCTGGTAAGTGGTAATGTTCTGTCTTTTTTGGGGGGGGGGGCAACTGGAGTGCTGGGAGTTGGAGTTTCATCATGACTAGACTGTAGGGCCACTGTCCCATCTCCAAGGCTGTTGACAGAATCTTTGGGTTGTCACAATGCAACTCCACACCACTATTCTTCGTACCAATCAGAGCTGCATTATGTGCCTGTGTAGAACCACCCTCAGTCTCAGTTAGAGTAGGTCCAGCCAATCAATTGCTGAACAGCCAGTGAACATTTATAATTTAATGTGTCATTTCTAGGGATGTAAGCCAATACAGCTGAAACAATTTCTAATGTATAAAGTTAAAGAGACTAAACAAGAGACCAAAATGTTTTGTACATGACAGATGAGCTCCTGGTCAGTTAAAGGAAGATCGGGAAACAGGGATCTGGCTTGTACTCAGGATGTTATTTCAGCAATTTTCTTATTCTCAGTAATGTTCTTCTGAACCATTCATTTTCTGAATAGTATTTATATTTCAGTATTTATTCTGTGCAAAATCCATGGTTATTTTGTACAGAAAATATCATTTTCTGAACAAGAAATATGTCCTGAATGCAAAAATAATATTTCTGATTTTTTTCTACACAAAAACAACCAAGATTTTCTTCTCATCAGGGTTTCTCAAAATGCAAAAATATATTCAGATACTCTTACCACTCCTAGTCTATGATAAATATGCTTTTTAGGTCCCTGAAGGCTCAGGTTCATGGCTTGGTTCTGCTTCTGGACTCAGCACTGCCTCTGGATGTTCCGGTTTTTGTCACTGGTGAGGAGTTAAATTAAACAATTAAGGTTAACATACCAGTTACACCCAATTCTGGAAATATTAGTATTTTGCTGTGAAAGCCTTGATTACACCCCCCTTTTCTAGGTAGGAGGCCCCCGGTGGTGCAGCGGATTAAACCGCTGAGCTGCTGTACTTGCTGGCCAAAAGGTTGATGGATTGAATCCAGGGAGTGGGGTGAGCTCCCGCTGTTAGGCCCAGCTTCTGCTGACCTAGCGAGTCAAAAACATGGAAATGTGAGTAGATCAATAGGTGCCACTTCTATGGGAAGGTACCGGCACTACATGCAGTCATGCTGGCCATGTGACCTTGAAGATGTCTATGGACAATGCCGGCTCTTTGGCTTAGAAAAGGCGATAAGCACCACCTCTCAGAGTCAGACACTACTAGACATAATGTCAGAGGTGACCTTTACCTTTTTACCTTTCCGGGTAGGCTGCATTTAGATCTTGTTCTAAATCTCTATTGTGTCCAAAATACAGTGACAAGAATCCCGACCACAGCTGGTTATAGAGAGAAAATAACTTCCTTGCTGAAACAGCTTCATTGGTTACTGACTCATTTATGGGAACAGTTTAAAGTGTTGGTATTGATCTATATGGCCCTGTGTGGCTCAGGTCCAGCTTAACCCCATATAAGTCTTTTGAGAGAGTATCTGTGACAATAATGATCTCATGATGACAGACAAGAAAGCCTTTTAGTAGCTGTTCCCAATAGGTGGAATTGCCTCTTGTAGGAAGCTAGACTGGCTCCTTCTGTATTCTCATTTTGCAAGCTAATAGCAAATTTATTTATTTATTTAAACAGGTATTTGGTTATTCACACAGGTTTCTCTAAAGGGTTTTGTGGGCTGAATATTTATCTTTCTATGTTTTATGAGTTTATACAGTTTCTAAGTACAGGTTCTTCAATGTGAAAGCTAATTATTTTTTAACTGTTATATCTTCAATTTTGTTGTGTTTTGTTTAAATAAATATTTTGCAAGCTTTCCATATTGGAAAAAAGGTGAGATTTTAAATGAATGAATAAAATGGCTGGGGGAAACTGGCAGAAGTGATAGATGCAAACTTCTGGCAGTTAAAGGGGCATAATGCAATACTTTTACATGCTAGTTGGAAAGAATTAAGGGAGATGTCCAAGGTCCCAAGATTCAGAAAAATGTCTTGTGTAGACAGGATATCACTGTAGGCATCTTGCTTTTCTATACTTTTATGTAACTGGTACAATAGTCTATCTTCTCCTCCCTGGGCCATTTAGGAAGGAGTTATGATTTAGTATTAAGGGGATGAAGTGTCAAAACACTCCTAGCCATATAAGCAAATAATTATGGATCTGCGTACTGTATTCTTTATGTACGAGTCCTTATATACTCTTCTGTCATCCCATAATCCTTTTCGAACTCAAGATTGATCCTTCATGTTTTGACAACTATCTACTCTGAAGTCAGAATCTCATTGTGTAAGTTTCCATTTTATAGTTTGACAGCAACTGCCTTATTATAAAAGAAAAAGAAAATAAAACAGCCAGGAGACAAGGGGCTTGTTTCAGGAGAAGAAATGGAGTATTTTTAGGTGTCAAATTGAAAATCCCCTCCTATGGTTTGCTAGAAATTTTTCAAAATTTTATACATCCCTGAAGCTCCTTTAAAGAATGAAGGCCTGGATCAAAAAAGCTAAGAGGGGTTCCCAAATGACCCCAAAGTTAACTGAATGGAAAAAGGAGACTCTAAAAAATGTGGGATCTCTGCTTTCTGTATGTCAACCAACAAAACTCTATTAAAAGGAAAAACATTTTGGTTCCTCACTTTTAGAATATAGTCAACCAAATATACAAGCGAGTTGAGATCAACTACTTCGGTTGTAAGTAATGTCAGCAACAAATAGCTGCTACTATTTACATGTTTCCTAGTGTTCTCTCAGTAATATTGAGTCAAATTAATAGAAGGCAAATCATTATGGAGTCCAGCATTTTCTTTCCCACACCCCATTCCATAATTTGTAGAGCTCTTTTGTAGAGTTGTGAGGATGCTGAATATAGATTACATTGTGCGAAACACTTCCTTTTTAACCCTATGATTTAGGACCCATCTGCACTGCTATATAATCCAGTTTCTGAATGTGAATTAACTGGATTGAACTGGGTTATATGGTAGTGCAGACTCATATAATCCAGTTCAAAGCAGTTAATCTGAATTCTGAAACTGGATTATATGGCAATGTAGATCAAACCTGAAATATGGCGGATAGAATGCTTGGGATGAAATGTGTGGGCTTTAGTTAGGTCATAATATTTTATTTGTAAACCATAAGATCATCAATTCCACTAAAGGCCCTTCCACACAGCCATATAACCCAGACTATCAAGGCAGTAAATCACACAATATCTGCTTTGAACTGAGTTATCTGAGTCCACACTGCCATATATTCCATCTTAAAACAGAAACTGTGGGATTTTATTGAGCTGTGTAGGCCTAAGATAGTGAGTGTTAGGTGCCAGAAAATTCAAATGTATGCATTTATTTATTTACTATATTTTTACTCTTCTCACCCCAAAGGGGATTCAGAGTGGCTTACAGATATGGAGAAATTCAATTCTGCATTACAAATACAGAAATATAACACATTCAGCAATAAAAACAAATAAAACATATAAAAACAATAAAAACAGATTAAAACATAATGCCTAATCCCATTGTTGTTGTTTGTGCTGCTACATTTCAGTCGAATTCCATATTGCACTTCTCCCCGAAAGCCTGGTTCCAAAGCCAGGTCTTTAGCTTTTTCCTGAAGACCAAGAGGAAGGGGGGCAGTCTAATGTCAGTGGAAAGGGAGTTCCATAGCCGAGGGGCCATCACTGAGAAGGCCCTGTCTCTCAACAGTTGCACTTGAGAGGGGGATGGGCTCGAAAGAAGGACCTTCCCGGCAGATCATAATTCTCTAATTGGTTCAAAGAGGAAGGTACGTTCGGACTGGTTAGCTGGGCCAGAACCATTTAGGGCTTTATTGGGTAAAGCCAGTCCTTTGAATTGTGCTCGGTAGCAGACTGGCAGCCAATGGAGCTGACGTAGCAGCGGCGGGGGGGGTGGGGGGGTGGGGTGTTGCATGCTCCCTGTACGCCGCTCCGGTAAGCAATCTGGCTGCCGGCCACTGGACTGCTTGAGGCTTCTGACTTTTTGCACCACTAGGATAATCTATAGGTGTAAGGGTGAGCAAACCTGAGCTTTGCCATTCCAAAAAGGTAGGAGGGCAGATAGCGCAGCCCAGTACCGTAGCCAAGATTTTGATTGGGGGGAGGGGGGGCTGAGTCTGAGTGAGAGAGGATCTACCCTATCCCCCCCCCCCCAGCTACGACCCTGCGCAGCCCAATGGCACAGAATAGCACAAATTTGGATACTTCTTCTAAGTAGTGAACTCCTTCATGCTTGGCTCCTTAAAGAAGGCAACAACAACAACTTATTTTTATACCCCACCACCATCTCCCCAAAGGGACTCAGGGTGGCTTACATTGGGACCAAGCCCAGCATATAACAAAATTTACCAGCTAAAACATGGTTAAAAACATAATTACTTAAAATATAACACAAACAATCTAATTAAAACAATTAAGAATAGCAAAGTATAAAAAACATTGTAAAAGTGTATCAAACCAACCTCAATAACCAGTAACCAGGAATATGGTGAGCATGATACTAACTGAGTATCTCTTCCTTTGCACTGAAATGCCCCATGATGCCATTGGCTTTCCTTGCAACCTGACCACCAGGCATTTTTCTTCTGTCCCTGTAATTAGCTCTTTTGTGGTTAAATTCAGCTATTCCTTATAGCATCTCCCAAATGATGTAGGGAACATGCTTCTTGCCTTGAGCAAGTGGTACACTGATCGTTCGTTTCCTCTCTCAACTTTACTAATTAAACCATTCCCTTTTCCTTTTTTATTCTTTTGGAAAACCATATATCCTAAGGTTACTGGGTTTTTTCTTTTAAATCATAAATATATTTTGCTATAAAAATGGTCCTATTTTACATTTGATAGTAATTTACAAACTATACAGTTAGGTTACCATTTCAGAGGTAGCTGTGAAAGACACAAGGTGTAATGAAATACAAAATCCATCATGATATCTTTATGGGGAAACCAAACCACACTCAGTATACCATGCGAGCTTTCAAAGTTCCAGAGGCTTCTTCTTCAGGCAAAAATGTTAAAATAGCATTAAGCGAAAGAGAGCAATAATGTTGTGGTCATTTTTGGATGTTTTTGTAGTGTCATCAGAGCAAAAGTGACATTGCTCTGTAAACTGGGGGTGGGGGAGCAGTAAAACAGAAGCAGTTTGGCTTCTCCATTTGCAGCTACAACATATTACACTCAGAGTTGTTATTGCATGTATCCACTATGAAGGCTTTGACTCCTATGGCGGCAGATTGTGTTTAATATCTTAGGAAAGTTTCTCTGTGCTCGGCATCTAGGTTACTTTAGATGAGGACACTACCAAATTTCACTTAAAGGTGAATCATGTTGCTTTACTTAATGCTGGAAGAACTGAATCCTTGGAAAATCAGTTTCCAGTGCATCATGACACAAATCACACTTCCTCAAGTTTAGAATCTCTAAAATAGGTTCTCCCTGTTTGCTGTTGAAGTTAAGGCTGAATCTAAACTACCATAGGATGCAGTTTAAAATTGCAGTATATAGTCAATGTAGACCAGGCATGGGTAAACTTTGGCCCTGCAGGTGTACCGGCTGTTAGAAATTGTGGGAGTTGAAGTCCAAAACAACTGGAGGGCCAAAGTTTGCCCATACCTGGTGCAGACCCATATAATGAATCATATGGTAGTGTAGATCTAGCCTAAGGACCTTATCACATCAATAAATACTCAGTTTCTTAGACTGTTTAAGAATGATTTCGAAGGGTCCCATCACATGACATTTGCCCTATCTGGTAAAGTATTCCTTCGTAATCCATCTGCAAAGTGCCGCAGAAACAGATTATTTGCAGACGGAATTCTAATATTGTTTTTTTGAAATACTATGGATTCTGGTGGTGCAGCTGCTGAACTTCCTAACTGAAAGATTGGCAGTTTGAATTCATGGAGCAGGGTGAGCTCTCACGATTAGCCCCAGCTTCTACCAACCTAGCAGTTTGAAAACCTGTAAATGTTAGTAGATCAATAGGTACTCTTTCGGCAGGAAGGTAATGGCACTCCATGCAGTCATGCCAGCCACATGAACTTGGAGGTGTCTACAGACAATGCCAGCCCTTCGGCTTAGAAATGGAGATGAGTACCCCGAGAGTCGGACACGACTATATTTAATGTTGAGGAGACCTCTACCTTTACTTTATGGATTCTTCCATTTGTTTGTGATAGGAAAATCTGTATGCATCCCATCAATAACTATACTTTTTCAAAGGCCATAGAATGATGTAGGGGGTATTTAAAATGAATTGGGAGGAACCAGCCTTCCATGGTGTGTGAGTCAAAGCACAATAATTTCAAATCATAAGACTTGTAATAATCAGGTATGATGAGGACAATATGCATCCTGTCTCAATACAGTATGCATTCAATCCTAAAAAATATGGGATGCATACTGATATAAATGGATTATATCTTAAAGTGATAAAGTCCTAAGAGACTGTTAAAACAGCCCAACTGAGGCATACTTAGCAGCTTTTCCAGATTTTATTACCTGCACAGTAAGATTATTGTTTGTTCACATTGTTGTTTATATGCAAAATACTAGCCAAGAAGCAAATGTGGCTTATGATAATTGAGGATATCCAACATAAATGCAGACCTAAAACCAAAACCTATATTGATGCCTGAACACTGGCAAGGGAGGACTGTCTTACTCTGGTCTGTCTTTTCCATTAAAAATCTGGTCTGAAGGGTTTACCGGCAATGAAAAGAGGGTATCCTGTCCTTGCAGTGCATCATTGACGGGAGCAGGCTCTCAAAGGAACAAAGCAATTGCATAACTTATAGTTCATAATGTACCTTTACCAGGTATGCTATGGGCTATAGTAATGTATTTCAAATGTATTCAATTTTTAAAGCCTTTAGTTTTTGTTCGAGAAAACCTTTATCAATTTTCTCAAAGTATGTCATTTATCAGACTTGCTTCATTGCCCCTTATTGAATAGTTATAAACATGCAAGCTATATCCTAATGAAAAGAACCTAAACACAAACCAGTGTATCTAAGGTCACTCTATTACCCTCTAGTATTTTAAAGTTTTCAAACAATGTTATGCAGACAAAAGAAATAACAGCCTTTTCACCCCACTTGAAGACTCGTGTGCTGAGCAAGAAGCGCAATTACTGTCAAATGAATTCATGGTAGCGATTAAAACACATATTCCAGACTATGTGAGAAAACAAAGGAAAGAACCATTGGGATATATGTTAAAAATATGGCCATTTCTTTTGGAGGAATTTAACTCATTTTTTTCTTGTGTGTATGGAATTAACCTGGCAGCAAAGGAGGAATTGAGATGTCATGTTAGCAATTGCAATATATTTTGTGGAATACTGTTAAATGAGAAAGTCGCTTAGGAAGGTAAATCAGTTTCAAAGAGACCCCCTTTTCTTTAGCTTCAACAAAACTGTACTTCCAGTATTCAATCAATAGCAGCTATAATAGAAAGAACCAGATTGTCCCCTGCCTCAGTAAAATGCCAGTGAAGACGCACCCTGACTCATAAGCCAGTATTATGAATTAGCTCTGGTTGTTGAAACTTCCCAATTCTGGAATCCTGAAGTCTGCCTATTCATTGCACTACCTCCGTTTTTATCGTTCCTTGCTCTTGTTCTTATTTCTGTCCTTGGAATGAATGTGTACTTCTTCTAACCCCTAGCCTTTCCTTCTGATAAACACAGCTCTAACTCCATTGGGCCATGGTAAATTATATAAGTGGAAATAAACTTACATTCAAGGAAAAGTTTTCAATGGAAAAATGAAAAGCCCTTAACAGAAAACATACATGGCCTGCTATGCTAAAGTATGACATTTTCAATCTGGTATTCGTGTTATGTGAGTCAAACAACGGGCAGAAGAAAGTAACTAACAAAGAGATTGATGATGTTTTTCTCCACAGCTTTTTTACTTAGTTAATTGTACTGCTTGTTTCTCCCCCTGCTGAACTCTTAATTATTGCAGGTCAACGAAGGTCCTAAGAAGCTCATGTTTAGTTCTCAGAACGTAACTTTTCAAATAAGAAGAATGAGTGACAAACTTGGTAAATATGTACAATTTTTGCTGAGCATAGGAGGCAATGCAGCAGCTACAATAGATTATGTTACTGGGAAAACATATTTTAATATATTTTTGAGGGGGATAAATATCATTTATTTATTTGATTTACATCCTACTATTTCCACTGGCATGAAGCTGATATGTGCTTCATACCAGTACACCATCTTTCAAAGCAACATTTTCAAACAGCTAAAACAAAGATGGGATTATTGCAGCCTTCCACATACTGTTGGGCTACAACTCCTAGCACTCATCATCATCAGCTAAGCTATGTTGTCTTGCAATAATGGGAACTGTAACTCATCAACATCGGCAGGACCTCATGATACCCACCCAGGGGTTAGAGCAGGGTCTGGGCAAACTTTGGCCCTTCAGCTGTTTTGGACTCCAACTCCCACAATTCCTAACAGCCCATGGGCTGTTAGGAATTGAGGGAGTTGGAGTCCAAAACACCTGGAGGGCCAAAGTTTGCCCAGGCCTGGATTAGATAGCTTTTTAAAAAGTTCAATAAAGAGGCAATTCTTTAGGTAGAAATGTCTATAGCTTTGGAGCCTTAACTCAGGCTCCTTCCACACAGTTGCATAACCCAGAATATCAAGGCAGAAAATCTCACAATATCTGCTTTGAACTGGGTTGAGTTATATTTATATTGTTATTATGTGGGCATCGAATTGTGCCGTACTGTAAGCCGCTCTGAGTCCCCCCCTTGGGGGTTGAGAAGAGCGGGGTAAAATCCCAAAATAAATAAATAAAATAAATTGAGTCCACAGTGCCATATATTCCAGTTGAACGCAGATAATGTGGGATTTTATTCAGCTGCGTGGAAGGGGCCACAGATGGACACCCCCTTGGTTCCTACAGTCAACAGTATCCAAAGCCATTACAAAGATGCAATAGAGAACACATTTTTTTCAACAGGCAAATGTGTTCATATAGAGACACATGTATTAAAACAGAGATGGGCATAATGTGATCAACATGCTGTATAAAGCCCCTGGACTTCATTTTTATGGCTCCTGAACTGCCCGCTGTCTCTGCACATCTTCCTTTAAAAAAAAAGGCACACTTTCAGAGCAATTTTTGCCTCACCGTCACGAAAGATGTAAAGAATTCCCAGAAGTATTTCTCAAAATGTAGCATAAAATGATGCAATCTTCTATAAGAGAAAATTGAGGTACTTGGGATTTCTGTGTAGTCTGCGGCTAAGGTCTGCTGTGGGAAAGGGTGGCAATTGCTCACTCCTGTCCTAAAAGAACAACTATCCCAGGCTGCAAGATTCTAAAAGCTAAAACTAGAATTGGGCTATATAATGTAGGAAAACCTCCTATGATTCGGTCACTATTACTTTATAGTAAGTCCAGAACAGAAGGAATGCACCATGCACAAAGGGATTAAAAAACAAAATCATATATGGCCACTAATTCCTAACTGAACTGTGCTTAACTTTAAGGCACCTGAAGGCAGCTACTGCTATGTAGCCACACAGCTGGTTCTTTAGGTGGACCTTGGCCGTTTGATCAGCATGTTACTCCCATTCAGTCTATTTTAATGATATGATAAAAAACTACATTGGTTTTAAAATACACAACCTCTTATCAGTTTCAGTACTCATAAAGGAAGGTTTTCTCTGTCTTTTTCCCAGCAGAAAGTCAATCTCACAAATGCGGATAGAACCAGGCTTTTCTTTTTAAAAATAATGATTTCAGGGTCAATTTCTTTGCCTAAAAAACTCAGCTGCGAATAATACAGGAGGAAAGGTTTCACCAAATACTAGATATAATGAGTGTATATCTACTGCTGCCTCAAGTTGTACTATATCGCACTCCCTGAGCAACCAGCCTTCGAAAGGCAATCAGTCCTCTAATTAAGGGTGGCCAGCATAGCAGGGGTCAAGTAAAATTAGAGGTGTGAAAAAAACAACAGTTCATTATTTTACGATGCATGTATGAGGCGGTCTCCTGATCTTTCAACTTCACAATCTGAGCAATTTTAGGATTCCAACAAAAACTGTGACTCTGCTTCTTTCAAAGTTCTTGTCCAAATCGGGAGACAAACTGCCTATTTAAAAAATCTAGCATGGTGCAGCCCTGCGGGGTTTTTTGTCTTTCTTTTGTCAAAGGCTTTCATAGCCGGAATAACTGGGTTGTTGTAGGTTTTTCTGGCTGTATGGCCATGTTCTAGAAACATTCTCTCCTGACATTTCACCTGCATCTATGGCAGGCATCTGACATTTTGATGTTTTGTGATTGTTGTGATTATTTTAATGACATTGACTATTTAATTATATTAATGTCATTTTTGTTTGATTATTCAGTTTATAAAACTTGTTTCTAATTATATTTTAATATCTCTTTGATGAGCCATATATAGTTTAGTGCCAAACTAGAATTAGACTGGTATCCATTGTTTCATTTGTCAACATCAACAGAATTTTCTAGGTTTCCCAGTCTGACTCTATGGTATTCTTGGTCCAGACGTCTTTCATTTCAATGGGACTTGCTATTATCTGTGGTTTCAGACTGTACCTTAAAATACCATACCTTGAAATATAAGGCAGGAATATATACCATGCTTTGCTTTTCAGATATTTTGAAATCAATGGCGAACTAGGATAGTTGCCAAGATAATGAGATGATACATTTCATTCTAGCCCCTTTTAGGCTTTGGACAGGCCTAATATAGTATTGGTAATCCGTATAGTTAAACCTGATAAGATAGGGAATGTGGCTCACTTTTCAACCCATCCCCACCCCATAAAGGGCACATAAATAAGGAAAAGTGAATGCTCTCCCTCCTCACTTTATCTTTCCTCAGCCTTATGTCTAAATGTTTATATCAGATGGCTTTGTTTCTTGTCCTATATCCTTCCTGTGGAGACAACAGAGTATGGGAAGTGGAAGGGTTGTATTGGGGGAAATGGGAGCAAGAACTAGTGGTGGTGGGAGTGAATTTATTCCTTTGTTACAACTTGTATCTGTACCTCCTTGAGTGCTATATTTTAAAACATTTACAGATTGTATGTTTAAAGAATGGATGCTATTATGTTATGGTTATATTTTGGAAATTCCGTTGAGTTGGTATGGGAAAAATAGACATGTAGAGTAATGAATCATTGAAAATAAAGTTGAATAATTTTAGAGAAGAATAAAATTGGTGTAATTTTACTGAATGCAAGTAGATAAGGGTATATTTCTGAAATAGAAAACACCTGAACCAGATACAATCCTGATTTGACTTGCTGCACAGGAAGGATAACGTAGTACCTTGGCACAGTGGGTTGCTTTTTTCTATAATACAGTGATTGTACAGTACTTTTCCTAATCATTCCAGATGTCCCTATTGAGATGATAGTAAGCTGTTTATGTGGAATGAAGTATTATGTAACTTTAATACAGCTCACTGAAACTCATTAAAGAAAAGACTACTGCTGTCAAAGTCCCAGCGGCAGACATACACGCAAAAGAAAAGGTAGGATTCCACATTAAGTACATCACCGTCAGAGAATTCCCCCCAGGATTCAGCACTGCTTACAGATCTGTTTACAATTGCCTGACTAAACTGAGACCAAAGGAGGACATACAGAATTAGCCCTGAAAATGCATGACTCCTTCATGAGTGTTTTAAAGAGATATAAACTATCCTTTATTTACTCTACAGGTCACCATAATGATAGGAACAAGTGGGAGTTAGTATGTTTGTTGTTTACTTGTTCAGTCACTTCTGACTCTTCGTGACATCATGGACCAGCCCACACCAGAGTTTCCTGTTGGCCGTCGCTACCCCCAGTTCCTTCAAAGTCAAGTCAGTCACTTCAAGGATACCATTCATCCACCTTGCCCTTGGTCGGCCCCTCTTCCTTTTTCCTTCCTTTTCCCCCAAGATCATTATCTTCTCCAAGCTTTCCTGTCTTCTCATTATGTGGCCAAAGTACTTCATTTCTGCCTCTAATATCCTTCCCTCCAGTG
The DNA here is from genome assembly GCA_030556195.1 of Anolis apletophallus. Taxonomy (NCBI): domain Eukaryota; kingdom Metazoa; phylum Chordata; class Lepidosauria; order Squamata; family Anolidae; genus Anolis; species Anolis apletophallus. The sequence continues at coordinate 68,531,919 of JARBWK010000004.1, forward strand.
ATCAGTTGGGCATTATTTCCTGGTTATATACTGGTTAGTATATTTTCCATTGTTTCGTGATGTACATAAATAAATATCTAGAAAAAACTTCTCAGGATCTCTGCCTTCATTTTTTTCAAAAAAAAAAAAAAAAGAAACAAACTCCCTACTTCCTGTGAATGAAAAGAAAAATTCAACAGCCCTGATAAGACTAAGAGATTTCAAATGGGAAATCCACGCACTACAAAGTTCATATTCTTTCACTATAGTTTCATACTGGCTGAAGCTTCTTTTATCTGTTCTCAATTGCCAGAGCCTTCTCCTTATTACATCCCTGTTTGCGCAAAGCCAATTCTGATCCGCGAGCACATTTATGTGCTTATTAATTCCATACTTGTCACCTGTGAATTTTTTTCACCAGTAATTTGTTCAGATTGGCAGTTTGAGGTTTGCCACAGTCAAACTGTTAAGTTATATAGAATTCCTGCTTTTTCACAACAGCTATAAGAGAAGGGAAGAAATAGATCTCCAAATGCCACAAATGACCATATCCCTTGTTTTCTACTACTGCATAAACTGAAAGTTTTTGTGATGCCACTTCTGACGTATTGTTGTGTTCAGTCATGAAGCATATAGAGCAATGCATTTTAATCAAACATAGGGAGGTATTCAATAACAACAGCAAAATTTAACTTTGGCAGCCTAATTCCAAAATGTGTAAAACAGAAACAAGGACAAATGAGCAATAAAATGCTGGATGCAATGATTAAGGGGTTTTCATTAAACCACAGCTTTAGCGTTGGATAGGATAAAATGCTAGAGCCTAAATCTAGGCTCCACTATGACTAACAATTGTATTTAGGATTAAATTAAAAAAGCAAAATAAATAGCAACTACCTGACAAGGTCAATGACTCTCTCCCTTGGAGCAGTGTTGACTGGCTCATCATTAATCATTATGATTTGATCTCCTGGTATAAGTTTTCCTTCAGAAGGACCCCCTGTAAATACACAACATTTGAGCACCGGTTATACATACATTGTTGCACAGTGTCGCATCATTGCATAATAGATCCAGGAGTGGTTTCAACTTCCTGCTTCAGACTTCTGTAATTGCCTAGTGGCACACAACTGAACTCCAGCTATAGAAAAGCTTCACTCAACTGTAAGTACCCATCTAGCCCTGTTCCCTCCATTAACTGCACTTGTATGTCTTTCAGTCTTTAGAATAATGTTCAAAAGATACAGTATATTTTTTGAGACTACAATTTCCAGACTCCATCAGGAAAAATAGTCATGTTTACTTAGAAAAGGATCATATTTGAAATGTAAAAAGAACACAGCACAAAAAACTTGCTCGGTGCCTTGGTTTTTAGGCCTGTTCCTGGGGTTATGTGGGATGTTGATTCAGAAAATTGCATTGGATGGATAGACTAGACTGCATCAGCTGGTTTCTTAGATATGGTTATCATGGTTTTCTATGGACTGGCAGATGGCATATGTCCTGTATCTCAAAAACCAAAGCTGATAGAAAACATTTTTGGAATATACCAAAAACAGAGCTAACATTGATGCACCCAAATGTGTGTTGTCCTGTGCAATAAAATTAGTATCTGTTACATGCCTGGCTATCAAATAATCATAAAAAAGGAAGGAAGAAGCCATGGTAACTAGCCTTAGCTCCAGTGGGCCAGAGTCCATTTACCCCATACCCATTACCTTTTGGTGGTCATCTGAATCCCAAACTCTCAGTCGCAGAAAACCCCATGATAGGTTGGGCAAAGGGTTGCAATAAATTGGAAAGAACTTAAGTGCATAAAAGTACATGTCTGCAGAGACCCAAATTTCTATTCAAAAGCCCAGACCTACCTCTACCACTGTGTAAGCTTGTCCCATTGCTAAACCCAAGGAAAAAGAAGCTCTGGCCAATCTATCACCTGCCATTTAGTTAAGGGGTACTGCCAATCTGTGATAGTGATAAGACTAAGTAGCAGTATGTACAGTTGTCATACCATTAGTGTGCACATGTGCAGGCTTTTTAAAATGAGATCATATTCAAGGTTAGGATTCTATTTCTCCCTGGCAACCAAATGTCCTCCAATGTAGCACTTTCATGACTCAGAACTTAGAAATATTTGGATATGAGACTATGCCACAGAATTATGAGGGTCCTATCTACACAGCTACATGTGGGATAGGAAACAGATTAGCATAAGGTGTCCAGATGATGTTTCAGGCTAGTCTGTTTCATCCTGGAATAAACCTGATTATCCAGCTTTAAAAAATATCTGCACATATCTTATTGAAAAATCTGGACCTTTGCAGATATGGAGGCAGTGGGGACTGTCTCCCGAGACTCCCCAGCAGATCGCCCTCACAGGATAAGGCAGGGTGTGCTGAGAAATTCCCCCTTCCCTCTCTAAAGGTCTTGAGCTTCATTTTCCAGCCCCAGGAATGTAAAACAAAACTTGTGGCTCCTACAGTGGTTTTACTTCATTTTTAAGGGCTAAATGGGGTGCAGGGAGAAGGATGATCCCATGCCCACTCATAATCTGGCCACCTCCCAGTAAAAAACACACGGTATCAGCCCCCTGTATGGTCAAGAAATGTAAAGAAATATGGCATTATGAGCAGTGTAGAAGGGTCCGAAGACATCTTTTGGCACCATCTCCCCTTCTTGCAGAGGTCCTGGAAGATGACATCATTGCTGGGCACCTGGTTATAATCACATGGACAGATAATATTCTGCTGTGTCCTGCTCTCTACTGGGCATTACATGGCAGTGGAGTGGAAGTGCAGGGGTAAAGTGAGTCCTACTGGAAGAGGAAACATTTTGAAGTTCTAGCATGGTAGAATGTTACAACATGTTTTCCACTGAAGGACCTCAACCATACATTTTAATACCTGTTATCTTCTGACAATATCAATTATCACAGTAACAGCCATTAAACTCAATAAATGTAGCAGGGCTGGACCACTAGAGCAAAAGGTTCCCCATGTCCCCATCTCCTCACAGCCCTTAGTATCAACTAGCTTTAGGAAGTTTCTTATTCCCACTGGAGTAGGTTCTGGAGGTTCACAGAGGGTGCAGGTGAGAAGATGATTATTCCTGCCCAGATCTGTAGATGGAAACAGTTCAACCAGGGAAATCTAATTAACAGGTCTTGGAATTGCAAAATGTTTTATAAATAGATAGCTAGATATCAAATTGTTCTTTCATTGGGCCATAAAATCAGAATTAAAGTGTAAGGAGAGAACATACCTGGTGTTACTGAGCGCACCACCACAGGTTTTTCACTGCCAGCCACAAAACCAAATCCCAGCACTGGATCTCTCCGCATTTCCACTTTCCGAGGGGCTGGTGGTGTGATTTGGCAGGTATCTATTCGTGGGTCATCAAAAGTGGCAGACTGTGTCATGTGACTGGATTGGGAAAAAGAAACATTAATAATGTGAGCTTATTTCATCTCTTAAGGGTAACACACATAGGCAAGAGTAACACAACAATAAATTAATGGCAGATTTTTTTGTTTTGTTTTATGATTTTATTTTAGCCCCTCACTTTACAGATTGCATAGTGCTTTGATCATTAGAAAATCAGTTTATATAGATTTTCCAGTTTTATCTGACTGGGCATTCTGCAGATTGAGAGTCACATTGTTTCGCTTATCTATTTATTTTATTCATTTGTATTTTGCCTTTCTCTAGAAATGGGACTTAAAGTGGCTTACAGATAAAATTGGAAGAAACCTAACAATAACTTTAAAAATTTGAAAACACCTTATTTCAACCAGTATAACATTATTTTAAAAGGATACAAAAATGAAAAATATAAATAGATGAAGCACACCATCCCAACACGAGGAATCCCTGAGAATTACATATTAAAAGGTCTTGCCATGATTTCAATGTGACTCAGTGGGAAAAAATTAAAATAAAGGGAAAACAGTGGGAAAAGGAGAAAACCGTATTACGAATTGGTTGATTCAATCAAAGAAGCCACAGCATTAGTTTGCACAATCTGAGGAGGGCAGTTGATGACTTGGGCTCTTGGAGATATCTCATCCAAAGGTCACTATTATTAAAGTTGACTTGATACCAAATAACAACAGCAAATAAAAGGGAATACCTTTTAGCAAATCGTACTCAGTACCTGGAGCATCCAGGGCAATAACATAAGAAAGTGTAAGGAAAAAACATGAAATGTTGGATGAAACAACAGTTTTTGTTGTTTGTAGACGCTCAATAAAGACAGCCTAGCATGACTTCCTTGAGAAGACATTACCATAATTCAGAGGCTGCAGCAGTAAAGGTTTCCTGTGTCAGTCAACCTATCTTGTCTAGGTGATAGACAATTAACAGATAAATGACAATGATGAGAAATTATAATGTTCATAAGAAAGAGGTTTGGTTTTTTAACATTGTGGGTCAAACCAATTTAGGTCTTTATAGGGCAAGAATAAAATTTTTGAATTGTGGAAATTATTGATATTATAATTATCATTTTATAACTGAAGTCACACTTTTAATGAATAACTAAATATTGAGATACCATTGAGTTTAAAGGGTTTCTTAGACCATTAAGGTTCACAGGCAATTAATTTCAAACAATGTTTATTTAGTTCCCAGGCTTATCTATTATAGACTTCATAACATTGCAATAAAAGATGAACCCTTGCTGTAATACTACAGTGTGTGTGTGTGTGTGTGTGTGTGAGAGAGAGAGAGAGAGAGAGAGAGAGAGCAAGAGAGAGAGAGAGAGAGAGAGAGAGAGAGAGAGAGAGAGAGAGAGAGCATAGTGCAGTTGTTTCACTGCTGGAACCATCCTTTTAGCATATAGAATCTCCCCTCTTATATCGTCAGTAGTCCTGTTTTATGTTCTGCCTCCCCATCACACTTACATGTGAAAACCTAAGCGTTGGCAATATATTCATCTTATATTCATCACACAGTCAGTATTACTTTTTTTTCCAATCAGGAGAAACAATAATATCCAAAAGCCTTGCCCTGTCCAAAGCCCCTTACATTAAAGGAGACTGGCCCCAGTTAAATAATATTGTTCTGCACCAAACCCCATATGATACAAGAGACAGCATTCCAGGTTAAAAATATTACTTTCCATGGGCTAATATTGTTCTGCACCAAATCCATATGATACAAAACCATTTATTTCCATGGAATAAAATTGTTCTTCCTCAAACCCCATATGATACAAGAGACTGCTGATGGTTGGCCAATGAAAGAGTGATCCCCATCCCACCTGTTTTTCAGCTGGAACCATGGGAGTAAGGCACAATAAGAGATAGGAGCCCTGAACACGACTGCTAGCCCATTTTCAGAGTTCCCCCTTTCAGGACATTTCTGCCCCCTTTCAATCCCGGCGCATGTGATAAGCTCCATGCCTCTCCATGCTTGAAAAGAGGCTGAAGTGTCCTATGAGGGAGAAAATTCTCAATGTGATGAGGTCAATGGCCAGAGTTCCCTCCTTTCCGGACACTTCTGCCTCTTTTCAACCAAGGAGGGTGATGCATGAAGGCCGGAAATAGTTTAACTCATGTGATGAGCTTAGTGCCTCTCCATGCTTGAAAAGAGGCTGAAGTGTCCTACAACAGGGAAATTTCTCAATGTGATAAGGTGGCAGGACTCTGGGAGAGTTTGAATCCATGCTCATCCAGGGAAACCCAAAGGGTGACCTTGAGCAAGGCATATTCTCTCAGTGTCAGAAGAAGACAAAAGCGAGTCTTCTCCAAACAAATCTTGTCTAGAAAAACCTGTTGCAGAAAACCAAATCAAAGACTCCTGGGCTTTGTAGTTTGGCGATACATTAGAGCTCTCTGGACAGAAATTGGAAAAAAAAAACCCTTCCCAGACTCCAAACCTCTGGATCCCATGTTGTCATTACAATGCTATACATATATCGTGTGAAAGATCCTTTATTTTAAGGGCAGCTTATAGGAATACCCCACCGGGCACAACCCAATGCTAATAAAGAGAATGTTAAGCTTTTTAGCACACATGGGCTGTATCAATGTCTTGTGTTCATATTCTGAATACTGATTGGTACACAGCTTTGAGTTTTTAAGAACTTCACATACATGAGTATAGGGACTACAGTGGTGCTGTTTCTTAAGCAAATGAACCGTAATCCAAAGAAGGATCCACTTAAGACTAAAAGTAAAAATGTGTTCTTATCTTGTTACTTAATAGATAATCAATACTGTACTTTGTAAGGCATTTTGATTGTTAAGATGATTTAATCCAAGAAAATCCATGACTTCCCAGGGAAACCTAGTCTGACTTAATATAAATACATTGAAGCTAATATTACATGGCAATTTACACTGAATGTAACATTTATTTTTTTATTTATTTACAGCATTTTTACCCCGCCCTCCTCAACCCTCGAGGCTGAAATTCTATTGGAAGAAACATTATCTTTCATAACAAGAGAAATATCAATGTATTAGAAGGATTCCATAACATTAGAAGTTTGGTTTGTTCAGAACTAGAGTATATCTACTCAATCAATGTTTGAATGGTAAGTCAAAGTGTAGCTAAATCCCATTAATTCCATAGCAGTTTTTAAAGTCAGGAATAATAATAGGATTTAGGTTAATGTATGTTTTCATTTTGCCTGCTGATATCAAACAGCAACAAATGACAATACACAGTGAAGTAAATACTTTTAACAATTTCTACACTTTTAATTGCTATAGTGTGCCATTTCTCCAAATGGCATATAGAGAATACCCAAATAGATTTCTTTCAGGTGAATGGGAAAAAGGATATTTTCAGTTACCAGGCTTCAAACATCAGGTGTCCTGGGCCCTCTGTTTTCAAAATGATCATATTTGTAAACAGAAGGTAGAGACCATTACACTGTACATTAACATAAGGTAAATCATTCTCAGGAGAGATACCTATTTTCTTCTCTGACAAAGTGTCAATTCTATTTCTCCATAAGCTTCTCCAGTGATTAAATCTTCTAAAATAAGGTCATTTTATAGCACCCTATAAGTCGAAGCCATCTGGATGAGCATATGGTAGAAATGTAATTAGAAAGAAAAAAAAAGTTCTGCTGGTTTTTAATAAAATGAGTTTTTTATTTCACAAATTATCTCTTCAAAGAAATCATATAGAAAACTTGCCTGAGGATACTATTCTTCTTCATATGACATGAATAAACATCCAAATACAGATAAATGAAAACAAGGGATTCCAGAGCAAATCATAGAGTTGGAAGAGACCTTGTGTGGGCCATTTAGTACAACCCCATGCCAATCACATTCAAAGCACCCCCGGCAGATGGCCATCCAACTTCCGTTTAAAAGCCTCCAAAGAAGGAGCCTCCAAAATCAGGTTGGAAAAAATTATTGTTGAGGCTGTCAACACTGGAATAGTGGTAACCAATACGAAAAGACCACATGTAGTAGGTGGATTGAGTGAATTGACCATGAATTTGCAAGATCCAAGCAGGCAACTGATAAATAGGGCTCTTGCAGGTCTCTCATTAATAAACTGACTTATTAGAAAATATCAATATGGCTTTTGAGCAGAAAACTAGCCCCCAGACAGGTATCCGTTGCCCATCTGTGATACAGAGCCTTTAACTAAGCGGGGAAATCTAAAACTGATTAAACCAGTGTTGATGTCTGTATTATGTCTTTTGTAGTAAGAGGGCTGAGGGGGACATAGTCACGATAGCGAGGGACCACAGTTTAGTTGTAAATACATGCTCAGTGGGAAAGCACATCTCAAAAAGACCAAGTCAGAAAAGGTTGGAAAATGTGTGAGCTGAGCATCTTGAGGTTGGACAAAAATTTCTCACAATTGAAGAGGTTGGTGTCAAAAGCCTGGACCATGTTTACAAACAGGAGGTTAAATAAAGGGTCTGAGTCCAAGCCACAGAATCCAGCTGAGAGGCAACAACAGCAGGGAATAACACTATGGTTGCCAATAGTCTATTTCAAGATCCAACAAAGTCTAGAGCAGGCATGGGCAAACTTCAGCCCTCCAGGTGTTTTGGACTTCCTGCTGGGATCAGAAGTAGAACATGAGTCAATTGCTCAGTGTGGCTACTGGTATGTTTGGGGGGTGGGAGGGGGTTGACCATGGAGATGTTGTTTTGTCATCACTGTACAAGAGAACAATAAATACAAACAACATGGCACATTGAAGGCCCTTTCCCTCTGACACAGAACGGCTACTGGGTATGCACAGGTTACATCTTCTGTTGCTCGTGTAGAGTGAGTACAATGCCACACCTTATGTGCAATACTTCTAGATTTGTGACTATGTGAACTGACCTAGTCTAACACTATTATTCTTTTGAAATCTGCTCTATTCACATTCTTATTTGAATATGTTTATATAGGCTATGGGTGCCCTGGTGGCACAGTGAGTTAAACTGCTGGGCTACTGAACTTGTTGACTAAAAGTTCGAATCTGGGCAGTTTGAATCTGAGGAGTGGGGTGAGCTCCTGCTGTTAGGTCCAGCTTCTACTAATCTAGCAGTTTGAAAACATGCAAATGTGAATAGATCAATAGGTACCGCTTCTGCAGAAAGGTAACAACAACATCAACAACAATTAATAATAATAATAATATCCTGCCACCATCACTACAAGCAGTCATGCTGGCCAGATGACCTTGGAGGTGTCTATGGACAACACCAGCTCTTAGGCTTAGAAATGGAGATAAGCACCACCTCAGAGTCAGACCTGACTAGACTTAATGTCAGGTGAAACCTTTACCTATATTGGCTATACTACTGGTCAATAACCTTATTCATAAGAAAGAAACTGAACCAAGTGTGTTTTTCATCTCATAAAAATGCATTAGTGAATCCTATAGCTGAGTCTAGTGAAATGCAGCTTGAAAGATAAAATAAGATAAAATGGGCCAACACACGGTAAATTAATTGAGGTTGAAAGGGTCTATACTAAACTGGAATGAACAATTCTTGTTAGTTGCGTCACTGACAGGTTTTATTCTAAGGGGAATGAATGCAATCCATCTGCTTATATCCAGTCTAGGTCAGCATATACAAATCCAATATGCTGTCAGCTGAGGTTTTTAAACTTCTTTCCTTTACAATAACAAAGATAGACATCCATTCTCTTCCATAACAATAACTGAATAAAAAGCACCATATAAAAAACCTACATGGTAGTAGACGTGTGAAAGCACCTAAATCAGCAGTATGGCATCCGAATGGTCTAAAAGTGTGCTTGGAATCAATTCAACATTAATGTTTAAAATAGGATGAAGAGAGGAAAATTCTAATATAGTGCTATCAACTTTTTAAAAAAACTCCAGTAAATGAGACTATAATCTTTTTTTAAAAGCTCGGTGTGATGAGGTGGTTATTTGTGTTATATTAAGTGGTCATGTTATGGACAGACCACAAAGGGTTGGCTGTGATAATGGAGGCAGTTCCCTCCTGGGGGAATGTGTTGCCATGGTGATGGTGGGCGGAGCCAAACAGAAGGCTAGCTCGGAATTCTTAGAGAGAGTCAGTGGGTGCCTGGCTGTCAAGCCAGAAGGTTCGGTTAGATTCTGCTCTGAGGAGAGGAGTAGGAATCACGTTATTGAAACTGCAGAGAGAGCAGTTAGAGTTTTCCTGTCAGCGAAGCGAGAGTGTAGCTTCGGCTGGGGAATCTGTTTTGTATAAAGCCTGAGGGCTAGATAGAGGCAAGGTGCCTTTAGAAGGCAAAAGTGCCTGTATGTTTGAGATTGCTAGACGCTGGTCTAAGTAATAGCAATAGTTAAACATTGCAACTGTGTATTAGTTACAAATAGAAACTTTGTAACCTTTTTAAGTCTTGCCTCTTCGGAAGAGTTATATTAAGTATCAAACCAAGTTTTGTGCCCAGTTGTGTGAAATAAACTATTTAAGTTTTGATTCAAAACTCTCTCCCCGTGACTTCATTTGGATTACCAGTCTCCTCACCACTCTTTACAAGTCAATGGTCAAGCCTAAATAAATTAATGGTGGCAGCGAAATACAAGTTAACGTCGAATCATCCACACTCGGTTTCTATCTCTCCTTAATTTACACTCAAATGAATATTAATCACAAAAATGGGTACTCTGCAAATAAATATTACATAAATATTATTGTGCTCAAGGAGCTTGCAAGATATTTTCTCAGTAAGGTAATCCTATGAGAAGCCACTGTCTCATTTCCTTGGGGAAAGGGGAGAATTGGTTAAACAAGTCTATTCAGTGATTTCTCTGATAAACTAAGACCAATAATCTGGAGGGTGTATTTGAGTGCACATTTACAACCACAGATTTGACACACTCTGTAGATCAGGAACTACTGGTGAATCTAGTTGGTGTAGACGTATCAGCATTTACTGGAGACTTTCGAGTTTATTTGCAGTTTCTGACTCACACTTCTTTAAGTTTTAAAATAACAATACGTATTACTTCTTTGCTCTAATCAGACTACTTCAATTAAGCAACCTTAGTGGGGAAAAAGAATGGATTTGTTCATGGAAGGGTTATTTTTGCGCTGAAAACAAGCTCATGTGCACACCGGCTTCTCAGCAAAACCATCTTCTTTAACCCTGGTATGGGCATGAGTTCCCCGTGGGCCCCACTTTTGTGGCCCCTGACACCCCGCTCCAATTCCTCAATCCTGTGTGTGTGTGTGTGCGTATTAAATTCCAGCGCCATTTAAAGTTATTTTTGCTCCCAAATCACATATGAACCTTGCCAATGTATGAAAATACTCCATCTACCCTCACAAGCTCTCCAAAGCCTTATACTATCTTATAATACCTCTGTTTTGCCCACTTCCAATTGCCATTTTGAGAAGACTGTAGAGGAAAACAGGGATATCGATCTACAGTGGATGTGTGACCTGTTGGTATTATTTGGAGGGGGAATTGCCCCATAGTCCCATACAGTTATCCACCCCTGTTATTTTGCACTAGGATACAGCTGGTGGATTTTATGGCTCTAGTAAGACATAAAACAGATCCCACAAATCCAAGGCTTTCATATTGCCAGCTATTGCCCATACATTATTTATTATCCTCACATCAATTAAATTTATCCCCACACCCCCCAGCAGTTACTTCAAAACTGAGGTTGGAAAACTTATTCTTTTAATCGCAGGATTCCCAAGCCCAGCAAGTGGCCATATAGGGGGAGAAAGTAACATTTCTAAGCTCTGCTTTCAGTAACTGCATTGGAAGTGTGGTAATGTGACATTTGAAATTTGATATTTACATTTTTGCAATTTTCTATTCTAGAAAAGCCAATAGGATTTTTTAAACATTATTTTGTTCTTTCTCTGTGTATGTGAGAGGGCTTTTTGAAAAACTACTTCCAGAATGAAAATATGAAAGTATATAAGAATAGGCTGGCAAGCGATAACTGTATTATACGTCTTTCCCCCCCATGTTTCTTAGAGTCAGGAATAAACATTTTTATTATATTCAATTTGACATAGAACCAAATTTCATCATCACTTATACTCTGCTCCCCAAAAGGGACTCAAAGCGGTCTGACATAAAAATATACAAATATACAAACATTAAAACAGAATTAAACACAAACAGCATTAGAAATTTCAGTTTAAAAAACCATCAAAACATATTCAAAGTTTAAAACCATAGCACCCTCGACTAGATCTTAAACACCTTCATCTTTAAATGCCTGTTTAAATAAAAAGGTTTTAGCCTACCACTGGAAGGACAGCAGGGAGGGGGCCATTCTGGCTTCCCAGGGAAGAAGGGGGTTCCAGAATTGAGGGACAGCCATGGAGAGAGAAGGCCAGGTCTCTCATTCCCACCAACCAAGCTTGAGATGGAGGTGGAACCGAGAGAAGAACCTCTTCTGAAGATCTCAGGGCCCAGGCAGGTTCATACAAGAGGATGTAGTCAGACAAACAGCCTAGACCTGAACCGTCTAGGGCAGTGGTTCTCAAGCTGGGGTCCCCAGATGTTTTTGGCCTACAACTCCCAGAAATCACAGCCAGTTTACCAGCTGTTAGGATTTCTGGGAGTTGAAGGCCAAAAACATCTGTGGACCCCCAGGTTGCGAACCACTGGTCTAGAGAAGGGGAAATATTTCTTCACCCAGAGGGTCATTGGGTTATGGAACTCACTTCCAGAGGAGGTTGTGACAGCGGTCAGCCTGGACAGCTTCAAGGCAGGATTAGACAGATTCATGGATACCAAGGGAATCAGTAGCTACTGAAATGGACATCCAAGTGCCACCTCTGTGTTGATGGAGGCAGGCAGGATTTTCCCCGGGTACTGGTTGTGGGGGGTCGGGAGCAGGTGAGGGTTTTGCCCTCCTTTCTGCTAGAGATCCCCGTGTACAACTAGTGGGCCACTGTGTGACACAGAATGCTGGACTAGATGGGCTGAGGCCCGATTCAGCATGGCTCTTCTTATGTTCTTATGTTCTTAGAGCTTTAAAGGTAATAACCAGCATTTTGAATTGTGCCCGGCAACAGACTGGCAGCCAATGGAGCTTCTACAACAGGAGGGGTTGTCTGCTCCATGTAGCCAGCCCCAGTGAGCAAACTGGCTGCAGCTCTTTGGACCAGGTGAAGTTTCAGAGCACTCTTCGAAGGCAGCCCCACGTAGAGTTCATTACAGTAATCCAGAACATGGGTAATCATAGACTGCGTTAATTTTCCTATGACTGTGGCATCTCCTATAATTACTGTATATTCTACTAGGATCTCCTGCAGTATTAAGAAGACAGGCTGACCTTAATAAAGCTATCAGTTAATTATGTTAAGACATGCACTTCAATGTATAATAGTATGGAGATTTCTCAACTGTACAGTAAAATTTAGATACAATGAATAGCATAACTGAGAGAGCAGCTCTAATAAAATTAATATTTTGCAGAATATTAGCATTGATTAACTTATATAACATACTTTAGAAAGTTAAATAATGTATTAATTCCCAATTAAACTTAGATGTCTCCCTGTACATTCCAGTTTAGAAGAAAATGTGTCATGCAATTCAGATTTGATTTGGACCAATGTCAAATCCACATTCCACTTAGTGAATTTAGAAATGTGGGGAGAAGCATTATGGTACCCCAAAGTCTGTGTTTCTTTAGTTACCAAACACTATTTCATTTTTTAAAAGTTAATGATTAAAATAAGGCTATTAAAATAAATAAAATGGGTAGCCACCAACATAGTGAGATAGTTTGAGAATGGTACTGCTATTCTGGAGACCAGGGTCCAAATCCCCATTCAGCCACGAAAACCTTCTGAATGACCTTTCTCTCTCAGCCTGAGAAGAAAGCAAAGGCAAATAATCCCTGAACAAATCTTGTCAAGAAAACCCTGTGATAGTTTCACCACAAGGCAGAAACTACTTGAAGGCACACAAGGCTTTTGGATACATTACTTTGGCAGTCATATGTAAAGCAAATCACCCTCAAATTTAAAAGGTCATGGTGATTGATTTCAGTGTGTACCATATGATCCCATCTAGATCTTTGAAGGTCTACATCAGGGGGCCGGAGAGATAGCACTGTGGTAACAACAGCTGTGTTTGTAATCAGAAGGTTGCATGTTCGATTCCCGGGCTGGTCTGGACACCCAGCTGTGAGCCCTGTCCACTGTCCACCTAACAGATCGAAAACAAGCCAGCTGTGAGTAGATGAACTAGGGACCGCTCAGCAGGGAAGGATTTTTATAAGGACTTAACAACACCTGAATAAAAAAAATAAGGAAGATTGGCTGCCGGAGGTGGAATGCGGAACCAGAGGCTCTCATCTGAGGATGAAGCAACAGCACCCCCTTGTGTCATAATGGAGCAACCGCACCCACGACACAGCCAGAAGAGAGAAAAAATCCTTCTAATTGCACATGTTTGTCTGCACATGTTTGTCTGTACAATGTATTGTAATTGTATGTCAGTCGGCAGGGACTGTCTGCCGTATGTGTAATGTAATCCGCTCTGAGTCCCCTTCGGGGTGAGAAGAGCGGAATATAAATAAAGTGTATTATTATTATTATTATTATTTAGTGTGAGGGGGTCACTTTGGTCTTCCAATGAACTTTAGTGGGCTGCATTTTTCCACCACAGTCTCATGAACCTTTATGCATTTTTTTTGCTGCTCAATGTCTCATAATGAGGAATAGAGAACATATAGGGAATAGTTAATGGAAGAAAAAAGGCAATGGAAATTAAACAGAAGAGAAGATCTAAAGAGAAATGACTGGTTTAGGTATTATCAACTACATGATATATTTAGTAAGGGTATTAAAAGTGGGTTCCCCAAAAGAAAATCCAAGTTGGAAAATATTTTGGAGAAAGGAAATAAAGGATGGATCTCCAAGTGATACAAATATATTCTAGACTATAGTATAACCTGGAAGACAACCAAATTAAAACAGTAATCATTTCCTGGGTTTGAGACTAAGGGAAAAATATAGATTTGGATAACTGAGAATACCTATGGAATAAAGAAAATTTTTAAGTGGGGTCCATTAGAGAAAACAATTATAAAATGTTCTATAGAAGTTACATGATGCCTGAATTAATTGCCAAAATTGCCAAAACCCACAGGGGAGAATGCTGAAGATGTAAAGTGCACATTTTTCCATGCTTGGTAAACACATGTCAAGAGGGGTTTTTTGTTTTTGTTTTTTTTAGAAAAAGGTGATGAAAGAAACTAATAAAATGATTTCTAAAAACATCAAGAAAAACCCAGAAAGATGTATACTGAGATTTTTTTTCAAGAGAGAATGAGTAAAGATGATGCAAACATTTGCCAATATAGTTTTGTGGCAGTTAAAATTACAATAGCAAAGTATTGGAAGGGGGAAAATAAATAAATAAAAATAAATAAATAAATAATACTCATTAAGGATTGAAGAAGAAAATTAGCTGAGTACATCCAAATAGCCAAGCTCTCCTATGGCTTATGGGGAAAAACAATGAAGAGTTTGTTAGAAAACAGAGACTTGCCTTTGGGTACTTAAAAAAAACCCCAAAAACAAAAATAGATTTTGAAATAGCCGCATGAGGAATTTATGAATGCAATGATAAGGATAGAGTTTGGTTAGTTGGATGTTAGTTCCATATGGTGTGGTGTTGGAAGTCACGGGTGGTGGTTCATGGGTGGGAAGGGGGAGGTGGTGGGACTCGGGAAATAATATGTGTATCTTGATTGTTGATTTTTAAAAGATGGTATATTTTGTTTCTTCATATGACATAATAAAAATTTACACCAAAATACAAAAAACAAAAAAACAAAAAAACCCCCCAAAGTTTGTCCTGATATACCAATGGTATATAACTCCCTAAAACATGCCAAATGTCATAAAAATCAACAAAATAATTGTTAGTAGTGTGAATCCCAAGTAGGTACTTTCTACCACATGTAATAGACATGTAGAGAGAAATACAAGAAAAATACAGAAAATATTGGACATACAAGTTCAACTGAAACCGGAACATTTTCTATTGAGAATAATTGATATTGATATGGAGAAGAATAAAGATACATTTTAATATATTTAGTAACAGCCACCAGGATAGTTTACGTGAGAAATTGGAGAGTAAAAAAAAACTTTTAACAGAACAATGGTTAATAAAAGTAATGGAAATTATGAACATGGACAGATTAACTCAGTTTATAGCAAAATACCAAGGAAAACCTAAGATACCAATGGATTGGCTACCAATTAAAGAATATTTAA
Source organism: Anolis apletophallus (assembly GCA_030556195.1). Lineage (NCBI taxonomy): Eukaryota > Metazoa > Chordata > Lepidosauria > Squamata > Anolidae > Anolis > Anolis apletophallus. Next base: position 68,547,594 of record JARBWK010000004.1, read on the forward strand.
ATAGAGAAAATATGAAAATAATAATACAATAGAAGGAACGAGAAAAAGAAAACTTGACTCACTGAATAGAAAGATAAAAAGGGCAAGTATGAAAAAAAGTTCAAAATAAGAACAATACACACACTACAATGAAGAAGATTGGAAGTTAAAATACTCTTTCAATCCTTCCCTTCCCTTCCCTTTCCTCCCCTCCCTTCCCTACCCTGTTTGACACTCCCTTCCCCACTTTCCCCAATACTATTTTATCCTATTGTAAGTAACCTATTATAACCAAAAAAAATTTTTTTATTAAAAAAATTGTCCCGAGAGGAGAACCTTCCACTGAGGTTGAGATAGTATGTCTTGCTCAATGTAATCCAGTGGCTTTCCATGGCTGAGAGGGAGTCAAACCCTGGACTTCAGATATATAGTCTCAGATAATTGGCTCTTAAACTAACAACAAAAAACATTGGCAATTTGAAAATTTTAAATGATGTTGACAAATCTCTACCATATCTGTTCTTGGGGAGCTTAGATCAATTAGTCTCTCTCCATCCCCACGCCTGATAGACACACATAGTATTTGTATATTTTCTTCTTTGATTCAGTGCAATGGGCATATACCTATATTTTAAAAGTAATCTCTTTGAAATGATTCTTGCATGTAAAGATGATATTATGATATCCTTCATCTAACTTTCTTTCTTTCCCCAGATGGTTCTTAACAAAATTATGTACTCATACAATTGCACAGGTGATTTTCAAGCCAACCAGTGAACAGCAAAATTTAAAATCTTGCTGGATATGAAGGACTTTGTAGCTGCAGATCTGTTGCAACATGCTGTTGCTTCGTGAATACTGACTCCCAAATCTGAGGCTCAGGTGACGGCGAGCAAATGCGTGCTCTGGGTGCCAACTTGCATACATCAATATCAAAGGTTGCTTCTATATCTCAGACACAGGTGAATATGTGTTTTTCTCCTAGTGAGATATGTTTTTAGTGTGGACAGAAGTGTCATGCATATAAAACTGGTGCTCCTGGGTTACTTCAGTGCCTTTGCTCTTCCCTCTCTGATACTTCAGGCCATTTCAACAATGCCAATGTAAATTTCAGGTGAAAAGAGAACTGTATTAGCCAGATTGGAAGCACGACATTTCTTTCCTAAATCATGATGCAAATGCTTCTTTTTCTCTCAACCCCGCTCCTTGCCTGGACGCTGGAGGAGCAGGGCAAAGTGAACAGGAGGAAGAATAATACATCCCTTCTGTGGTATGAGATTGCGCTGCAACATTTTGATCATACCCTTAGAGTCACAAAGCAAAGGAGTATTTGTGATTCATAGCAGGCAAATTCTCTGCAGCAAAATTAGCTATTCATCTCTGTTCCTCTGTACATAAAGGAACAAACAGGTTATCTCTGAACTGTGTGCCATTGCCTCTACAGTCTGTTAAATTAGATCATTTTGAGTCCTGGACTGAGAACAGGCAGCCAGAACTAGAACAGCTTCTGCCACAATTGTTAGCAGTCTTCTCTTCCGCCACAATTGTTGTCAGTATTCAAATATATACATAAAGGATCCCATAATAAATGCTGGATGAAAGAACTATCTCAACATCATATACAGAGACCTGTGATTATTTTTATGATTGCATATTGAAGAGTTGCTTGTTTACAGAATAAATCATGGAGCTCAGACATATCTTCAAAGCCAATTTTAAGATAGTATTCGCAGGGCTTGTGAATTCTTAATGTAGTTTGAGCCAGGGTATCATAACAAAACAGCCTACAATATTATGAAGAAATTGGCCTCCATTACAGTATTGCCCCTTTCTTCTATTTTGGTTCCTTGGCATGCTTCTGGAGCAGACATATGTTGTGTCTCTTTCCAGGTTGCCCTTTTCAGACCACTGATGGGAAGTTGTATTTAAACAACTTCTCTATGATAGTGAATGAATCCTTTGATTGGACTTTCCAAAGAAATAGTATGAACCTTGTGCTGTTTAGTGGAGCAAAAAATAACAACAAAAAGCAAAAACAGAGTTCAGGGAAGTTATTTTCTGGACTTCAAGCTTCACAGTTCCTATACCAACAAGGCCTAAAAAACAACCTTTCCATATTGTGTCAATAACACACCAAAGACTCTCTTGTAGATGTGACTACAGATGTCCATCAGATTCATCAGTGAATATACAAAACAATTATCGCCAATCCCCAAGTGTGCTAGAAACAACTCATTTATTTATTTACTTTGCTTCTAGACCGCCTCTCTCAGTCCGAAGGCGACTCGAGGCGGTGTACAAATGGCAAGAACTGCCCAAGACAAACATATCAACAATGATCAACACAATTCCATCATATACAAATTAGCAGTTAACGTTAAAAACACAATATCAGCATCTCATTATTAAATCGGTTTCCAATTGCATCGTCATCGTTCCGTAGGTCTCAATTTGGTAATCATACTACATCTGCAAATGCCCGGTCAAATAGCCAGGTCTTGACCTTCTTGCAAAATGTCAGGAGGGAGGGGGCTGATCTGATGTCATAAGGAAGGTCATTCCAAAGCCGAGGAGCCACCACTGAAAAGGCCCTGCCTCTCGTCCCCACCAATCGCGCCTGCAAAGCAGGCGGGACTGAGAGCAGGGCCTCTCCGGATGATCTTAAGCATCTTGAAGGTTCGTAGGGGGAGATCCGTTCGGACATGTAAGTTGGACCAGAACTGTTAAGGGCTTTAAAGGCTAAAGCCAGCACTTTGAATTGTGCCCAGTAGCAAACTGGTAGCCAGTGGAGCTGGCGCAACAGAGGTGCAAATGTAGCTAAGAACAGGGGTGAGACAACAGAAAGTGAGAGAAATATACCTCTCAGAAGAGAAATTAACTCCTGGGAGAGCTATCGTGGGGAAAAGGGATCTCAACTGAAGATTTATTTATTTATTTATTTACAGTATTTCTATCCCACCTTTCTCAGCCTGAAGGCAACTCAAGGCGGCTTACAAAATTGGCAACAATTCGATGCCACAACAATCTGAAAAACCATTTAACCCATTTAACATAACATAATAAAAATCCATATAAAACCATGAAAACTATGATCACCAATGTCCTCCAGTTAAACTCATTTTCCATTAGCATTGTTTTAAACCATTCCATGTTCACTCTTTCATAGTAACGTGCTTATCTATTACGCTGCAGTTCCAAAAGCTTGTTCGAAAAGTCAAGTTTTTACTTTTTTCTGGAAAGTTAGGATGGAGGGGGCCGATCTAATATCCCTAGGAAGGGAGTTCCACAGCTAAGGAGCCACCACTGAGAAGGCCCTGTCTCTCGTCTCCACCAAACACGCCTTGCGAAGAAGGTGGGATCGAGAGCAGGGCCTCCCCAGATGATCTTAAGTTCCAAGATGGTTCAGAAGGAGATATCCATTTGGACAAGTGAGCTGGGCCGGAACCATTTAGGGCTTTATAGGCTAAAGCCAGCACTTTGAATTGTGCTCGGTAGCAAACTGGCAGCCGGTGGAGCTGGCGCAACAGAGGAATTATATGCTCCTTGAGCACTGCTCTTCTTAGCAACCTGGTTGCCACCCGCTAGACCATTTGAAGCTTCCAAACAGTCTTCAAAGGCAATCCCACGTAGAGCCCATTGCAGTAGTCTGTATGGGATGTAACCAGAGCATGGACTACCATGGCCAAGTCAGATTTATCACCAATTATTGTTTCCACAAGTTTTTTTTTAAATCCAGTTATCACAGGGTCAGATGAAGTGAGATTAAGTCTTCTAAACAGGAGCACAGACAATAAAAAAAAAACTTCACAGGGGTGTTTGCCCTTTCCTATGATATTCAAAAATTGGTCGGAGTTATACTTTAAAAAGTACGTCTTCCGACTTATATACAAATTCAGCTTAAGAACAAACCTACAGAATCTAACTTGTTCATAGCATAGGAAAGGATTCTAGCATAACCTTCTGCCACCTGAAATGGTACAGGTCAGAAGTTGCTACTTTACCTGTCTGTCGTGATCACTTGCCTCAGAATCAGTCTCCAGAATTGGCTATATTTGAGAAGATTTCTCATTTGTCCAGCCTTTTCAGAGTTTGGATTATAGAAAGTGAAGACCCTGAGCTACAGTCTAGCACCTAAGAATTTATGCTGAAGAAAAATGAAATGAAACTATATAAAGCTTTTAAAAAACTTAGATGGGATCCAGTTATAATGCTTTTTGCTCCTTAAAGTACTTTAAAAAGGCCAACATTCAAAATTAAATGTTTCCTCTTCTTATAAAAAATTCTGATCGACTGCAGCATTCTCCCACTTTTCATTCCAGATGGGAGAGTTTTCATAGACGCATCAGCTTCAAGTACTATCTGTTCCAGAAATGGGGAACCTGTTTTAACAAACGCCACCAAGACAGGTATGCACGACAGATTTCAAAAAGCAACAACAACAACAAAATTACAGCACTTAATTATGTAGGCCAAAATCTATGTGTCAGCAATTATTTTATCTGGATAGGAAGAAGATGACAACACGCAAACCTGAATAAGTTAAATGACTTGTTATTTCCATTCTTATTTGTTCAGTTGTGTAAGCTTTCAACATGCCAATAAAAAAAAATATTGCTGATGCAATGAATTTCTTGCCCATACATTTGTAGCCCATTTTAGAGCTTTTACTTTAACAAGATTGCAGGTGTACATTTTTTTTCTTGAAAGAGATTTGCTAGGGTTTTTTTTCTTGACCATTTCTTCCCATTAATAAATGAAAAACTACATTTCTACAGCTGTGTTCTGATGGTGGCAAAATGGATTTTTGGCAGAACTGTCATCCATCATATTTTAACGCACTTTGTTTAGTAACTATTTATAGTGTAGCTGATGCCAAAGCAATTTTTCAAAGTATTCACTGACTGCAGCATATTACTGCACAAACCTATTGGGCCAAATGTACATTGGCAATTACCTTATGTAAACTAAAGGCCTCCTTTCATGGAGGTGTTTAATATAGTACTTTTTGTACGATTCCTAGTGGCAGATCAGTAAAATTCCAGAACAAAAGAGATGCAGTTATTAAAACTAAAGATCAATGTTATGTAACATTTCTCCAGCAATCCTGTGAATAAGAAGCATTATCAATCCCCCACTCCCAATTCTTAAAATATTTTAATGAAATTTGAACCTCAGAACAAAACAGTCAGGGTCCAAGCATAGTGGACCACATCCCAATCACAAAAAGGGAAATGAAAAACAAAAAAAAAGAATGCTAGTTTAAAGACATGGTTTATCTGTGTCATTCCTGAGCTTTCTACCTCCAGGCTGAGCCATCTATTGCTATGCCATACATAATGCATCTTAGCAAGCTGTTTACCCACCCATTCTGCAGCTGGCAAAGTGTTCCTCCCCCGGACTCCTCATGCCCAGCTGCTCTCCCTAGATGAGGATGTTTCATATCTTTGATCAAGGCACATTTGGAAATTCAGAGTACCATCCCCCTGAACAGCTGCTGCTCTATAGTCCTGGCCTTCAACCGCCACTGCCATACTATCATCTCCAACCTACCGGTAGTAGTGGTGAATCCCTTCGTGGGTCTTATCCTAGCCTTTAAAAAGGCTTCCCTAGGTGCTGAATCTGATCACATGCCTTGAATAGTGTGTTCAAAGTTCAAAGTGCATTATGGTGACAGAAGTGAGATAACGAATCGACGTATACCCCATCACTGGCCCCACCTACACTACCACTTGCAGTTTGGAGCTCCTGTGGTGCAATGGGTTAAACCCTTGTGCAAGCAGGACTGAAGACCCATAGGTCCGAGGATCAAATCCGGGGAGAGCACGGATGAGCTCCCTCTGTCAACTTCAGCTTGCCATGTGGGGACATGAGAGAAGCCTCCCACAAAGATGATAAAACATCAAAATATCCAGACGCCCCCTGGGCAACATGCTTGCAGGCAGCCAATTCTCTCACACAATAAGTGACTTGCAGTTTCTCAAGTCACTCCTGAAATGAAAAAAACCCAGTAGTTTGAAACTGCATTTTACAGTAAGTGTACACTGCATTTATGTATAACTGCATTTAATTGTATTATAGGAACCTACACTGACATACAATGCAGTGTCAAAAAAATCCCCCCTCTCCACCCCCCTAAAACTGTGTATAGAATAAATAAACATTTATTACAAAGATCCTTACATATTCAGGATACCCTTGTTTTCTGGACAAGTCAGAAAATCCCCTTTCATCTGGCATGGCTTACATGGGTGCCAAGAAACAGTTAATGCTGAGGCAGGCATGCAGATGTTGACTGAATTTGCATATGAGTAGCCTATATATTGCACTTAGAGGGTAGCCATTTGTAAAAGAGTTAGGTATGGCCAATGCTGGGAAAAGCAAAGTTTTCTGGACAGTGAGAATCCTTATGGCATGGCCTTAGGTCCAAGAGACATTAATGCTGTGCAGGCATGCAGATGTTGACATTTGCATATGAGTGAAGAGCTATTTAAATGTTATGCCACACACATGGAGTGGTTACAAGCTAACACTGTTTAGCAGAACTGCAGGAAAATTCAATGCCGGTTATACAGTGACAAGACTAACAACATAGAGGTATGTTTACGTAAAAACATTTTTTCATATGCAGAGGTGGCTGGTGAAGTTTGATAAAGGCATAAAGCTCTGGAACGTGCCACAGCTTAATGAAATTCTTCTGTGCATGGGGTTTTCTGAAGCGGAGAGTCTGTGATTTGCCAGGTACATCAAGTGGGTTTCTATGGCCAAGTGGGGATTCAAACCCCTGTCTCTATATTTGTGGTCAAAGTACAACATCATAAACCAAGCATAACTGCTGTGTATGAGGACTGGAAAGTTTTGGGACACATATTTCTAAGATTAACATTTCCTGCTCAATATTAACAAACAATGATACAGAACAACATTCAACAAATCCAAACACTGGCTTTGCAAAAGTGATTGTCAGTCTCCCCCTGGTGACTACTCAATTGATTCTTTATTAGGGTATGACTAATATTTGCCATCTTTTTCCAATTTGACTACTGAAGATTAATCCTGACAAGACAGAGGTCCTCCTGGTCGATCGTAAGCCGGATCGGGGTATAGGGTGGCAACCTGTGCTTGATGGGGTTGCACTCCCCCTGAAGTCACAGGTCCGCAGCTTGGGTGTCCTCCTAGACTCGTCGCTAATGTTTGAAGCTCAGGTGTCATTGGTGGCTGGAAGGCCTTTGCACAATTAAAACTCATGCGTCAGCTGTGACCGTATCTCATGAATTCAGATTTGGCCACGGTGGTCCATGCCTTAGTCACCTCCAGATTGGATTACTGTAATGCACTCTACGTGAGGCTGCCCTTGAAGACGGCCTGGAAGTTTCAATTGGTCCAACGGGTGGCAGCCAGATTGCTAACTGGAGCGACTTACAGGGAGCAGTCAAACCCCCTGTTTAAGGAGCTCCATTGGCTGCTGTTCATCTTCCGGTCCCAATTCAAGGTGCAGGTTCTTACCTACAAAGCCCTGAACAGTTTGGGACCCTCCTACCTGCACGACCACATTTCTATCTATGAATCCAGGCAATCTCTGCGATCATCTGGAGAGGCCCTACTTTCACTCTTGTCGCCTTCGCAAGCACGTTTGGTGGGGACAAGGGAGAGGGCCTTCTCTGTGGTGGCCCCCGACTCTGGAACTCACTCCCCAAGGATATTAGACAAGCCCACACATTGGCAGTTTTTAGGAGGAGCCTGACAACATGGCTGTTCCAATGTGCCTTCCCTGAATAAAGCAAATAATGCCCTGCTGTGACAAATTCCTTGCAAAATGTCCTCATAAGCACTTTAAATACCTGTTGGGTTGTCTGCCCCACACTATCCTTTAATACCTTCCTGTTTACATACATTCTACCTCTGTTTGCATCCAGTGTTATTTATTTTAAAATTTTAATATTTCACATTTAGTGTTGGGCCTGTATCCTCAGTAGGGATTCTGGGATCTACTGTGCAAGGGATTGGGGCAGCCACAGTTCATGAAAGAGAACTTTTGCATTTGTCTTGCAAAGACAGTGTTTGGGAAATGCTGTTAGGGAGTCTGGTAGTCTTGGGAATCAGACAGATAATGCACCTGGCTGTGCAACTTTGGATAGAAAGAAAGAATGTGCTAGTGGGCAGCTCAATGTTCATCCTTCCAGCAGTGGTTTCGTTTTCCAGGAGTATAGGAGGGGAGTGAGGGAAATCTAGTTTCTGATATAGCCATGCCTTGCAGTTTGAATCTTCAGATTCAGGACAACTTTTGCAATTAAGTTTCATGAATTTCAGTTCCTGCATTTAGCCTCCTATGTTCCCGGTCCCTTGTGTTTTTGGGCTCAAGTACTCAAGTCTGGACTTTGATCTTTCTTGGACATCTTTTGGACTTATCAATTACTGAAACTAGCCTGCTTGGATTTATAAGGAGTTTACAGCTTTATTCAGCCTATGGCATTTGGAACATTTCCTTGGATTATTGATTGAACTCTCTATTTCTTTGACATATTTTCTATTGCTTTATTGCTTGTTGTTTTTCTTCAATAAAAGACTATTTTCTTCAGTTGGAGTTGTGTGTTTGGATTCTAAGGGCTCAGGTTTCTACGCTGGTTTGCAACATTTCGCCCACCCAGAATGGTTTTAAACTGTCTGTTATTGCTTGTAAGTATATTGATTATATTGTTGTATTATCTGCTGTTATTTTGTTATTATGTGTCATTGGGCTTGGCCTCATGTAAGCCACCCTGAGTCCCCTTGGGGAGATGGTGGTGGGCTATAAATAAAGTTTATTATTATAATTACTCATTATTAATTTTTTTGCACAGAATTAGAATGAAAGAGGGTCCGAGTTTAATGAATGGTATAAGAAGCAGTCCAGTCTCTCGCCTCAGGGTTTTTTTTGCATTCATGCCAGACTAGATAAGTTGTCACATTATTTCAAGATGGGATTTGCAGGCATGGATGATAATGTAGATGATGAATTATAATACTATTGTCAGGACTCACTCCAGGCGCATGAAATAACTCACAGAAGGCAATCTGGAATTTACTCAAAGCTTTACTGAAGGGGATCATAACTTATTAATGGCAAGAATGACACACCCACAACCCTCATTCCCTTATATACACATTCCCAATCATGGAGCAATCAATCAAGCAGTGTGTTCACAGTGGCGTGAGGCTCTACAGTTGGCGCCAAACTTTAGTGCCAGATACTGTAACTGTCCATCCTCTGGGTGCAGCTGCCTTCTTATCTGTTGTTGGGTCTGTCAGGAATTCAAATACAGGGCCTCTTTCACCAGGCTCTGGATTCTGATTCCTGACAACTACTGTATCTCTGTACATAACAGAGATATGTACTTTTACTTGTTACATCTGATTTTCCCTTGCCTAATAACACCCAATGAAAAATCATGTAAAGAGTTTGTGTGTTTGTGGCTGCCTTCAAACTTCAGCTCATGCCAACACTATTATTTTTCATTCAGAAACTTCAGTTGGTTCAAAATACAACACCCAGGAGTGAGCAAATTGCACCTATTCTAAAGTCACCCACTGACTCCCAATTAATTTCTGGGCAAAGTATAAGGTGTTGGTATTGACATTAAAACCCTACATAGTTTGGGTCCAGGTTACCTACAGGATCACATTCTCCTGTACAATCCTCCCTGAACACCGATGTTCTCTTGGGGGGAGGGGGTGTCTACTCCAACCAGCCAGAACCCAGACTGGCCACTGTCACCCAGATGACCTTTTTATCGGCTGCCCCATTACTGTGGAACAACCTGTCAGAAGAGCTTCAACAGGTAGATCAAGACACAAGTGAAGACCTATCTCTTCTGGCAGGCCTACCCTGACAGTTTTAATGACGAATTTTAAACTTCAATTCTATATCTAATTTTTGTTTTGTATATTTAAATATGTATTTTATGTTTTAATATGTGTATTTTATGGAGTGTTTTTAAATGATTATGTGTTTTGATTATGTACTTTAGCAATGTTGTTACCTACCTCAAACCGTGAGGAGAGAATGGTAAGAAATAATAATAATGTCCCTGATCCTAATATCTTGTGGTTGGGTTGTCCGGGTGATGGGGATGTCCAGCTTCTGACCCTGGACGGTGTGGCGCTATGCCCATCGCCTTTTGTAAAGAGCTTGGGAGTTCATTTGGACTCCCAATTGACCATGGAGACCCAGGTCTCCATGGTCAGCAAAACAGCTTTTTTCCATCTTAGACAGGCAAGGCGGCTGGCCCCCTATCTATCCCGTAATGACCTGGCCACGGTGATCCAAGCCACGGTCATCTCGAGACTTGACTACTGTAACACACTCTACGTTGGCCTTCCTCTGTCGGTGACCCGGAAGCTCAAGCTGGTGCAGAACACTGCCGCCCGACTCCTGTCTAGTACTCCAGCAGGTTGTCACATAACACCTACCTTGCAGGATCTGCACTGGCTCCCAATTGAGCACCGGATCACCTTCAAAGTGTTGGTACTTACCTTTAAGGCCTTGCACGGCCTGGGGCCAGCGTATCTGAGGGACCGTCTCTCCCCATATTGCCCTATGAGATCACTCTGGTCTGAAAATACCAACCTGCTGGTTATCCCATCGGCAAAGTCATTTAAGCTAACGGCAACCCACAGGAGAGCGTTCTCCGTGATTGCTCCCACACTGTGGAACGCCCTCCCGGCTGAAACGCGTGCTCTCCAGGACCTCTTACACTTTAGGTGGGCATGCAAGACCTATCTCCTCCAACAGGCCTTTGGCCTATAGGCTCCGTTAGTACATAGCCGCCGATACTGTGGTATACCGCATTATGTTGTGCTCTGCATTTTGCACATCATGCTGTATTTTAATCTTGATGTTTAAATTTGTGTTGTATTTTAATGTGTACTAATGTATTTTAATATGTTTTTATTGTATTTTACCTGTTGTGAGCCGCCCGAGCCTTCCGGGAGTGGCGGCCTAGAAGCCTAATAAATAAATAAATAAATAAAATAATACTATTCCTTCTTTAGCCTATTTGTTCTACTGAGTATGTGAGATGAAGAGTCACCTATTCTAATTAAATTTAACATTTTAATAGCAATTCATTGATTAAAGCATAATATTAGCTTCCATATTGATCAGGAAATTTAGTGATCTGGGTCAAGCTCTATAGTCTGAATTGTATAAATTATAAGAAAAGAAAAACATCTCTGAATCTAAAGTTCATGTCTTAGTGACCATGGACATTTTTTACAATCTAAATGTTATATAGTATTTGCAGTGGAAAAACCAAGTTTGAATATTTTGCAGGTCACCTTTCTTTCTATCAAATGGCTCCTCCAAAATACAATAGATGAAGACTTTAGAATCTCCTGTGCTATTTTAATTAACACTTATGGGAACCTCTAACTCTGAGGGTCAGTCAAAAAGTAAGGAAAACTCTGTATTAAAACAAAAAATGGTCCCAATTCTAGGAAAAGGAAGTATAAACCTACAGAATACATACCATATCACAATTAATAGGAGTCTTGCTAGAAATGATCCTGACCTCCTCATTTGTTCATTATTGATTTTAGAGCATAAACTGATGAATATGTTTGTAAGCTTTAGCAGTGCATACTGTTTGTGTTATTAGCTGCTAGAGAGCAGAACCTACCAGTGACATGTCATTAATTATATAAATGATGTGGTTTGGCTTGCCTAGAGCTTAAAGAAAGCAGCTATGAGAATTGTATCTGCAATAACAAAACAAAGTTCATTCTCATGAACATTGGATTATTGCATGGTTTCCTTCAATATGCCCAAAGGAACACCAAGCGGAAGTCGCTAAAGAATGAAAGGAAACATTAGAACAAATGTGCTACTTTACTGCAAACCAGTCCTTTGGGTCATACTGCAAAATCAAAACCCATCACTGGGAGCCCCAGTGCAGAACAATTGGAAAACTGCAACACTACTGTGTTTTAAACCACAATATCTAGTATATAAGTTTCCTATATATACTATGGCATGCAGGTGGCAAAGCTTTAATTTCAAATTTCACAATTGTATAGTATGTTACTAATATTGGTCACAAACCATTGTGTACATTTGGTTTAGAGCTACACCAGTGCCTTTGCAAGCTATTTTTTCTGCATGCAAGTACAGTATGACCTCGTATCCACGCAGTCAATATTGTGGTTTTATTTCTTCACCTATTGACTTCTGTACAAGTTACACCCTCTTCTTGATACCTCCACCAGTTCTTTTATTGATAAGATGGTGTACTCTTATCCATAGTTTCATATATCCTGCAAAGTCCGGAAATGTATGTCCCACATCTATGGGGATTGTATTGTACTTCTGATGCACTGACTAGACTGATAAGAAGTTCTCCCTGATGGACTGGCAGTGGGGGAGTAATTGTTTCTAATTCCCTCTTTAATGCTATTCTGGAACATTGCCAGGAATGAGATGAAGACATAGAAATTGGTAGTCAGGCCTGTGACTTCTATTATTTCCAGGCACTGGGAACACTTTTGCCATAAACAGGTACCAGCTCATGGAGATGGTGAAGTCATCCAATTTTCTTCTTCTCTTTGCCTTCTCCTCACCACTATTGCTACCAATTTGTGTTAGTTTTATTAACAGGATACTTCACTTTCCACTATTAGCTGAAATGCTAGGTCTCCAGCAAAATGTATTCCTTTTACATTTAGGTTTCTTTTAGGATGGTTGGAACCTGGTTCTTCATTGTCCCAATGTACTTAAAATGATCTGATATCTAAATGTATTATTGTTAAAATAGGATTTTTTTTTAAAAAAAGGAGATCTTCTCCTGAAGGAAAAGTAGAATCACAACATTGGAAAATGCTGCAAGGGCCATCTGGTCAAAGTTCTTGCTATGAAGGAATACAGAACCAAAATTGAACTGCTGTTGAAACACGCAAAGAAGGAGAATTCATACATCCCTAAAACAGTTTAATTCTTTGTTGAACAATTCTTACAGAGAAATAATCCCTCCTAATGTTTACCTGGATTATCTTTTTTTTGTAATTTGAGTATACTGGTTTGTGTTGTAGTCTGCAGAGCATCAGATCATAAGGGAACCCTAAAAGGTTGTTCTCATCCTAGCCTTTCTGTTCTCATGACCCATTTTGTACCAGGGCTAAGATTTCTCCTAGGGAATTAGACAAGTGAAACTTAGGAGTGGGACCATTGGAATTCTAGGATTGAACCATAAAATGCTTGGCCCTAGGTAAGCCTAAGAGAGTAGAAGAAGAGTTAGGTCAAAGACTTAAGAGAAACAGAAGCCTTGAAAAAGTGATGATGCAACATACATTTCTCCCTTTGTTTTCCATACTTATGTTCCAGCCTTCCTTCCACACCTCTGTTTTGAAGTAAGATCTATTTTATATTACAAAAGTGCTGAATAAAATAGTCTTGGGCAGGCCATTGCATTTCAGCTAATGTCTTTAAACCTACAAACCTTCAGAACAACTCTTCTTTGGAAACAAGGACCATTCAAGCACAGAATAATGGACAATAAAATTGAAATGTAACTTGTTGCTTTGTGAATTGTTTTGTTTATACATCAAGGAATTCACCAAACCCATTCACTCTTTGACTCCATCCCTGAACACTTGAAACAAATCCAGCAAAACGTAGGAGATAGGATGAAATTAACTGCATAATGCAGGAGAATGTGTGCAAATTGGGAACGAAAATTTCTGAATACCCTCCCATACTTCAGAAGTGTATGTCCATGTTACTAGTGTCAGGTACCTCTTAGGAGATGGATAGGAAGAACATTTTTTAATTTGTGCCCTACAGAGTCTTTGGAGGGAGACAGCCATACACCAATTAAGCAGTGGAGAGATTCCAATATAGCACACCTTTCAAAAACATTTTTGTGTTTGTCTTAGTAACATATAAATAAAAATGTTCTGCAGTATCAGTAATTATAGAGAGTCACTACCACAAGTTTAGCCTTGTACATTTATTGCAAAACACTTGACTCCAAACTGGCTAGTAAATTGCTTTGTTTAGATAGTTATTTTGAAGTTAATGTTTTATGCCAGACAGTAAACAGGACACATTCACCAGACAACTGAAAACATTCAGACCTCGATTTTCTTTCCTCAAGTTACAGTGGTCCCTTAGTGGTGGCTGGGGTTTGGTCCTAGGACTCCCTAAGGATGCCAAAACCTGTGCGCATATATACAGTGTCATAGTAAAATGGTGTCTCTTATATAAAATGGCAAAATAAAGGTTTGATTTTAGGGAAATATTTCCATGCTGTGGAATCCATGGATACAGATGTTCAAGTGTACTAAAAGTAAAGTTAAGCAACAACTCCCACTGTTGCCTAACATTCACCAAGCAAAGGGAGATAGCCACCACTGTAACTGCTTCAAATTTGGAGGGGAAGTATTCCACTTTATTTATATTCATTATTACAACTGTTTCTATGACTGAAGCGATATGCAAGTTGTATCTGTGAAACAGGCTCCAAGGAAATAAAACCTTTTGGTTCTGAGTGATTGATCATCTGAATCTCATTACGTATTCATGCTTAAGCTTGATCTCTACTTAGTTCATCAAAATTCAGTTAACATACTTGATGAAGTAGTCTCTTCCATCTCTGTTTGCCGTCATCTCCCATCCATAGGAAGAGCCCTGGTTCAACGTCCAGGATCCTGAAGGAGGAGGCCAGCCTGAAGACTTGGTCCTGTGGCTAAAAACAAAAGAAATACATTGGCATACAAATAACCATGATCCATTTAATCCAATAATAGCTCTCACTAGCCAATTCAACACTTATAAACAAATCCACAATAATGTGAGCATACTTTATGGTTAAGGCTAATATAAAAAACAAAAATGCTCTATGAGCATGTAATTTAAAAAACAAGCTAAATATTACCAAATCAGTATCAAAATAATAGGGATGGATGTATAGCAGCATATATAAATCACTATATCAAACCACCATTCTGTATACAGGCAGTCTCCGAGTTACAAGCATCCAACTTACAAACAACTCATAGTTAAGAACAGGGCTGAGACAACAGGAAATGAGAGGAATCTATGCCCTGGAAAGGAAATTCAATCCTGAAAGAATTATCATGGGAAAATGGTGTAAAGCTTTTTACACAAGCCATTTTTTTCAAATTCTAATTATCACAAGGACAGAAAATGAAGTGAAATTCTTTAAATGGGCACAGACAGCAAAAAAACCTATCCAAAGCATACATGCACACATGCACGCACGCACGCACGCATGCACACACACACACACACACACGGCTAGAGTTACACTTAGGGCCCTTCCAGACAGGCCCTATATCCCAGGATCTAATCCCAGGTTTCCTCTATCCCAGATTATTTGGCAGTGCGAACTCATATAAATCCAGTTTAAAGCAGAAAACCTGGGATCAGATCCTGGGATATAGGACCTGTCTGGAAGGGCCCTTAAATAATGTACCTATTCTGACTTACATACAAAATCTTGTTTGTAATTTGAGGACTATCTGTATTGCATAATATACAGAATAAAATTGGAAATATTTCATGAGACATACAAGTAGCTATTTAACAGGAAAGCAAATAAGGTTGGGCATTTTGTATCCAGAAGTCCAAAATCCAAAATACTCCAAAATGCTCCAAAATCTGAAATTGCTCACATGAGTGGTTGAGTTAATGGCATATTTGCTTTCTGATGGTCCAATGTACACAAGCTTTGTTTCATACACAAAATTAGGAAAACAGTGTATAACATTGTCTTCAGACTATGTGTATAAAGTATATATGAAACATGAAAGAATTCTGTGTTCAGATTTCAGTCCCATAACATTATGCCTGTGTATGCAAATACAGATATTTCAAAAGAAAAAAAATCGCAGATAAGATTCAGATAAGAAATGCTCAACACACAGGAACAGTAAAATAAATGTGATGACATTGTTATAACTTTTAAAAATCTGATTCAGATTTTACTTCTTTTGCCATTGAAAGCCTTAGGATGTAAACTTCATAATTGTCTTTTTCTCAGTGGACACCTTCATTTTTGTTATGCTCACCAATGCAAATGGACTGGTTTTCTCCATGTTAGGAGAAATCGTGTTGGGATTAGGACCCAGCTTCCATCCCATCCTGCCATTATGTGCCAGGATGGTAGAAGACCTTTTCATAAGGTTGATAAATGCATGTCTGGTTCAGGCATTGTCAACTGAAAGAAGAAATAGCAGACACAACCCTACAACCACTGTACATGAGCTATCGATTTTTGAGGGTCAAAGAATTCTTATGTTTTAACTCTACCATGAGACATAGTCCTAACTTCGGTTTGCAGATACAGGATACAAACAAATAGAGGGCCACACAACTTCTTTCCTAGTTGATGTCTTACTCAGTGTGTTTTGTGCTTGCCAAGTATTAGTCATCTTAGACCATTTCCTGAAGAATAAGAATGAATAATTCATTAATAGATTCATCACATTAGATCAACGTGTGCACACCATATGAACAGAATTTCATAAAGGAATACTTTTTGTTTCAAAAGGAAAGGGGAAGAGATTAATCATTGTTGTTGACCCATTTCCAGGAAGCTTCTAAATATATATTTGATAAAATTTAAACTGCAATGCCATTTTAATGATGAGTTACTGAATGTAGAAAAGAGAAAGAGGCATAATCTACAGGGCTGCACTGGACTCATTTTTCTGTCACATACTGCTAAACTTTTAAAAAACTGACACAAATGACTGAAACATAAATAATTGAATCACTGAGATTATTTGTCTCCATTCTTCACCTATCTAATTATTAGTTATTTCACAGGCTTTTGCTTTGGCTTTGGTGTTTCCCTCGCTAGATTTAAACAGCAGCAGGATTATGTTATAATCTTCTTTGTAAGCAATCATTTGAACACCACAGTATGCCACTAAAAAGGTGTACAACACAGCTCTGTATTATATGTCAATATTTGCAATGCTCTTACAAACAATAAACTAAACACATTAGTAGCATTTTGTATGTAATTCCCCAGAAGTCTCAATGCATCTGAATGACCTACATTAAAAATAGGGAATAATTCAAGCCTCCCTGGGACTGAACTGGGACTGAACACACAAAACACCCTCTTTTCCCTCGTCGGCAACCATCATCATATTATGTACTTCATCCCTATACACTTTTGCAGCGCTATCTTCAGTTGAAAGCACTATTCTCATGTGGAAAGGACACAAATCTAAAGGGTAGAATCATCACTCTATAGCTTTGCCTGTCTTTGTTTTCTTGCGCATTTAAACTATTCAGAAGCTATTTTGCATTTAGTTCTCTCTATACAGAGTTCAAATATCATTTCAAAACTCACTTTTTAATTTGGATTATATTTGATAATTCTAGTGCAGTGTTTTGGACTCCTCATCCTATTTATCTTATTTCTTTTGTTGTAATCTATCTCTTTAATGCCATCCTTTAAAGTATAGAATCCTTAAAATGTAAGACTGTTGACAAGACATTGTGATTTTATCTTTCTCACACGCTAAATTACTTTATCTCCAGTTCTTTGGGGGTTTTCTTCACATTTCCTAGGTTTGTCTCAGAGAAGCAAAAGCAAGATGTGAGACAGTTCTTGGAAACGTTCTTAATCCATAGTAGAGCATTGGGTAACATCTGAGGTTTTGCATTATATTTCAGCACCATGGAGAGCAACACTGCAGTATAGACAAATTATCTTGGCACAGTACTGAATTTAAAGAAAGCTTTTTACAGCCAAGAACGGGCTATCTTTCTGGAACTTCCATTATACCAAATCCTGCATCAGGCTGTTAGAGGGTCAGTGCCCTATTCAGTGGGAACTGGCTTCCTCTGGAGGGAAAAGGTTAGAGGAGAGAAGAGCACTTCTTTGATTCTTTTTTGCTCAGTGGAGGAATCTACTCAGTGAGCAGCAGTATTTTCTGTGGGCTGTTGAAAGAACAAATTTCAGAATGACCAGTGTGACTAGATGGACCACCACCTCACCTTTCCGGTGTTGATATGCCTTAATGGTAACCACTGGGCAAGAAACTAGCAGTGATTGTCAATTGAGGTGTGTCGTGATAATAGCTGGAGAAATGAAGGGGCATGAGAGAAGGAAAAGTGGAAAGAATGAATTTATCTCTCCTTTCTCCCTCCCGTCTCTGATTGCTTAGACAACACAGAGTTCATTCAGCCCCAAACCAAATCACTGGACTGGTGTAGATGGGCCTATACCTTAAAGAGTTTATGTTAACATCTGAAAGAAAAAAGTGTATGATCCCCTTATTCATAGTTTCTATATCCACAGTTTCACTTATCCATGCTTCAAAAAAGCCTCCCCCCCCCCGCAAAAAAGGTTTGTGGGACTCTCTAGACCAGGCGTCCTCATTAGGTAGCTCAGGAGCTACTAGTAGATCTTTGGCCCTTTTCCAGGTGATTTTCGGGCCTCACCAGCCGGATGGGGCGCTCCTGCCATGCGTGCGCACACCCTGCACGCACGCGCGCTCCTGCTGCTGGCTTCCACTCTTGCAGTGCTTCTTTCGCCTGTGGGGCATTGCAGGAAGAAGGAAGTACGAGGCGGAGTCTCTGGAGGGAGCGCCCTGCCTCTCTCTCGTCCAAAAGCAGCTGTGCAGCCTCCGTTGCCGGCGAGATAGGCAGGGCGGAGTGCTCCCTCTGGATGCCCCACCTTGTGCTTTCTCCTTCCTGCAATGCCCCGCAGGCAGAAGAAGCGCTGCGCGGGCGGAAAACAGCAGCAGGAGCACGTGCAGCGGAAGGAACGCGTGGTGGTGGGAGCGCGTGTGAGTGCGCAGCGGTGGGGGCAGGTAGATCTTTTGGACTTGGTTGCTTTAAGAGTAGCTCGCATGCTGAAAAAGTGTGAGCACCCCTGCTCTAGACCCTTCAATATAATTCTATATAGTATGCACCCAGCCTAACTATAGTCAACCTATAGGGTTCAGTATTATCAATGGTTTCAGGTACCAACAGGAAATTTTGTGAAGTTCGGTATTCTCCAATTGTTTGCTTTTAAAAAAAGTTAACATTAAGTCTTCTATAAATTTCTAGTGTTAAAGCAGAAAGAGAAAAGAAAAAAGAACGCGAAACAATCAAATGGGGTGACATGCACAGAAACAAGGCAGAGAAAGAAGCAAGGATAGAAGACATTATTGTGACTATGCAGAACATCAGTTGTTACTCAGATATGTTATATTTTCTAAACATAATCTTCAGGTTTTGTCCTAATTATATTCTGTCATTTTCAGGTCTATAACAGAAATCTAATTATTTGTACTCTTTGCAAGTGGTTAGTGTTTGCAGATGCAATTGTTTATGTGTCAGAGAAGAAATAAAAGATGAAAGCTACACTGCAGAGGAAAAAATAAACATGTACGCTTAATAATAAACATGCCTTTTAAATGTTGTCTTGCTAGCATCATGTACAAAAGGACAATTTCAAATGCAGATGGGCTTAACATGGTCACACAGGACAGTTCACTTTGTAAAGAAAGAACAACAAACAGTATGGTAATTTTTGCCATGCTGTGTCCTGCATCATACCCAGCAGGCTACAAAGTGAATTTCCTCACATTTTAGTAATTTTTATTTTTCTCTCAGAGTTGAGAGATATTCCCTGAAGAATGAAATATAGACTTCCATTAAAAGGGTATACTGCAAAATGCCAGGGTAAGGGGAACCCACAAAGGCATTTATATATAGAAAGCTAGCCATAACAGCTCTGCAATAGGTTTTTAATGTGGTCTGACCAAAGTAGAATAGAGGGGTAGCATGACTTCCCTGGATCTTCCTGGGATGATGGGCAGGACTTCTGGAAGATGGTATCATAACTATCCAAGGAATCAATGGCTGAGCACTATTGCACCAGACAATACTCAATCTGACCATAAAGTAATGAGTTTCCAATCTTTCTTAATTCATTGGTTAATAGACTACCTCCCAGATCTACTGTTCTTAGGACTCTCTGGGGAAAGAGAATGGATGAAGTACTTTACTTTCTCAAAGTCAAAACATTTTCAAAGTGTTGTTCAAAAGTGACTGCAAGGAAAGTTGACACTACTGAATTTTACTGGTTTATAGAATGCCATACTAATAATGTAGAAAAAATTACAAAGGGGTGAGAGGTTCAGTACATGATATGGGCACCATAGCAAATGCTTTATTTACAGGCTGAAAGAAAAAAGCACCCCACTAGTTACTTCATTTTACCCAACACAGCGACACAGTTTGTTGTGATCCCACCTGTTGCATTAAAATATTGCTGGAGTAGAATGCAGAAAATGGAACTTTTCAAGTGAATGTATAGTATTTCAGAAGCTCCTGATAATCAGCCAAATAGGGAAAATATATAAGGCAGGACAGAAGAAGAAGAGCCAGAACACATAAAAGGGGCTTTTCGGAAAGACAGAAAGAAAGAAACAACCTGTGAAGGACTTTAGAATTGACTGCCATCTCTGATACTCTCCTGCAGTGATTTTGATTTAAACAAAATAATTGTGCTTATTAAGGGAATCAATGCTGTGGAGTTAGAAGCTTCCACTGATTGCTTCTGCCCTCCTGATGTGAACCTGGACTGTTTACTCGTACTTGCTAATTTACTGAGATAAATGTTCATAGAACTCTTCAAACACTGAAAAAGCATTATATAAATGCTAAGCATTATTAATCCCTTTAGCACACAAATCATGCCTTTTGAGTGTCTGAAACGACTCTGATGCATTATCACAGTGATACTTAATATATCCGGCCATGTAGGCTTGTAATATTATTGCCATATTTCAGACTGAAAACAAATCTTGCTGTGGACTATATTATCCTTCTCATATATAAAAAAAGAGGTCATAACTGAAAGTGATTTGAGCATTCTCAGCCCACAGTACAGCATAATTTCTCTTATGCTAATTCCAGAGTGATGCTTATGCAGTACGGAAATCAGTTGGATTAAGTTTAAAATGGAGAACCTTCTACAAACGGCCAGCAGTTCTTACAAGGGAATTGTCACTACCCCCCATCCCCAACATCACTTATAGCAATGAAGGGTAGCAAAGACTGATTTCTTTGGACACAATGTGCTGTTTTTCTTTTATGGAAATCCGTAAATGCATAATGTCTTTAATTCTAAGAATTCTGAGCCCAGTAATTCATTTTTTATGATGAGAAAGGAACATGGCTTATTTTTATTCTATCTAATAATTCAAGGTTTAGGGACATTGCAGCACAGAAAGCTAGCTGTCTTATATTGAACCAGGCGGGTGTTTGACTTGGTCCAGAATTATCAATATTAGCAATGACCACCAAGAATGGTTCTACAGAATTTCATGCATTGTTCTTTCTTAATCCTATCAGGAGATTCTTCATATTTTTAGGAAGGCTTCCATCCAAGTACTAACCCGCTTAATTTCTAAAGTCATATGGTGTTGGGTAGGTTCATAATAAAGTCTTATTTAGGATGGCATGGTTGTGGCCATGTATTGTTGCTATGACAAAATACTGACAGTCCTTGAGTTACAAACACCTCCACTGAAGCTTTATCACCAATCCTTGTTTCCATAACAAGCCACATTTTTCAAAATCCAATTACCACAGGGACAGAAAGTGAGGTGAAATCTGCAGAACAGGAGGACATACAGCAAAACAAATGCCACAGGGGTGTAATCCCTTCCCTATGCTATCCAAACATAGATACATAGATAGTAGACATGGTTAGGTTTGTTCGGAATCTTTGTAATTCGGAATAAATTCAGAAAGATTTCCTTTTTGAAGCTATTTTGAAATTTTTAAAGAAACCAAAGTCCCTTTGCCCTTCCGAAACTTTTCCTGCCATTTCTGTTACGAATCAGTAAGTGAGTCGGAAATGATTCAGCTTTCCCCCCGCTTCTGTTCCCTGGCCTCAGTTCAAGCCAGAGAAGCCTTCTAAACCAGTGTGGATGGATTCCCTTCTTTTTCTTTCCCTCCCGCATCAGTGAGAGAAGCGGTTTTAACCAGTGTGGATGGATTCCTTTCCTTTCCCTTCCCCCTCCCAAGTCAGTCTTAAGTGAGAGAAGCAGTTTTAACCAGTGTGGATGGGATGGATCCACATCAGTTTAAACCAGTGTGGATGGATTCCTTTCCTTTCCTCCTCCCAAGTCAGTTTTAAGCGAGAGAAGAGGTTTTAATCAGAGTGAATGGATTTCTTCCCTTTGCTTCCCCCACTTTTCTGGAGTAAAACAACTACTTTCAAAGTAACGATCACCCAATGAAATAGGAAATAACACTTTGAAACCATTGACGAAGGATTCAGAAGTCTCTGAAGTTTTGAACTTTTTTTCTGTGAAAACCAGAATTGACTTTAGATCTGAACCACCATCGCCCCCGACATCCGAAACGAGTTTTGAACCATTTTTTTGATCGAACAAATCTAATAGATATATATTCAGACAGTCAGACAGACAGATAAATATGGCGGGACTTACACTTTAAAATGTACCTGTTCTGACTTGCATACACATTCAGCTTAAGAACAAATTTACAGAAGCTGTCTTGTTCCTTACTTGGGGACTGCCTGTGTTTAGGAATTCAAATTTTAAAAAATAAAATACTACTGATAGATTATAATTCTCCCTAGCCCATCTTGACTTGGACCATTTGGTAAATTAGATATAAATGTAATATTAATGTTAATGAAAATGATATAAACTGTGTAAACAAAATATAAGTATTATTTATTTATTTATTTGTCACGTTTCTATACTGCCCCTCTCAGCCCAAAGGCGACTCGGGACGGTTTACACAGGCAGTCTCTGCCCTCAATACAACACAAACAACAAGGCAAAAACCCCTCCAAAAACCATATAATAACAAATTAACAATTAAAAACATACAATTACAGTCTCAGCGTCATGTTGAAATCAGTTTCCATCGCATCGTCATCATTCCATATATCTCATTAAGCCTTATATTTCATCAGCAAATGAAATAGCATGCGAATGTAAAATCTACAAGTTCAGGAATATAAGTTGCAATATAGATGACAGCATCCCAATTTGACTCGATAATTCCCTGTAAACATATGTTCCTGTTACATATCTGTACTCATAACATTTCAAGTGCATTTCAATTTAATAATGGCTATAATTGTGCTTTTCTTTGCCTGTTTGAAATTGCCACTGAGAATTGCATAGGGCTTTTGTGGGTTTATGTTTTGCTCATGAAATCTTGCTATTATTTCACAGGTTGAGGCAGCAGACATATTTCCACACCTATCTTGACCAAAACATTGAGCAGTGATAACACCGTAAAAGTTGCAATAAACCTAAATAAAAAATGTGGAAATCAGCCTTCTTCTGTAGTATCATTCAGTGTGACATTTGAGTGGACTCAGTTAACAAATCATGTACTTTTACACATCAGGGTTAAACATGATGGTAATAAATGGTTTTCAAACCCATGTCTGTCTCAATCCTGGATCATGCATTATATTAAAAAGGGGCATTGAATAGATAGTGGGGGAGGGAGGAATTATTTCCTGTGTAACATCTACTCCCCAGAACACATACCCTTCCAGAGATACACAGCTAGCTTTTCATTGTAGAAGTAAATATAGCAAATGAAAAGTGTTTCTGAAAAATTGCTTGGCATATCTGCATGCTCATGAAGATAATTAGCAGCTGGATCTGTTCGCTCCTCTTCAATCATTACTTATGTTCACAATTAATGTTTGATTACAGGAATCTTTCATCTTCATTATATAGTTTGGTCTTCCCTTCTACTCTGATGTTTATGTTTTTGCATTCTAAATTGTGATTTTCATTTCTATTAACCCTACCAATCCACAGAATGCAAAAACATCAGTACAGGATATCAATAACTGTCACAAATAAACTAAATAATAGTCCTAATGCTCCCTGCACATGCAAGTCCCATCCATCCAGTCTTCTAGACCAGGGATTCTTTACAACAACAATAAGAGCAATCCCATGGGCCATCAAGGTCAGGGCTTTGTAGGCAGCAAGGCTCCCCAGACTGGGGCTCCCAAGGCCTCGCTCACAGCAGGGCTCTCCAGGCTAGGGCTTTGCAGGCTTCATGTAAGTGGGGCTCCCCAGGTCACAAGCTTTATATATGGGGGAAGCCCACCCCCATGGAGCCCCTCACTGTTCTTTGTGAGCCCTTAGGGCTCTGCGGAGCACAGCTTGAAAAACACTGTTCACGACTATCATTATTGAACAATAAACAATATGATGTGCCATCGTGAGTGCAAATAGCAAGTAATATAACACAACTGCTCAGAATATTGTTTTATCGTTCCACTTCCTTAGCTACATGAGAGACCCACACACACTACATACTGAGTCAGTTTTAAAGGACGAAATATAAATATGAAAAATGGCATAATTCACACTGCAATAGGAAATAGCAACAATAGTAAGCCAAGAGTGGCAAAGCATAGATTCAAATCACAGAAGTCTATAGGTGAGCATTATATACAAAAAACAATGGATGTACAAATCTGAGCAGTAAAGTGTAGTATAGAGTTGTCATTCAATATAATGTTAGAAAAAAAGTACAAGAAGAGATGTGATTCTGCTAATGACCAAATGTCCTGGTAAGTTTAGTAGAGTTATTAATGCAAGCCACACTAATATAATGAAGTAGTAAAACCCAGTATAATTAAGCCGTCATGAATTGTGAATGTATTTGGTCAATATTGTAATTTGTGCAATGGCTTTTAAGTAGAAAGAGGGGATGCAACAAATAATCAAACAAGTGCTAGTAAGAAACTAACTACTCATCTGAAAAACGTAAGTGATAACGGAACAACAGAAGCCTACAGGCAGTGCAATATGCTGAACACCATAAGTTATAAGATCGTATACAAACAAATTACACTTACCATATATAGACAATGAATGACACATATCAGAATTTATATAGCTAGATAACCATTACAATGAGCAGTTTTGGCACTGGTAAATAGTCCCAAGAGCCCATAATGAAAGCTGGATTCATATAAATGGATTTTATATGGAATCCCATAATGAAAGCTGGATTCATATAAATATCCATGTCTATTCAAACACTCATGTGAATAGAACAAATGAGCAAAATATAATCCACAAGCTGTGTAACACCGAAGAGCTGAAATGAAGAGATCAATTATGACTATTTCTAGGAATATGAAGACATTTCAATGAGCCTTGATCCCTGACTTGATGAAAATTAAATGTTCTAAAATGGTCCCAATATCACAGATAGAAAATACTAGACTCCAAAGATACAATTCACAAATGAAGCAAAAAATACTAATGCTAGAAAGCCCACACAGGCTGCTCTTTTTATAATGGCTGTAGACATTCTTATTAGTGTCATACATTTTATACAATTGTCATTAGCTTGAATGCAAGTTATCAGATTCAGCTAGACTGTATTGTCAAAAGCAGTGTGATCCATGGAGCCTTTGGGGCTTCATGAAGCATACTGAGGGGCTCTGCACTGTCCTCCTCCTCCTCCCCCTTCCAAGCTTTCCCTCCTCTTTCCTGATAATCCCCATGCTTCCCTTGCTTCCAAAAGCCTTTTACCACTACCTCCGCAGCCAAAAGCTTTTCCTTGCCTTCCACACCACCCAGATGCTTTACTCCTCATATTCCTTGCTTCCAAAGCCCCATTTCTTTCCCACCACTCAGGGGGTGCTTTGTGCTTTTCATGCATTATTATTATTATTACTATTATTATTACAAAGCCCAGGTGGCTATCTGCTAGGGGTGCTTTGATTATGCTTTTCAAGCATGGCAGAAGAGAGTTGGACTGGATGCCCCCTGGGGGGTCTTTCACTGAAACACTGTTAAGTCTATGTTCATTAAAATTGTTCTTCATTTTACATTTCTTTCTTTCTTTCTTTCTTTCGCACTACAAATGAGATATGTGCAGTGTGCATTGGAATTTGTTCAGGTTTCCCCCCCAATTAGTTCAGACAAATTCTCCACCCATCTGCCATTGCCCCAGCCTGTCTGGCAAATTTCAAAACACAATGTGTCAGAAAGTTTGCTCGTGCCCAATATATATGCATTGTATATATATTGGGCATGAATGTTTTTAATTATTATTGTAGCATTGAATCTTTGATGTGAACCGGTCTGAGTCCCTCTACGGAGGTGAAAAGATCGGGATACAAAAGTTTTAAATAAATAAATAAAATAAATTTAGATAGATGGGGGTGGGGGAGAAGAAGGGTATATACTCGAATATAAGCCTGGCTTTTAGGCTGAAAAAGCCCCCCTCAGTTTATACTCGGGTGAGGGTTCTGGCAGGAAGGAATGGGTCTGAAAGAAGGGCTTCTTTCAGTCCCACCTTCCTGCCGGGATCCTCACTTCTCCACACAGCAACTCAGTTCTCCTTCTCCTCTCTCATGCAGCGTGCACCTCCCTCTCCTCCTCTCTCAGCACAGTGCACACCTTATTCTCCTCCTCTTTAGGTACCAGTCTTTCCCACTTTTCCTTATTCATATACACACAGCATTTCCCCCAAAATGTATAGTTAAAATAAACTATGGTGATTATTGGAAGGGTCCATAAGCACATTTACATTCAAGAAGGTTATTTTTAATCAGAGTTGGACAGTCCAATTAATGTAATTTTATTGATATGTATTTTTATTTTGAAATTTACCAGTAGCTGCTGCATTTCCCACCCTCGACTTATTCTCGAGTCAATATGTCTTCCCAATTTTTTGTGGTAAAATTAGGTGCCTCATCTTATATTCGGATTGCCTTATACCCTGCCACCTGTCCAGCACTAGACAGAGAGCTTTCTCTGCTGCGGCTCCAGTACTCTGGAACTCGCTCCCTGAGCACATTCGAGCGATCCCTGAACTCCTTCCCTTTCGCAGGGAATGTAAGACAGCTTTTTTCAGGCTAGTGTTTGGCTAAACCCAAATGTGATTGGCTCGTCCTGCTTCAGTTAAAGAATTGTTGACCCGTTCCAACTTGGTTATGTATCGTGTTTTTACTATGTGTTTTTATTGTATGTTTTATTATATGTTTGCAATTGTGATCCGCCCGGAGCCTGCAGGGAGGAGCGGAATATAAAACCGAAGAAATAAATAAATAAATACTCGAGTATATATGGGTAACATTATAAACATTTCTTGCGGCTCCATGGAAAATGTTTGCTTCATAAAGGGCTCCATGTCTGAAAAAGTTTGAGAACCCCTGGCCTAAAGGGTTCTACTGTTCCACATTCTTTATGTTTTTCACATTGTATTTATTATATACAGGTATATTAACATTTTTTTACTTTCTGGCTCTTGCTTGGCATTCTGCATATTTAGTGGCTCTCCCTTGTTTCCTACAGAAAATGGAATCAATTTTCTGGGCTTTACTTTTGTAGAAAGATGAAAAGGTAAAAAAGGGTATATTAGCAATATGATACAGGTGATTGGAACTATGTTTCTACAAGCCAAATACATGTTCCAAAGGAATATCTGAACAGGAGAAAATGCTCATGAAGAAAATAACTGATTGAAGTAATAAGAGAAATATGATTCCTTATTTTCAGAGCTACTCCGAATATAATTTGTGTGTGAGGTTAGGGACTTGGATTGTTCCCTTTGCTATCACCATTGTAGTATGCAGCTTGGAATAAATGAGACCAAAATATTATACAATAACAACAGCAACATAAACAGCACCTTACAAGATATTGTGTGAATCCTTCATATTCCAATGCTAATTTTAACACCATATATAAACCTCAATATAGGATATTTAAAAATTGTCCATACTTATTGATATAACTTATATCTTAACTGAAAATAAAGTCTATTTTTTACAAAATTATATCATTCTCTTTTATTAAATCAACAAGAACATATTTATTTCTTTACGTTACATCTTTACTTTCAGCAAGATTTTCCTTTCCTGCATCTGTGCAAGAAACATTTTCACAGTCCAAAGCATGCTGTGTTCTTTCCTTCCTGCTGAACTCACCTTCAAAATCCAAGACTGTGGAGGCAGAAGCTAGCATTAATAATACATTACTATAACTAAATGAAAAATTAATAGCCAGTCTAGAATTCCAGGGCATCTGCTTGAAGACCTGGAACTACACCATAGTATCATCATAATCCCCAAAGCATAGAGTGTAGTTATTTGTGAAACAAGCACCACTAACAGGATTTATTGCCATGCAATGTTTCAATACATATTGTGTTAGGAGGCAAGTCCTTACATACCCAATTAACACATGGATGCCCTTTTGACAACCAAGGGTTGTCCAGATGAAGGAGATACCAAGGGAAGAATGCACATATTTATGCAGCCCAGTATGCTTTGTTGCCTGAAGTAAAGAACAAGATGACACTGTATGTCACTGAGAGATGCTGATTGGATTGTCAGTGGAATTGGTAATGGGGTAGTATCTTTCATCATAGAAGCGCAATGGGTTAAACCCTTGTGCTGGCAGGACTGAAGATCGACAGGTTGCAGGTTCGAATCCGGGGAGAGCGTGGATGAGCTCCCTCTGTCAGCTGCAGCTCTCCATGTGGGGACATGAGAAAAGCGTAAAACATCAAAACATCCAGGCATCCCCTGAACAATGCCTTGCAGATAGCCAATTCTCTCACACCAGAAGTGACTCGCAGTTTCTCAAGTCAATCCTGACATGAAAAAGAAATCTTCCATCATGAGCCTGAGGACAGCACGTTAGTTTTAGCAGATTAGGAATGATGATGATGATGATGACTGCCCTCCTCTTCTCCCTTAATTGAGACCCAAAGCAGTGGCAGATACTGCTCAATCCCTCTAAAAAAAGTCGAGGGGCTAAGGTACTCGAGAGAAATAGACAAGACTCTATAAAATAACTCTCTTCAATTATATCTGCAAATTAGAGTCTTTTGAAAATGTTAATTGTACTAACACCCACCTCTCAAGAATCATTTGATGATTAAACATCCTGAATGAAACCATGGAACTGTTTGTTTGTTTTTAATTGAGAAAACAGGGAACATATTCGATCACTGAGGAAGGTTTTTCACATTTTAATGAGTTTTACAAACTAGGACAAGATTAGTATATGACATTCAATATTTTTGGCAAATGTGTATCACTTCCGACTCTCTATATTCTCACTTGTAATAAGAACTGAGCAACAGATTCTGAAATAACAACATAAAAATATGAAAGAGTTTTTGTTAAAAGAATAGCCAATTAACTTCTCTTCAGAAGTTCTCTTCAGAAAACTATTTTTTTTACTTACCAAATGACTTTAAAACTAATTCATGTATGTCTTTGATGTCAGTCTTTCAGAGTACTAATACAAATAAATCATGGGCACAATGAATAAAAGTGTAAAAGCTGTGGTTTGTTTAAGAACTATCAAATATAGAACTTTATGAAGTAATAGGAAATGTGTTTGGACTTACGAGATGCAGAAATCAAACTTCTTCTCATTGAGTGGTGTCTAGGAATCCAATTTCTCCCAGTGTGGTCTATATGCCACCAAATCTGATTAAAATGGGTGACATTCACACTTAGACTTTGAACAGAATCAATTCAATAAACAGGCTTCCTTCTATCCACAGAATTCATCAAAGTCACCCCCATGGTTTCTGTGTCAAATAATCATTGATCAAAGAGCAATTGTGAAACAGATTGTATAGATCAAACTCACAACATTGTTCCTTGTTGTTTTGCTTCTTTGTATCATGCTATTTCAAATGTCTTGACTTCTGTACACGGAATTGTCTTTCCTCCTAGGACAGTGGCTCCCAATCTTTTGTTCTTTAGATGTTTTGGACCTCAACTCCCAGAAGCTTCTGCCAGCTTGGTCAACTGCCTTGAATTCTGTGAGCTGAAGTCTGAAACATCTGAAAGGCATTGGCATGTTCTCATCTATTGCCATTCCAGGAGAGATTATTCTATTCTTTTCAGCATTGGTCTCAAGCCATTACACCTTCTCTTCCAGAAAGGCAAAAGGTTTGCACTTGAAGTTATATGCCCCCACATATAACAAACAAACAAACATTTCATTGCAGTAGTTTCCTCATGTTCACACAACCTGTAGGATGATGTCACAACACTTTAGGCTCTCTCTCACTCAAATTCTGCAATGAAATTCCTCTTTTGCATCAGTCTGACAACTGGTCTCTGAGTTTTCTTTCCCCTCCCAATCTTTCTTTTCCCTTTTCAGTAGTTTTTTTTTTAAAAAAACTCAAAAATGGGGTCCTATTTTGCTTTGCTTTTTTATCTGTTGGATTAGGAGTCTGGAGACCAGAGTTCAAATCTCTGCTCAGTCATGGAAATTCATGGAGTAATCTTTGACAAATCACACTCTTTTAGCACCACAGTAAGGCAAGGACAATCCTCCTCTGAGCAATTATTGGCAATAATAAGTTAGCCGACTCTTCCTTGATAGAGTCGGCTAACTCACGCCCAGCGCAATTGTTTAGAATAATTCGGTCGCTGACAGCAATCCCAACTGTCCCAAATGATAGGGGTTTGGCGCCTTCCGCTGAGGCTTTCCAGAGTTACTTTACCGACAAGATTTCGACCCTCCGCCGGGACATTCCTGCCACATTTGATACAGTTAGTGAGCTCGAGACCCCGCTGCCACTCGGCGGGTCCACCTTCACCCGTTTCCAACTGCTGGATGCAGCAGCTGTCGACAAGTTACTAGCTGCAGCTAGACCTACTACATGCTCCTCGACCCGTGCCCCTCCTGGCTTGTTAGAGCTTGCCGGGAGGGACTACGAGGCCCCCTGGGCACGGTCATAAATAGCTCCCTTGAGCAAGGAGTCTTCCGGGGGATTAAAAGAGGCAATGGTGAGACCGCTGCTGAAGAAGCCGCCGATTTAGATCCTTCGGCTCCCCTCCAATTACCGGCCAGTTTCCAACTTGCCTTTTTAGGCAAGGTAATTGAGAGGGCAGCAGCGGATCAGCTGCAGCAGTTCTTGGAAGACACAGCTGGACTCGATCCCTACCAGTCCGGCTTCCGTATTGGGCACGGGACAGAGACCGTGCTTGTCGCCATTACAGACCAACTTCGCCGCCAGCTGGACCAGGGTGGATCGGCACTGCTCGTCTTGTTAGATCTGACGGCAGCTTTCGATACTGTAGATCATGCCTTGTTAACCCACCGTTTAGCCGGCGCCGGGGTTGGGGGGACTGCCCTTAAATGGGTAGCCTCCTTCCTCGGGGGCCGGGGACAACGTGTGGAGGGGGCGGGAGGTCTCCGGGAGAACCTCACTTGATTGTGGGGGTCCCCCAGGGGCCATCCTCTCCCCCTTATTATTCAACGTGTACATGCGCCCCCTGGCCCAGCTGGCCCGCGACTTTGGTCTGGAGTGTTATCAGTATGCGGATGACACCCAGCTTCTGCTGAGAATGGACGGCAGGCCGGATACTGTACCCGATTGTTTCCATCGGTGCCTCGAAGCCGTGACTGGTTGGCTGCGGGCCAGCCGGCTGAAGGTGAATCCGTCGAAGACGGAGATCTTGTGGCCTGGTCGGCCTGGGGGGGGTGAGTGCCGGTTGCCTACCCTGGACGGCGAACGGCTTAATCCGTCGCCGATTGTTAAGAGCCTAGGCGTTCAGTTGGACCCCCTGCTGACCATGGAGACCCAGGTCTCTGCGGCCAGCAGGGCGTCGTTCTTTCACCTACGACAGGCTAGGCGGCTGGCACCCTACCTCTCCAGGGACGACCTGGCCACGGTGATCCAAGTGACGGTCATCTCGAGACTAGACTACTGCAACGCCCTCTACGTTGGCCTCCCCTTGGCAACAATCCGGAAACTCAAGCTAGTGCAGAATGCCGCTGCTCGCTTGCTGACGGGAACGCCAGTGAGGGAGCATATCACGCCTATTCTGCGGCAACTGCACTGGCTGCCTGTTGAGTACCGAATTGCCTTCAAGGTGTTGGTGTTAACCTTCAAGGCCTTACACGGCCTAGGGCCTGCGTACTTGAGGGACCGCCTTGCCCCATATGTACCCCGAGGTCACTACGTTCAGGGAGTCTAATCTCCTCCTAATTCCATCGGTCCGCACCTGCCATCTGTCCGTGACCAGGCAAAGGGCCTTTTCCGTGGCGGCACCGGTACTCTGGAACTCTCTCCCAGATGACGTCCGTGCCGCCGGGGAGCTCATTCCATTCCGCAGGGCCTGCAAGACCGCCCTGTTCAGACTGGCCTTCGGCTAGGTGAATTAGCCGAACGTTTTCATTCTCTGACCAACACTTTGACACTGGAACGCCATGATTTGACACAATTGTTAATCTCGGGACCAATGTTGTATGTTTTATGTTTTTATTGTACGGCGACATGAATGCCTCATGTTAGCCAGGTTTTATGCTGTGATCCGCCCCGAGCCTGCTGGGAGGAGCGGAATATAAGAAGGAACAAATAAATAAATAAAATAAAGAAAACTCCATAATAAGGTTGTCTTAAGGTTGTCATGAGCCGGAAAGGACTTGAATGCACGCAATAACAAAGACCACGCTTGGAGCTGCTCAGCTGAAAGGAGAAATAAATTGTTTAAATAAATGCATATACACCAACTTTAATCTTGATATTGGAAGTGTGGAACCCAAATGTCATAGAATACACTATGCATGTAACAAAATTTGGGGGGAAATCTGCCCCTGGTTTGTGTTATTCCTGTTTGTGCGATACTTACTTTGAAAGTAGTTGGCATAGTCCAAAAACTTTATTTTTGTGGCCGCCAAAAACTATGTTAAATTAGCCGAGACTCTATGAGATATTCATTGAAAAACTAACAAAATGTACTGCAGGATGTCCCTCAAAAACAAAGTTTTTGCAGTTTAATAAACTTTCCCCATGTTTTTATGATAGAACCAATTAGGAAATGTCATTTATAACCTAGGGATAATACTCATGTTACAAAGAGTTATTTTTTATTTAAACTTATTACATGCTTTTAATTCAGATTTTATTTTAATATTATATTTTTGATGTATTTCATATTGAGTTGCAATTTGATTGAAAACTCAGAATAGAAAGATGAAATGGACTACTTTAAATTAATATGTGTGTAAACAACAATATGTGTGTGTGAGAGAGTGTGTGTGAAAGAAGGGTATGTTAAAAACTGATAATATAGTTCAATAAAAAGTCTTCCCCCTCCCACAAAATGTGTAAATTAAGTATGAGAACTATGTGCACAGGCAACTTTAAAAATCTGTCCACTGCATCCTTTCTATTAATAGCTACACATTTTTCTTATTTGCAAAAAGCCCAAACAAGTCCATACAAATGTCTCTGTGCAAGGCATCTTTTACTCAGAAATTAGTTCTTCCTGTGGTGAGAAGCACTGACAACCATGGAATCCTTGCCAGTTGGAGGATTTTAACAGGCGTTCTCATACTTATTTGCTTATACATTCTCAAATTGTGGATTTCTGATGGATTACAGAGCAAATTAGCATGCCTCATTTATATGCTGCCTGATTCCTATTTACTGATTCCTCTTCAGGAAAAATAAATTGGTTTCCATTAAAGTATGTAAAGGTTTGCTTTAAAATACTGTTATTACCACTGGAGCAAACCTATGCAGCATATACTCCTCTAGCTACCATACCCATAATATGGGTTATTTTCCTTGATATATAGATCATTGAAATGTGTCCAAATTTCCACTGAGAATACATTATGATTATATGTTTGACTGGTGATCAAGCAGCACATATTTTAATATAACTGGCTGTTTCTTCCTCACACAACTAGTTTGCATTTTAAAAGGAAATCCATAGCTTGATTTCTTCTATGCGTGCAAGATCTCTGGCTCTTTATGATTGACATGCCTCTTGATTGGCATATTTTCAGACTGAATTGTTATTCTTGACTGAGCTTTCTCTCCATTTGAAGTTTGGGGGGGAACAGAGGTAAAGATTATCCCTAATATGCCACTGGATTCCATTTTTGTCAGGCTTAATACCTTGGCAAAAATGAACTGGAAAACAAGCTGTGAAAGCAGCCATTTCATCAAGGTTTTTCTGCTTTACTTTTAACTTGAATGTAGGTCATTGCATCAAATGCAAACTAGTGGAAAGGGAAGGAAGAAAAAGAGAGCCTTTGTAATGTTATCTCTATCCGTAGTGCCATCCAAGAAAGCAATAAATATTCTGCACATGTTTAGGAGGAAAGACTCAAAACTCAATTCAGTGAGCTACAATTACTAGGAGAAAAAAAAGCTCATTTCAAGATTATTCTTTTCCTCCTTGAGCTCCCAAATAATAAAGGTAGCACCCAGAGTATTAGTAAGAGATGTCTACTTTTTATTCTTGCTGTGCTCATGTTGACAAGACAAAACGAACACTGCCAAATTAATCTGGGGAATAATGTGGGGAATAAAGCATGACTCCACTCCCCTGTATGTTTTGAGCACTGCACAATTCCAAGATATGACCTTGTTTGCCTTATCCCGGTTTCCTTATCTCCAATTGTCCTGATTTGGCAGGAACTGTCCTTGTCAATCCTTTTACACCCACTATTCCACCATTTTTCACAGGCAAGATGGGACATTTGAAAGAAAAACATAAAGCCTCTAGTTATCAATTACATATTTTCCTTTCCCCCTGTAGGTTCTCATCTCTTCTTGCTAGTACATGGTACAGTAGAGTCTCGCTTATCCAACATAAAAGGACCAGCAGAATGCTGGATAAGTGAAAATGATGGATAATAAGGAGGGATTAAGGAAAAGCCTATTAAACATCAAATTATGTTATGATTTTACAGCTTAGCTTAGGTGATCCCTCATTATCCGAGTAAGATTGTCCTCCAAGCGCGGTGTCCTAGTGGTGGGTATGTAAGTGACCGTGGAGCCCTATTCTTGACTCACATGTTCTCCTGCAGTAAGGGCATTGGTTTACAGGTGGAAGGAGGTCCTGGTCAGGGTTGACTTGACACGCCTTCCTCTTGGCACATTTCTCTCTTTCACCCTCCATTTGTTCCTCTTCAAATTCTACAGCACTGCTGATCACAGCTGATCTCCAGCTAGAGTGCTCAAGGGCCAGGGCTTCCCAGTTTTCAGTGCCAACGCCACAGTTTTTAAGGTTGGCTTTGAGCCCATCTTTAAATCTCTTTTTCTGTCTTCCAACATTCCATTTTCCATTCTTGAGTTCAGAGTAGAGTAACTGCTTTGGAAGGTGGTGATTGGGCTTTCGGACAATGTGGCCGATCCAGCGAAGTTGATGACAGAGGACCATCGCTTCAATGCTGGTGGTCTTTGCTTCTTTCAGCATGCTGACATTTGTCCGCCTGTCTTCCCAAGAGATTTGTAGGATTTTTCGGAGGCAACATTGATGGAATTGTTCCAGGAGTTGTATGTGACGTCTGTAGATAGTCCATGTTTCGCAGGCATATTGCAGGGTTAGGAGGACAATAGCTTTATAAACAAGCACCTTGGTCTCCATACGGATATCCCGGTCTTCAAACACTCTCTGCTTAATTCGGAAAAATGCTGCAGTTGCAGAGCTCAGGTGGTGTTGTATTTCAGTGCCAATGTTGACTTTTGTGGTGAGGTGGCTGCCAAGGTAGTGGAAATGGTCAACATTTTCTAATGTTAAACCATTCAGCTGTATTTCTGGCATTGCAGACAAATTAAGCATCAAAACATGTTTTACAACAAACTGAAAGAAAAAGCAGTTCAATACACTGTAACGTTATGTAGTAATTCCTGTATTTACAAATTTAGCATCAAAACATCACAATGTATTGAAACAGCTGTGGATCCGGGCGGGAGGCAGACTGCATTCTAACATGGCTTAGAGGTTAAACTACATTAAACTTTATTGTTAAGCACCCATATTTAATACAAAAATAAAATATCTTATTCCATATGTTATGGAGCTGTATATTGCTTTTAAGCAGATTTCTTCTTACTGAATAGAGTTTCTAACATAATATAATGTTCATTTGATAGAATTTTGACATTATTCTAGCTATTACTCTAAATCATGTACAGTTCCTCTTTT
Source organism: Anolis apletophallus (assembly GCA_030556195.1). Classification (NCBI taxonomy): domain Eukaryota; kingdom Metazoa; phylum Chordata; class Lepidosauria; order Squamata; family Anolidae; genus Anolis; species Anolis apletophallus. The sequence continues at coordinate 68,583,539 of JARBWK010000004.1, forward strand.
TTCTTCTCTTGAAAACTGTTAATGATTTTCACCTTCGGGGGAAAAATTGTAAGGCGAGTTTATGTTATAGCAATCAGTATCTAGCTAAAGACTTAACTCTGACCTTTTATAAACATTTAAAAGAACAGCCTGTTTTTATTATGAACATTATTAATTTTGTGGTGTGTAATTGTCATAACTTTTATGGCTGATCATAAAATTTGGTAGGAGGTAAGTAATGTAGCAGCAGCAAGATGGCATATAAACCTTTGGTAAGGAGCCAAAAGAGCTTGTTTCTAGAACAGGGTACCGTGGAAGCTTTCTGTTCAGTCATAAATAAAAACACTCAAGAGTGGAACAGATCCACATGATCAGCTGGCAGTGATGTATACCGATATCCGCATTCAAAGGTAGCAAATATTGCAGGAGGAAGCCAGTTTCTGAAAATCTCAAGATATTTTTTGGATGAATCCTTGGGCCCATCTAAATGGACCACATACATTGGTACTGATTCAGAGTGGAGCATAGGGCTGGATTGATGCTCCCTACTCCCTCCTTCAATCGCTCTGGTGTACTAATCAGTGGCAGTTGATACGATCAGTAGTGACTGCTAGTAGTCACACCTGGAGGTTGCTGCTTAGTCAAAAATGAACATCCCATTACTTTTAAAAATGTGGGATGGGACTATGTCAAGGTCAAATATTTAAAAGACAGGTCTGGAATACCCTTCAGTGACAAAAGCCACAATATATTGGCCTAAGGTATACATATTTTATGAATAAGAAAAATAATAGATTTAAAACAGGTTTCATGGCATTTTAGAATTTAGATTCCTGTCACTTACCATAGAGATTACCAGCAAATGTATATAAAAGAATGTACAACTCAGACTCTATTATTTTAAAACACTTTGGAATCGGTATATTGTATTGCTATGACCACTATCAATATGGAATGAAATGCTTTAGGGAAAATTTGGTGGGAGAGAGTGGGTAAAAGAAGAGCATATAACATTATACACAGCCTGGAAACACTAGCCCCAAGGAGTAGCCACAGTGCAAAATACATCTATGGAACTGACATAAATGAAGCAACTTGGATGATGATTACAGGATTGGGTGCTATGTTTTAATAGTATTAATTGTATGTATAGGTTTTATTCTGATTTTAAAGTTTAATGTTTTCTGTATTTGTATGTTTTGTGTTATAATGTGGTGCTGAATAGTTGTCAAAATTGGAAGCTGCTCTGAGTCCCCTCTGGGGTGAGACAGAGTGGAGTAGAAATATAGTAAAAAAATAAATAGCAGAAGAGAAGTCTTTATTGGCTTCTTATAAGAGCTGAGCATCCCTTATCTGAAATTATTGGCACCTGAAGTGTTTTGATAAGACTTCTCTAAGGTCAGTGTGACCTACATAGAATGCAGACAGAGATCTTTTTTATTGTTTATGAAGATGTTCTTGGGATCTGGCATTGCAGCCACAACATTTGGTTGTTGGCCCTCAGCACTTAATATTGTGGTTACAGCATTTATGTGGTTACATCAAAGCACAAATGCAGAGTGCAGCAAAATAGTAGAGTCCGTGGGTGAGATGTTGGCTACTGTAAAAACGGAGTTAATCAATCCAATTACAACATACCAACTGAACTTGTAATTCTGATTTGAAGCCATCAATTCCACAAAGTCTATCAGCACCACAGTTATCCATTGGCTGCATTTACCGTTTCTTTAAGAGCCAAATATTAAAGCAATCACTAGTATAATATGACCAACCTTCACTTTATCCAGCAGTTTACATAAGATTGTAAGGCAAGGACATGGGGGAGGGAGAGAAGAGCTATTATGGACCCATTTAAAATGCAGTGAAAAGAGACAGAGGCAAGAAGCCCTTTCTTCTAAAGCAGGACATGGAAGCAGCACTTCCAATTTCCTACCTAAACCAAAGAAAGGCAGTCCTCCCTCCTTCCATCTTGTCCCTCCTTCCTCAATGTTTTAACCAGAACAGCAATCCTATGAATGTGGCATGCCCACTGTTTTGAGTACTTCGGGTGGAGCAGAGCAGCAGTAGTAATTTTAAATAATGGATTTCTGTATAAACTTTCTGTTCCCTGCCATTTTGGGCACTTGAGGTAAAGTGGCCATTTTATAGGGGCTGACCATATAAGGCTCATGAAGCTTGCAGAGAGACTGAGGTTTATACAGCAAGCCCATATTAAAATGGCACAGAGTGTATTCAACACTGACCTGTAGATTTGTCGACTAAGTGTTTCCTGGCTGATTTTTGTCATTTATTAAAAACATATACATGCATAAATATAATACATTCACAGAGAGCTAAAAAGCAGCTCAGGATAACAAATTGCTCACATGCAACAATTTCCACATTGAATGGCAAAAGAAAGCTGTTACCCAATAACTGAAAGACTTACGACTTCATCAAACAGGGTACTTTTTGGCGGCATGTGCCATTTTAGCTATTGTTTTACAAGGGAGCCCACTGGCTCCCATTGCATGATGTAGGGTTACTTCCAATATGGCTCCCTCGTAAAACTATAAAGGAACTGGCACATGCCCCTGCTGCGGTAACATGGGAAACTTCCCATGTTGCATTGGATCAACAAGGAGAAGCGGACAGCAGATGCTTCCCACGTGAGATGAAGTGGGGGGAAGCTGGGCAATATGGGGTGTGGGGCCACAGGTTATCCATTGCCCATGCAGGGCACCACCAGATTCACCATGATGTGTGGCGATTCTGGCAGCCCATCTGATAAGGTCGTAAAGCAACTTACCCACAGTTCGGCTGCATCTCTGCATTATGGACTGCTGGGTTCTTTAATTCTATAATATTGTCATGAAATTTGGTCTCATCTTTGGATTAGGTGTGACTGAATCATCTACTCTTTCTCATTGTAAAGATGGAGCATGCTTTTATTTCTGGATGAGTCAGGCCTCCAGGCTTACCTCCTTGCAACCAAGAAACATTCCCCAAACAGTGACTCATGCAGAATAATTAGCTGTGAGGAAGGATGCAGAGGAGATAAGAGATTCAACAAGAGGATATCTAACTAGGGTTAGTTGCCTCACTCAACTCAGCGACAAATGTATTGAACCTGGATTTTGTGGTTCCACATTTCTGATACGTTTTCCATGGCAAAATCTAGTGGATTGGAATCCAGTTTGAAGGAAGGCTCCAGACTAAACTTTCTGGAAAGAACTGATTTACTATGAATTTCCAAGGCCTTTATCCTGATTCCTGCCACTCTTTAAAATCCATAACAGTACAAAGGTTAATGGCAATATGGCTTAGTGGGGCAACTGAAATGTGAAAACTGCTTGAGGCTATCATTCTAGAAAAGTTCAGTGAGAGACCTAAAAAACAGCTCGTCTCTGAAGACATCCTTTCCATAATTTTTAAGACTTAAGCAGAGTTAGGTATTTCAAGCTTCAGACTCCTTCCCTGTCGATCACAATGGAAATGTTGTAACTGCATAATCCTACAATTCAGAGAAACTGATTTCCTGTTGGGACAGAACCAGTAGCGTTTGAAAACAATTACGAAACAACACTGTTGTGTCCATAAAGACTCCCAAAAATCCATAAGGACTCCACCTCATTGTGTGGAAGTGTGGTGTCTCTATTTAGCAGGGTCCCGGTAGCAGACACCATTGCACTAATCAACCTGAAATTCCCAGAAGACACCACAGCTCTGTTTCACCATTGCCTCACCACTAGATACTTTCGATGGGACAATTTCTATGAACAGAAAGAGGGAGTAGCCATGGGGAGCCCTCTCAGCCCAGTCATAGCAAATTTCTACACGGAACAAGCCCTGGAAACAGTAACAAAAAAGCCCACTATATGGTTCCAATATGTGGATGACACTTTCACCATTTGGAGTCATGGAGAAGAAAAAAAAAACAGGTTCCTGGACCACCTTAACAGCATCCACCCACACATCCACTTCACCATGGAAAAAGAAAATGAAGGAAAACTGCCTTTTCTAGATGTCCTAGTCATCCGCAAACCAGATCAACAATTAGGTCACACAGTCTACACAAAACCTACACACACAGATACCTACATAAAAACTCCAAACATCATCCAAGTAAAAAAGCACAATTAAAGCCCTAGAAGACAGTGCAAAAAGAATCTGCGAACCTCACCTCCTCCAAGATGAACTGAACCACATAAACATGGCCATACAGCCCAAAAAACCTGCAACAACCCAATGAAATATTATCAAGGAAGTGTATTGTTTTTTTCCTAATACATAGGAAAATACCCTGTGTTTTGATTCTTCACATTTCTGAGGCAGTGAATTTTCAAGATTTTAGGGTTGCCATTGAGGACGCCTCACTACATGTGCTAATTTATGTTAGCAATGTGTTAATTACTTGGCAAACTGACAGTATAATGAGCTGAGCATCCTCGGCTGACCTAAGTGATTGTGCTGAGATATAAAGGGGAAGGGATATCTTTAGATAGAACAAGATACTCAGTAAAGGACCAAATCTTGAAATCCAAATTTCTAACAAGGAATATGGAAGGGTGCTGAACTCTTCCTACAACTACAGCTTTTGTCCAACAGTTTCCTTCCTCACCAGCTTCCTGCTTCTTGCACCAGTTTTCAGCCATTCAGAAAAATCTTGATTTACAGTTCAAAAATCTAATTTTACTGTAAGTGTAAGCTTTATATCTCTAAATGAGCATCATGAATAGTGTCCCGGAGACAAATATGAAGCCATTACAATTGCTAGTACTGCAAAATTGGGAAGTGGTAACTATGTGTCACAGCAAATGAAAATGTTGAACAGTCAAAGAGGAATAGTGAAGTCTCATTACTACCAACAGATGAATGGAATTTCCTTGTGCTATTGCTTTCAAAGTATTACTATCAAAAGACTTAGTGGAAGTTGTGAAATATAGTTGCTAAAATTAGGGCATTTAAACCCATCAACAAAGCTTTCCAACATTTCCTCCCTTCTAATTTCCATGCCCATGCTACAGTGAGTAAATTTGTATGAAGTGTGAAGAATGCGTAGTGCCAGAGAGCTGAAACTGAGAAATGAAAATGTGTTAAAAAGAAGAAGAAGAAGCTGTATGGTAGAACCGAAAGAAAATTTGTGTGACAGTTAAGCAGAACTAAAAACCAAAACAGATCAGAGAATGAAGAAACAATCAGAAGATGTATAAAAACCTTTCAGACATCTGAAGAACTTGTAGGTCAAGCAAAGCTTACCTGAAATAAGACTTCTTAATCACTGATTACACCATTACTTCCTAAACTTTTCCACTTAGAATCCCTTTAGGGTTGTCGTTGTTGTTATTGTTTTGTGACCATGGGTATATAAAAGATAAAAGTTTCCCATGATATTAAGTATAGTCATGTCTGACTCTGGGGGGTGGTGCTCATCTCCATTTCTAAGCTGAAGAGCCAGCATTGTCCATAGACACCTCCAAGGTCATGTGGTCAGCATGACTACATGGAGTGCTGTTACCTTCCCACAGAAGTAGTACCTATTGATCTACTTACATTTGCATGTTTCCGAACTGATAAGCTGGCAGAAACTGGGCATAACAACGGGAACTCACCCTGCTCCCTGGATTCAAACTGCCAACTTTTTGGTCAGCAGGTCAGCAGTTTAATCCAATGCGCCACCAGGGGTAAATCAGTCATTTACTGATAACAACCAGCATTTGCAAGGCTTGGTAAACAGGCTGATTTCCCTTTTTATGAAGTACAGCTGAAGCATCTTCTGCAGAGTCAAGGAAGTACATAGGCAAGGAGGAGTATTTCTTTTTATAGAGATGTACCAAAGCAGGAGATAGATGCTAGGGATAATGAGAACTGCAATCCAGGACATCTGGAAATGATTGGGTTGGGGACACTGGTCTAGACCAGGGCTTCTTAAACATTTTCACATGCAACCACTGTTGTCCAACTGAAAACACTGCACAACAAATTTGTGCAAATGCCTATAACAGCCACTAGGTACCATTCAGAAAACTTTTACTGTTGCCAAGTTTTTCAGGACCTCAACCATGACCTAACAGACCCTGAGTTCATGAGTAGGAAGGTTTTAAGAAGCCCTGGCCTAAACCACCATTTAAAAAGAGCTGGTTTAGGCCAGGGCTTCTTAAAACCTTTCTACTCATGCCCCCATTATGTGACCCCAGATATATAAAATGTGTATACAAGTCAAACAATTACTGATAATAAATTATAACTTTATTTTAAAACTATTTGGGTTTGGTTTTTTTAAAGCAATCTCTCTCCTCCCCTGCGCAAAGAATTCAAAGGGAAATAAACTTTCATGGCCAGTCCCTTCATGGGCAGATATGCCTTCAGGCATTGAGGACGGGAGGAGTATGAAGCACAAGTGGAACATCCAAGTCAGGAGGGAAAACAGAGGAAAGAGGAAAGGAAGAATCCAGGCTAGACTCCATGCCTCTCTCTCCATGACAGACCGAACAGGATGGAGAGGGTGAGAGAGGAGAGGCCCTCCAGACTTTTAAGATGAAGAGAGAAACTCTTCATTGATATATCATACACTAACATTGCTTAGCTACATTCAAGATTAACAGGATTCAGTTAAACTGGTTCTTTCTTCGACAGCTATTGCTCAGATACAGGTCTAGTAATGCCGCAGGCTTGTCAATTTGTGAAGTTTAAATTACATTTTGTTGAATATATGCAAAACATTAAGATCTGTAGAATAAATGAATGAATGAATTTTACTATTATGGTCACAGACTAGGAGTAATATAGAGCTATATGTGCTATAGTGGTGGGATTGTTCCTGTGAAGCAAAATGCAATACTGATGATAGTAGCACTGCTATTAGGGTCTCTCATGTCAGGCAGGCTTTGGATGAGTAGCCAGATAAAAAGGACTAAGCACCTACTGGATAGCAGCAGTATGGGTGCCATGAAATTAGCTGTGGATGCCTCAAAGACAATGATAGTGCCACGATAGATAATACATTAGTACTGTGTACAAGGCAGCACCAGTAACCCCTTTTGGATGTCTTTAACCATGAGCATCCTATGATGCCTTAATTACATCCTATTTGGATTACTGTAATGCACTTTGCATGAAACTGCCTTTGAAGAGTGTTTTGAAACTTCACCTGGTTCAAAGAGCTATGGCCAGAGTGTTAACTGGGGCTGGCTACAGGCAGTGGACAACCCCACTGTTGCAGCAGCTCCACTGGCTGCCAGTCTGTTTCTGAGCACAATTCAAAGTGCCAGTTGTGACCTTTAAAGCCCTATAGGGCACAAGTCCAGGCTATATTAAAGCCCTTTGTAGCACAAGTCCAGGCTATCCCTCACAAATACACGTTTTGCACTGCTATCTCATCCAGGGTTTTATCATTTTATCTTGTGCATTTTATTTATTTTATTTATTTATTAACTTCATTTCTACCCTGCCCTTCTCCCACGAAGGGACCTAGGGCGGCTTCACATATGCATCGATGATGCTTCCAACAATATACATACAATTAAAAACAATTGACTCAATTAAAACAGTATAAAATCATCCATAAAATTCCTTAACATTCAAATTAACATGCCACTATACCAGAGTCCAGCCAAGAAATCAAATATTGGTACATCAAAATATTCAAGTTCAGATGTTATTTTCCACTAGTCAATATCTTTAGTCGAGCGCCTGGGCCCACAGCCAGGTCTTTAGTTGTCTCCTAAAGGACAGGAGGGAGGTGGCCAGCCTAATATCCTTTGGCCCGCCCATTGTGTTCAATTTTTCATTATGTCATTTTGCACTGTTTATTTTATCTTGTTACTTTATGTATTTTATTGTGATGCAATTTTTCGTTGTTTTGTGTTGTTTTTTTTTGCTGTATTGTGTTTTTGGGCCTATGTTAGCCACCCCGAGTCCCTTTGGGGAGATGGTGGCAGGGTATAAATAAAGATTATTTACTTATTTATTTTACTAACTGTACCTCTTTGTATAAGCCTGCCTGAGCCCCGAGATCTTCAGGAAAGGCCCTTCTCTCAGTCCCGCCCCCATCACAAGCACGATTGGTGGGAACGAGAGAGTGGGCTTCTCAGTGGCTGCCCCTCAACTCTGGAACTCCCTTCTTCCCCAGGAAGCCAGAATAGCCTCCTCCCTGCTGTCCTTTCAGCAGCAGGCTAAAACCTTTTTATTCATAATATTTTAAGCTCAAGTCAGGGGGTGCTGTGGTTTTAACTAGATGGGTAGGTTTTCAATTGGTGTTAAGAGTTTTACCTGTTTATTTTTAGCCACCCCGGCTATTGTAAAACTTGTATATTTTTAGGTTTTAAATTATATTGCATGAGTTTTATTGTGAGTTGCTCTGAGTGGGATAAAATTAATAATACCAATAACAACTATAACAACAGCAATGCATGATCAAATACAAATAAAAGATGATTGAAGCAATACACTTGAAGAACTATCTTAAAAAGATAAAATGGTGACAGATTCATTCAAAGAACAAACTGAAGATGAACCTACAATTTTTAGGAAATGAAGTGCAAGCTGCACTGAAAATACTTGGGAGAAATAAATCACCAAGAACAGATGGCATTTCAATAGATTGCTTCATGCTACAAAAATAGAACCTATTCAAGTTTTAACTAAAATCTGCTAACAAATTCAGAAAATAAAATGGCCCACAGAGTGGAAACACTCAAAATTTCTTTCAAAGAAAACTTGGAATTGTATTAGCCATAGCACCAATGCATTAGCCTCCCATGCAAGCAAAACGGTGCTCAAAATTCTACAAGAATGGCTCTTGTTGTATATGGAATGAGAAATGCCAGATGTCCAAGCTGGAGTCTGGAAAGTAAGAGACACTAGGGATCATATTGCAAACACACACTGGATAATGGAGTATATCCAAGAATTTCAGAAGAAAGCCAGCCTTTTGCTCATACAGATAATAAAAACTATGGGTTATGCTTAAAGAAATGGGTATGCTACACCTTTGGTTATCCTGATGCGTAATCTGTACCGAGAAGAAGAGACTATGGTCAGGACAGAATATGGAGAAATAGAGGTAAGGAGGCCAGGCAAGGCTGCCTTTTATCACCTTATCTGATTAATTTGTGTTCTGAATATGGTGGTGCAGAGGGTTAAACCACTGAGCTGCTGAACTTGTTGACTGAAAGGTCGCAGGTTTGAATCCGGGGAGCGGCGTGAGCTCCCGCTGTTAGCCCCAGCTTCTGCCAACCTAACAGTTTGAAAAAATGCAAATGTGAGTAGGTCAATAGGTACCACTCTAACAGGAAGGTAACAGTGCTCCATGTAGTCATGTCGGCCACATGACCTTGGAGTTGTCCACGGACAATGCCGGCTCTTCAGCTTAGAAATGGAGATGAGCACCAACCCCCAGAGTCTGACACTACTGGACTTAATATCAGGGCGAAAACCTTTACCTTTACTAAAGTAGAATTAAACTTGGAGGAAAAAGTCATGAAAATACAAGGAAAGAACATCAACCATTTAAGATAAGCAAATGAAACCATACTACTAGCAAATGGCAAAGCCTTAGAACAATGACTAAAAGAAGGAAATATAAAGCCACTTTTACATTTGTACACTAAGAAAATAAAAATAATGACCCCAGATGGTTTACATAACTTGAAAACAGGCAAGATTTTTCTTATCTTGGCTCAGTCATGTAATCAAAGACTGCAGTCAACAAAAAACAAAGAGATATGATGTCAATATCTTGAATGAACATAAGAAAAACACAGGATACTGTCTTATTATAAGTTAAACCACTAGCCCATCTGCCTCAGCAATATTTATCCAGATTGGCAGTTGTTGTTAGGGGTCTCACATAGATTAATAGTCTTCCAGATGTTTTGGACTTCAGTTCCAAGATGTCTAGTCAACAACTATCAGATATCTGAGCAAATATCAGAAGTGGAGACCCACCATTTTGTCTTGACTTTGTCAGTTGTTGTTTGGCGTCTGCCACTGACTCAAGAAGCTTGCATTCTCTACGTTGGGATATAGTTTAATATTAAATTCTGTGGCTCATAACCATATTTTGGGCTCAACAATGCTCACCTGTATATTTTGATTTTTTTTATTTAAAAAAGTCTAATGTTTGCTAAAACTTCTCTTATTAAGTTATAGTTGAATTCCTTTTACTGACTAGTATAATCTAAATATTTTAGTGTTGTTTTTAAAAGCAACCCTTTAAGTTTCTGTGTAAAGCATTTTCTCTATGTTTTACCAATAGCTAGGTTTTCATAATTAAATGGAGCCTTTAGGAATGCCAGCCCTTATAGGCCATTCTGAGATCAACAGCAAAGTGAGGATAGCCATATAGAAAAGGATCACTCGTTGTCATTCAGCATTGTTTTTGTATTTATAAGAAGTTATGACATTTCAAATTCATGCAGAAGACTCCTGCTTTTGCAAAATGTAATTTAGCTTGTGAAGTCAAGATAGAAGATGATAGTCTTCCTTCCGAATATAAATGGCTTGGCTAGAAATTTAATGTAATGATGCCATTAGCTTCAAACTAACATTATTAATCAAACACTCAGTGGGGAGGGAGACTAGTTCTGTAAATACTAACAGAGTCTTCAATCAAATTAAACCAAGATTATTTCTCTGAGTTCTTTCCTAAAGAGCAATGATACGTCTTATTCATTAATGGAAGTATCTTATATTTTTAAGAGAGACTGCCAAGAACCTTTCTAATTGACCATAGTACTGGTGGGTGCAGTACGTTATGCCTAAAGCTTTGGTCAGAAGATTTTGAATGTCTTGTAAGTTTTATGGCACCCTGTGGAACAATAATTTAAAACTGAACTTTATATTTGGCCAGGTAAATATAAGTGAGAACCATGTCAGACTTCATCTGACTCCAGTCACAGAATGTCAGCATGTAGGCTATGGCAGTCAAGAATTTTAGCCCAAGATGCATTTGCATCTTACCCCACCTCCCTCCCAAACTTACCCCACCTCCCTCCTCTTTGCCGTGCTTTGGTTTGGTACCCCCTCTTGATACATTTGGCTAGTCTGGTGTCATGAAGCAGCAGAATTACTCTTGCTGAAAGATCAACAGTCTACTTATCTTTACACCTTGACATAGGGTGTCAGCACATTTAGCCCCTGATCAGCCCATAGCCAGGATTTTGATTGGGGGGGGGGCTGAGTTTGATTCGAGGGGCGGGGCTGAATCTGAGTGAGAGAGGATATACCCAAGTAAACCTTTTGTATCATTATCCCAACACTCCCATGCATATAGGATATATTGAGCATGGTGATCAGATCATGATATGAAGAAACATAACAGTTTAAATAATGTAGCCTACAAGTAAGGCCTTCTCGCAGACCATGCCCGGTTACATGCCTGCCCCTGATGTATCAGGTAGTGGCACTATATTTGTGCCAGTAGCTGATAGTGGTAATCACTGGGGGTTTTTTTTCTTTCCTGGAAGCTCACTGCAGAATGGCAACCAATAGCACTTCGATTAGCAAGACTCAACAGACCTCCACATTGAGTAGTACTGATCTGGGACACCCAAAAATGGTTGTACAACCACTCTAATTGATATTGGCTCAGTAGCTCTGATGTTAAAAAGGGGCCTTGGGGAAAGCAGAACACTTGCCCCCAAAGTAAATTCAATGGCCCCTTCCAAAATGAAAAGCTGATTAGCATTGTATTGCAGGGAGGTTTTGAATGGACTAATTGACTTTTTCAAGATCATTTCCAGCAGCCTTCATCAACTGGGTGCCCACCAGATGTAATGGAATCCTGTCATCCCTGACCTTTCAACTGAGGGTGACATGAGTTAGATGAAGCAGTACAGGATTATTGGTAAGACAATGGTGTGGCCCAATACATCTAGGGTATTTTTGGACCAATGGCTCTTGATGGCAAGCAAACATCTGATGTCTCCTTAACCACGATCTTTCCAAAGGCATGTGCTGAATGTTATATAAAAAGCACACACATTCTGAGCAAGTTCCAGTTGAGAAATACTCACACAAGATCAAAGAGAGAATCAAAGATTAGAGATGAAGCTCTGGAGGCATCATTAGGATTCAAAGATGCTACTTGAAATCAGGAAGGGGAGAAGTATTGCTTGGAACCTGCTGTGAACCTGCATTTGGGTGTAAATAAATTTTGTGTCACAAAACTGTCTAAACCCTCTATTGACCTCCTGGAGAATGCCTGAAGCCCCGGAGTCCTTGTTGCTTGGAGATATGGGATACCAAGACAAAAAATGATGTGAAATACATAATCAATTGTAAATGTATCAAGGACATTTATTATTTATCTGGCAGATTGGTGACTTGCCCAAAGTCACTCAGGTAGCTTCATAAACCATCAGAGCTGTGCTCCAGATTATCCCATCTTTGTCTGACACCACCCTTATATTACACAATCCTCCATATAAAAGCTATCAGTTACCCCAGTTAATGTTTTTGGCTTTTTGAAAGAAAAATGGGAGGTATTTCTGAAGGAGCTGTTCTGAGGCCATGGATACTTATAACTAGAATAATGCTTTTATTTGACATAACAGGCTGACATTTCCAAGCCTAATAATTTTGCAGAGTAATAGAAAACAGGGTACTGTTTACAGATACCTTAAAAATATTGCAGCTTTCCAAGAAGAAAAATGGGATTTACTAAACTAAAAATAACATTAAAATAAAATCAGGTTAAAAGCAGAATGTCATACATGTCATATTGAGAAGAAAATGCCACTGAATCCAGTACTCATGCTGTCCCTGCATGGTGATCTGGGGCTGACAGAGCGATCTCAACCTGCTCTCCCCAGATTCGAACTGCTGACCTGGCAGTTAGAAGTCCTGCCAGCACAAGGGTTTAACCCATTGCGCTACTGGGGGCTCTGTTACACTAGGTAAGTGTAAATTAAAGCCTACATGTATGCAAGAAAAATACCAAGTAGAAGTATTGGTATTGGTTACTAACAATGTTTCCTGTAGTGTGTATTAATAATCTATTCCTCACATTTTTGAAAATTTATTCAGAATCACCTGCCGTTCAGAAAAAAAAAAGATTATTGATAACATCCATTACTTTACTAATCAGTTACCTAAAAGCAAGCACAATACTGCTGTGCAAGGCAGCCAAGTTTGAGGTCATATCTCCTCTTCTTAGTTGAAATAAATTTTATATATATATATATATATATATATATATAGCGAGTAGACAGTTATTTTCGCAACAGACAACTTTATGGGCTTCACATTGAAATTGATGTGAGAAACAATTAAAGTGTGTAGAGTAAGGAAGTGAGGTGATATAAACAGCTTTCACAAATTGTGACATCTTTTTTATACAGAGTTGATTTGCAAGTGTGCTGTATTGGCTAAGGTATTAAAGAAAAGTAACAAAAATCCAAACAAAATAAAGACAGGAGATCATTCAAATAGCCGTCTTGCCACTGTGACAGTTTCCTCATTAATGTTATGATGACAAAAATTACAACATATACATGTTATTAAAACTTAAATGCAACTATTTTAAGTATTTGTTGGCATTCATTTAATTCATTTGGTGTCAGAACACTGTTAAGCAGCACCCATACCTCGACTCATGCTACAGCTACTCTTTGTGATATTACTATATGTCATTGATCTAAACTTTTAAAGTCTTAAATGGATTTGGAGCCAAAGCATTTAGTGATCATCTCTCCTTGTATGTGCCAGACTCTGAGATCTCTGTAGTAGCCTTACTAATGGTTTTGTCGATGGCTGATGACCACTACAAAAGTGTAACTTCAGGTTTCAAAGCAGTCTGTTTGTTAAAAAAAAAGTCCCACTGTCTTGCTGATAGTAGTTTCTTATGAGAGCTCTTCTATTTTTTCTATTGCTTTTCCTTTCACTACATCACTATCCTATGATTTTGCAATCTTCCCTTTTCTTTTATTCCAATTTCCCCCATTTTTGGGTTCATCCTTCAAGAATTTTGGAAATAAAGATTGAAGGTGTTGGACTTTTGCTGTAGCCACATTTTCTTAGGTAATTCTGAAAGACTGTATTAACTATCTTCTTTGGTCTTCCTCTACTTTATTTTTGCATATATATTGAAATAGAACAATAAAGTTACTACATTCTGTTATTTTTGGCATTTATTCCCATATGTGTCTAAAAGATTACTTCTTATGCCATGAAACAAAAATCGAACATTCTGAAATATATTGGCTTTTTGTGCTTTACAGTTGAAAGAAAAAGGAATTTGAGAAGCAGTATATATCAAACTGGGTTGGCTACGTTCAATATGCAGCTCTCAAGCCACACGTTATGTCCTTGCTTTTAAAATAGCTCTACGACATTCAGTTAGAAAATAACACAGGAATGCAACCTTAACAGCAGGTGAACCAAACAGTAGCTTTGCATAAATTGGTTGTGGATTTTTACATTAAGAGAATTTTTCCCCATTAGCAAAAATGAATGAGGTTTAGCTCAATAAAATCTATGCCAACCAGTTTTGGTAGCTGAAAGCCTATTAAATTGGAAAATTTGTAAGATTATTTTTCATTTTTAATGAAATTAAAATGTGAGATGAATACCCTATTTGCTTAAATAATTGGACTTGCATGAAACATGAAGCCCATTTGTAGAAACAACACAGAAATTGAGGAAGAGAGAGAAGTACAAACACAATACATCTTTGCTCAACTCCATCCAGGGAATGACAACAAAAAGATCAACTATTCTGTCTGCAACAGAGGTCACAGCAGTCAATAGCAATTAGCAGCATAGTTTTGTGTCCTGCGCATAAATTAGTGTTCAGGGTATAGGCTTTGCAGTAATGATATATTGGTTATCGTGTTTAAATATATTGAAATGAAATGCCCTCTCCCTTCCCAGGCCAACTTTCTCTTTAAGTAGCCCTCTTTTTCTATAGTGATTTCTAAATAGATTTTTAAAAAAACAAAAACAAAACTATGACATTATTCAATGTGAGAATTCAGTTCTCTCTATCCTCTGATTTGTTCACACATTTCAGGCAAGAGCTTTACTGAGCTGAAAAGACATGAAATCAGTGTCTCATTGTCATCCCAGGAAAAAAGTGGCAGCGTTATTATTATCTCTATAATGCAGGTGAGAAGAGAACATGGTGACCTATGTGAACTGTTCATTGAGAAAGAGGAAGTAGAAAAATCCTACCATTCAAGAAATGTGAGGGGAAAAAATCTTACCATTGAAATTCAGAGAAAAGCCATCTCATGTCAACTCATACTTCAAAAAGCATGAAAACTGGAGTCTAAACCTGATAAGACATGGCTCATGTTTAACAAGTATGGCATGCAGCAAGGCAAACTGCATTCATTTGCATACTTTGATTTGGTGTTTCCGGCTTATATCAAGTCGCCTTGCATCATGTGCATGGGACTGCAGCAAAGATGTTCCATGTTGTCAGCCTTGTATATTGCCTTTTGAAGCATCTGGTCCTTATTATATTGCTGCCGTAACCCTCTTGTGAAGCTGACCTATGCCTGTTTGTTTTAGAAGCTGGTGGAATAGTTTCAAGAAAGCATTATTTTTGGGTGGCCGACACACTTAAAATGGAGCATTGGCTTCTATCCTCCCAATTCAGCTCCTTTCTACACTGCCATATCATAAAGATTATCAAAGCAGATCATCTACATTATCTTCTTTGACATGGATTATATGAGTCTACACTGCCAGTTAAATGCACAATTCCAGAGGTTAGCCAGAAGAGACAAGGAACTATTTTTAAACAAGCAATGCATGGAAGTGAAAGATGACAACAGAATAGGAAGGACAAGAGATCTCTTCCAGAAAATTAGAAACATTGGAGGTAAATTTCAGGCAAAATGGGCATGGTCAAAAACAAAGATGGCAGGGACCTAACAGAAGCTGAAGAGATCTAGAGAAGGTGGTGAGACTATACAGAAGATCTGTATAGGAATGATAATAATATTGAGGATAGTTTTGACAGTGTGGTGAATGAATTAGAACCAGACATCCTGAGGAGTGAGGTTGAATGGGCCTTAGGAAGCATTCCTAACAACAAGGCAGCAGGAGATGACGGGATCCCAGCTGAACTGTTCAAAATCTTGAAAGATGACGCTGTCAAGGTGATACAGGCCATATGCCAGAAAATATGGAAAAAGACAAGAATGGCAATCAGACTGGAAAAAATCAACTGATATCCCCATACCAAAAAAGGGAAATGCTAAAGAATGCTCAAACTTTTGTACAGTGGCTCTTATTTCTCGTGCTAGTAAGGTAATGCTCAAGATCTTGCAAGGAAGACTCCAGCAATACATGGGGAGAGAGTTGCCAAATGTACAAGTTGGCTTTAGAAAAGACAGAGGAACGAGAGACCAAATTGCCAATATCCGCTGGTCAATGGAGAAAGGCAGGGAGTTTCAAAAAAACATCTATTTCTGCTTTATTGACTATTCTAAAGCCTTTGGCTGTGTGGACCATAATAAATTGTGGCAAATTCTTGGTAGTATGGGCATACCAAATCACCTTTTCTCTCTCCTGAGGAATCTGTATAACGACCAAGTAGCAACAGTAAGAACTGACCATGGAACAGACTGGTTCAGGATTGGGAAAGGCATACGGCAGGGTTGTATACTCTCACCCAACCTATTCAACTTGTATGCAGAACACATCATGCAATGTGTGAGGTTTTATGAATGCAAGGCTGGGGTTAAAATTGCTGAAAGAAACATTAACAACCTTAGATATGGAGATGATACCACTTTGATGGCCGAAAGCGAGGAGGAGCTGAGGAGTCTTCTAATCAAGGTGAAAGAAGAAAGTACAAAAGCTGGGTTGCAGTTGAACATAAAAAAACCCAAGATTATGGCAACCAGACCAATTGATAACTGGCAAATAGAGGGAGAAAACGTGGAAGTAGTGACAGCCTTCGTATTTCTAGGTGTAAAGATTACTGCAGATGCAGACTGCAGCCAGGAAATCAGAAGACACTTACTTCTTGGGAGGAGACCAAAGTCCAATCTCGATAAAATAGTGAAGAGTAGAGACATCACACTGACAACAAAGATCTGCATAGTCAAAGCAATGGTATTCCCCGTAGTAACCTACAGATGTGAGAGCTGGACCTTAGAGAAGGATGAGCGAAGGAAGATAGATGCTTTATGAACTATGGTGTGGGGGGAAAGTTCTGAGAGTGCTTTGGACAGCGAGAACATCCAATACTTCAGGAAATAAAGCCTGACTGCTCATTGGAGGGAAGGATAGTAGAGACAAAGATGAAGTACTTTGGCCACATAATGAGAAGCTTAGGGAAGACAATTATGCTGTGGAAAATGGAAAGAAAAAGAAAAGGGGCCGACCAAGGGCAAGATGGATGGATGGTATCCTTGAAGTGACTGGCTTGACTCTAAAGGAGCTGGGGAAGGTGACGGCCGACAGGGAGCTCTGGTATGGGATGGTCCTTGAGGTCATGAAGAATCGAAAGCGACTGAATGAATTAACAACAACACGCTGCCATTTAATCCAGCTCAAAACAGATAATCTGGATTTTATATGGCAGTGTAGAAGGGGCCCGAGAGAGAGAAGGAGGAATGAGTTTGCCTTCCACACAGCTAAATAAAATCCCACAGTGTGGATTCAGATAACCCAGTTCAAAGCATTTATTTATCGTATCAGAAGTGAAACAGTTGTAACGTATTAAAAAAAAACACAAAGTTTCAAAAAACTTGGCATTATGCTAAATGTCCTTTGGGCACTTGGAGTGCCTCTGGCATTGCGATAAGAAGGTCCTTCATTGTGCATGTGACAGGGCCCAGACTGCATTGTAATAGGGGGTCTGTGGTTTGCTCTTCTCCACACTCATAGAAATTTATCCTGAATTAATAAAATTAAACAAAGAAGACATCTCCAAAATGGATTCCTAAGCACCCTACTACATTATATCAAATGCCCACTGACAACTATATTTATGTACCTGCTTCTAGCTTCCATCCAGAACACACCATCAAATCTGTTATTTACAGACAACGCCTCTGATACATCCTCATCTGCTCTGACATATAAGAGACTCAAAATTCATGGATTTTCAACAGGCAACTCTCAAACTTCCACACTTATCCAATGTGACCAGGGAGAAAACCAATAAGACAAGACTGTAATGCAGAAAAAAACTAATACAAGAAAGACCGAAAAAGTGACAGAACGCCATTGATTGTCACCTATAGCTTCAAGATGAGGCTGCTCAAACACACTATCAATGGGTTACAACTATTTTGGAAAATAATCATGCCAATTCACAGGCTCTCAACATCAAACAATTATGGAACCAGAACAACACAAAATATGGATATACAGAGACATGGTCCTACTATAAACCCAGATGACAACTTGGCCTCCACATTTTCTCTGTCTGCAACACTAAAGATGTTTATTATGTCACCCACATCAGAGAGATATTTAATTGCTTATTCCTTAATGTAAGCAAACTCATCCTATGTCAACAGTAGTCCTCAATTAATATTTAAACTGCTAGATTACTTCTTCCTTCGTTGTATTTATGTCATCTGCTAAGGAAGATAATATAGGCCGCTGTATGAAAAGTTAGCCCAGAATGAACCTTGAACAAAGTTGTGTTTCTATCCAAAAGGATAGTCCCATCTCTAGTGAGGAGAGCTTAAAAGGATCTAATGGCCATCAACTCCACTGAGCCAGGGTAAACCATGGTTCTGTTTGTTTTGCTAGTCTGTAGTCCTACTTCTTGGCAGGGGGTTTGACTGGATGGCCCACGAGGTCTCTTCCAACTCTATGATTCTATGAAATCAGAAGAATGCAACACAACTTCTTTTGGATAGTGTGAGATAGCATGAACATCCTAACAGTCATCAATACCAGGGAGAGCACCAAGGACCCCCCTCACTCTAAATCCACAACTTAATCCACCAAGGATGGAGTTAAGTTATACCTCTGGTTCTTAGCAACTACTCAAATATATAGTATTATCCCACAATACTCTATATAAATTATTTTCATGGTGAGAAAATAGGACTTCTTTGCCCAATCTTTTGTTCATATTTCTTATTCAGAAAACCAAATTCTATACTTAATCTAATACTATTTACTAGAGGAGAAAGAAACAGGAAAGTGACACATGGCAAAATAAATATTTTGGTTTTTTTAAAAAATTCTGATACCCAACTAAGGGCCTTCCACACAGTCATATAACCCAGAATATCAAGGAAGAGAATCCACAATATCTGCTTTGAACTGCGTTTGAGTCCACACTGCCATATAATCCAGTTTAAAGGAAATAATGTGGGATTTTATAGAGTTGTGTGAAAGGGGCCTAAGTCACTAAGAATGGGCAAAAGACCTATCTGCTACTGGGCAATTAACTACATATTATTAATCATGTACAGCATTAAGCTATATAAAGATGCAAATTGGAATTATCATAAGAGATTACCTGAAATAGAAATCCTAAACAGGAAATGACATAATTACTATGCAGGTGTTGTGCTTTAATTACAGATTTGCTATGAGGAATGATTAACTCGTGCTTGCAAAAACAGAAGAAAAAGTATTCCCATTCAGAATGCTGTAACATATTTAAACCATCATAGAACACATAAAATGCCCTCATGATTCAATATGTTCCTCTCTAGAGCAATAACATTTTTAATAACCAGTACATCAGAAAAAATGTGCAGTCATTTTGGAAAATATGTCATGCTGGAGGAAATGCTGAAGAGAAAGGGCAAAGCCTTCTGTGTGAATGGGAAATATGTTCCAGGGATTGCAGAGGTGTAAAAATCACAGAAAATGTAATATTACAAATCCACAAAATGGTAAGGTTGGTAAGGATGTGACATTCTAGCTCTTTGTTGAACCTAAATCAACATCCATGTTGCATGCTAAATCAAATACATCCCTGCTTGTTGTATGTACTGTTCTTCTCAAACAAAGGTGAATATAGCAGTCAATAAATTAATTTTGCAACTATCCTACTTTGTCTTCTTCTATAGGTTTTCTTTTAAAATCTTGGTGCTCAAGTACATTTAGAGATGAATAGGCTCCCTCAAATTCATTCTCTAATTCATGTATAAGAAAAATGTGGCCTTTGTCATAGCCCTCCAAGGGGGGGGGGATTAAAAATATAATGGAAGCAGCAGTACACTTCTAAATGAAGCAAACATCTAT
Organism: Anolis apletophallus; assembly: GCA_030556195.1. Taxonomy (NCBI): domain Eukaryota; kingdom Metazoa; phylum Chordata; class Lepidosauria; order Squamata; family Anolidae; genus Anolis; species Anolis apletophallus. The sequence goes on from JARBWK010000004.1 coordinate 68,603,675, forward strand.
CTATGAGTATAGAAAGAAGAAATAATAGAGGGTTTCGTTATGATTTAAATACATTGTTTATTTTTAATTTAAAATGCACCAGCAGTGGATGAAAGGTTTTGATTCCCAGAGACCATTTTAATTGCACATGGTTTTTGCAACTTCTGGGTGTCAGGATTAGTCCTTGCACTTCAATCCACTGTGCTTTCACTGCAGTCAATATTTCTCCTCTATCACTTTTTCCACTCTCTACCAAAAAGATTTGCATCACTCATTCCACTAACCTCAACCTCAGGCTTTCTCCTTCTCAGTCTTTGCCCCTGTCCCAACTACAAGACAAATCAAAACTATTACTTATTCTCTCTTCTTTGCTCTCTACCTTCCCTACTCTTGATTGCATTGAATGTGCACAGCATTTTTTCTAAGCCAAATTAGAGCCACCTCTCTGTCCATCTCAACACCAGTGGAAAGGCTGAATGGACTTTCACCTACACAGCCAGATAACACAGTGATGGATTGGCCTGGAGAATCCAAACTGAGGCTTTTGTTATTTAATCCAGGATTTGTTAACCCAGGTTTATTCCAGACTTTAAAAACACCAGCTAAAGTCTGGTTTTGCTCCCTACTCAGGAAGACTCAGGAAGTCTGAGGAGGTGAGATACCAGTGCCACCCTTCCCTCCCTGGAGGCCTCCCTGTAGCTCCATGGCGCTCAGAAATGACATGGTGGAGCTTTGGAGAGGGGAAGGGGATTTGTCCTCCGTTACATCATTTCTGAGCACCACGAAGCTACAGGAGAGCCTACTGCATCAGTCAAAACACTGTATCTGCTATTTTGGGGTAAAAAGGGGGGCAAGGAGGGAAAGGCGGCACTGGCCATGCCTGACCCGCTGAGAGCATATCATCACAGGTATCGTGTAATGAGTCTTTCTCTTTCCTTTCTCTTTCCTTTATCCACTCCAGGGAAGAAAAGGAGTAACACTGGATATGCATGAAAGTTAATGGTCCTACAGCTATAGTAAAGGAGGGTGGGAAGGATGGCCAAAAATAACTAAATAAATACAATTCACAGTAAGGAGGGATGCACTGGGTTGGAAATTTAGTTGACCTTCATAATCCGTAATGTAATAAACCGAACATACTGTATATTTTAATATTCTAATGATTTTAAAATAAAGCTTTGACCAATTTGAAAGGTAGTCCCGCATCTGTATTTTCCCATATCTGTTGTAATGATTTAGACATCCATTTGACACCCACTTGCTTCCATTTTCTTAAATTTCGGCAGGACATCTGCATTTTGTGATGTCAGAATAGATTTTGAGCATATAGCTCTAAAAATGAATAATGAATCAATGATTGAATAAATGAATAAATAAACAGAATAGTAATATATTCCACAACATTTTAAAATTAGAAAATAGTGTACAATACAATTCTTGGTTTGAAAACTACAAATATAGTTATCTCTTTTTAAAAAAGCTGCACAATTACATAATAATATTTTAAATGGGTCCCTTGGGGATAGGACTTCATTTATTATTTGCTTTAATTTTAATCCTTTAAAAAAACATAAAGCTAGTAAATGGAGTAGACATTTCTCCTCATTTAGCTTGCAAAATTCCAGGAACATTTCCCAGCTCCTGTTCATTTAGATATGTGCAAAAATAGAATCTGGTTGAGCAAGGAATAGAGACAGAAGTCCTATGGGTATGTAGATGCACAAAAGGAGAGAAGAGCCCTGCTCATTCTTCATGAATTTCTGTCATTGTCCCAGCATTGTGTCTTCTGTTCTGATTTCTTTTAAATGTACTTTTCAAAATATCCACATATAGATACCAACAGTAATGCAAAAAGAGAGGGGTGAACCTACCATACTGCCTCTCCTTTCCTGTTTACTGTATATAGATTGGGAACAGTAGGGATAGTGTCTAAAAACACTCTGAAATGTTTTATCCATATGAGCACTTTTGATATATGGTACTTCATGAGTTCGCTAAAATTCTTTAGCAGCCAAGAAGTTGTTCCTCTGATTTTTAAAGTATCCTCATTTTTCTACTATTGAGCAATGGGTAGAACAATTCCTAGGATAGTTTTGAAAATGGGTGTCTTATTATAGCAGGAACTAGGTGCCTTTTATGTGCCACAACTGTGATGGTTGTTTTAGTTCCAAAGTTCTAGTACTTTCCCAAATAGCTCTGGATAGACGGTCCCTTCTGCCTTTCCCTCATTTTGTCTATTCTTACCACCCTCCATCAACCTTTCTAATTTTCTTTTTTTTTGCTACCAGAATAATCATCCCAGCATGTTCAGTGTGTAAATTTAGACGGTTTGACTACTCTAGCCTTCACACACATTCCACTCTTTCCTTTCTGTAAATAAAAAACACACGATTACCAGTATCACACATTCAGTAGGTGTTTCAGCTGGCCACATCCTCTTGCCCCCACCCTCTTTATTTTCTCTCTCTGCTACTGAATAATAATGGTAGCCCTGAAAGACTCAGCCAGAAGTTGAGTCCGCCCTTGGTATGATCACTGCACACGTCATTGGGAAAAGGGATGAAATGGAGGTGGGAGAATATGATGGAACCCATCCCACAACAAACACGGGTGATTTGCATGTGCTACAGAGTGTTGAAGATGATTCTCGTGCCCAGTTTTATTTCGGTTGGGCAGCAGCTGCATTTCCAATGGATTCAAGAGGTAAGCCTATAGAAAGACACAAATGTCGTGGGATCCCAAACACCAATAGATAAAGTCCATAGTTTTTTCCTATTGGTTTTCACTTCACTTGCTACTCATTTCTCACTTGCTGTAGCATTCTGTTGGAATGTCCTGTTATTTATATTGTGACATTTTATAGTTCATTTTCTTTATTTGTTATAGTTATTGGGTTCCCAATACATCCGTATTCTCTGTGTAGCCTACTTTTAATGTGTAAGAGCAGTACCTCCTTACAAAAACACCAAGCTGCAAAAAAAAAAAATCTTCAGGCTTCCAAGTATTACACTCAAGTTCTTCAATTTTGCAATTGAGCGATAGTCTTAATATTGAAGTTCATTAAAAAAAATATCAGGGTAGATACTAGGCATGTTTTAGAATCCTAAAATGGTGAATCGTAAATCAAATGGGGGGGATTTTTTTGATTAGTATATCAAAGACTTACAAAAAATTCAGAAAAATTTCGAAATGTAACTTAATTACTTACGAAATTCGTTAGTAGTTCTAAAGTAGGCAAAGCAGGGAAACAGGACTGATACTGTTTTAAACACAGGCAAATCAAGGGGCAACATTTCCCTTGGTTTCCTTGCAGGGAGATATAAAGCATTAATATATTATTATTAATATTATTAAAGGACAGGGTTCCTTTGCAGGGACACATATAATGCATTAATATATTATTATTATTAATATTATTAAATAAATGCCTAGGCCTACCTCTGGTGCAGGCCTTGCTAATCTGTAGAGTTCTCCTCACTCCATCTTTTTTTCCCCATTCAGTTTTACCATAGCAGTCTAGGACCTCCGTTGGAACTCTATGGCTTTTCTGGATTCTGAACTCTTCCTTCTCCTCTCCATGCTCTTTTCACTCCTGCTGCCCTTCTCTCAGCAGTTCTTATGTCCTCCTACTCTGTTCTTCTATCTAAACCCCCTTCCTGGGTGTTTAAATCTCTTTTTTCATCAGTCCTCCAGCCCCTCTAGGAGTCTCGATTTCAGGCTCTCTATGGTTTCCGGCTCCCTTTTCACTTCCTGGAGGAGGCCTTCCACTCTAATTAGGCTTCAAGCATGGAAAGGCCCCGATTTCACTGTGAGTTATGTCTGCAAGGCTATTTTTGGGGAAATTTTCCTGTTTAATAATCTAACGAAATATTTAATAATCTAACGAAATTTTGGGCCCAGGGGGTGCGTAAAAGAAAGTCCACTTCCGGGATTGGCCTTGCGATCCGTATAAACTTGAAAGGCCCATTACATACAAATCACTTACGATTTCTTTTAATTTCCGTTTCATTTTTCTCATGCCTAGTAGATACCATTATTTTCAACACATCCTGCTCAGTGATTTTTCAAAATGTTTTCCTCTCTCTCGGACATTCAAATATGTAAGCACAGGTATACTAATCTGATAACTGAATTATTTCTGCCAATTATAATAATTCAAGTAGTCTCACAGTATTTCATAGGAAAGCATGAGGCAGTAGTCCAGCAACATATAACTAAAGTCTACTTTCCTTCATATAAGCATTCATCTGTCAGAATGCCCTCTTACCAATTATTTAAACAATATGTTTGTAATGTTTCAACAACTATGTATGTTACACATTACAGTTGCCAATGGACAATGGCAGTAAACTTTGAAAATTTATATGCAAACTTTGACAGCATTCTATAATAATCTACTGAACTTCACTGCTCAATTCCCAATCCCAATAAATGGTATATTTTATGCCTCTATGCCTGAGTGCTAAAACCTTGCTTATTCATCATGCATAGCATTCTGCCTCCATGTAGGGCTTAAATATAAACTGTAAAACATCAACAACAATTGTACTTTACTTCTCCCAGACAGTAATCAGTTATAGCAAATCAATATAACAAACAGCACACAAGATTTTCAATGACTATTAAACATTCTAATCATATTCCATGTAAGCTGTCCCTGGAAAGCTGTCCCTCATATATACAGCAGCAAGCAGAATTTTTATAACAGTTACCGTAGCAATAACAAGATACAGTAACAACAATAAACTGTGGAAATGTTGCATTGTGTGGAACATACAAAACTTGTGTTGAATGTATAATTCTTGTGCAGAACACTTGTGTTTAACGATGAACTTTCTCTACAATCTTAAACACCGGTCTGGACTTACTTCCCCTGTGCAATTCTCCTAAAGGTACTGTGATCCAGCGGACATTATGTACTCTATTTGAAGTTGTTTATTGAATATGACCTTTTTGTATATCATGTATTTCGGTGTTTGGATATATCAGCCAATCTATTGAATTAGAACATTTTGATATTTTCCTTACGTTGTACTGTCCTACTTTTGTGGATATTAGCAATAACAAGATGGCACATATGTGGCTTGGCTTAACTAAAATTTTATCACAGAGGTGGCAAATCAGCAAAATAGAACACAGCATCATGTAATATGTGTTGCTAACATGCCACCTCCCTATGATTAAGCTATAAATTATGTATAAAGCCACCGTCCCACAGTTTATCTTGGGGAATGACTCCATGCACCTCTGTGGTGTTATCTGCCATGCTCTCCCCGCTATAATTCTTTTTAATTGTTTCTACCTGGCAATTGCAAAGTGCTTTGCATCCTCCCAAGTCCCCCCCCAATCCATAGAGGGGAAGCAACATAGCAGGAGGGCAGAATTATGCTGCCCATCTGGAAATGTGGCTTTGCATAGCCAAGTTGTTGTCATCAGATGACACCAGTTGCTGTGCAAAACCACCCATTACCATAACAGTAAGTTGCTCTATCCTGCACTGTAGGAAAACAGTAGGATAGCTGCAAGTGTGTTGTAATGACTTAGGGTTATACTGTTAATACAGACTTGAATCGCCATGGGAAATCTGTCTAGATACCCTACATCTAACGCTATTCCCATAATGAAGGGGAAATTCCATCTTAGGTCTGGAAAAATGGCGGTCTCCAGGACCCATCCACATATCTTCCACCATAGAACTTCAACTCCTCAGTGGGTGAAATAAGGTGATCTCAAAGGTGATCTCTGTGTTATCCATTGGTCCCACGGAGCCATGAAAAAAACCTTAAGAATCACAAAGTAACCTCATGGAATCCATCCATAATATCCTAGATGTACTCATATTTATCTGCCAATCAAAGGTGACAAAAGTGGCTTAAAACTATAACTAACACATAACTGCACCCATCCCTGCATTACCCAATAGGCTTAAACAAAAGTACCACTACGACTAAACAGTAAATCCAGCACTGAAAAATACAGAAGACAGATAGGAGCCAGAACTAAAAAGAGACAGGTGGATGGCTAGTACTCAGAGCACACACTCACCTCCACACATGTTATGTGTATCTGCATGGTGACATTACCACTCTGGTCTTCCCATCTTTCTCATCTTTTTCACGCATCAACACTCATGATACAAAAGGATGCATTTATTCCTAGCCTGAGAGCTTTGATAGTTCATTGGTTCACAGCACTTTACAACCACTCTGTCACTTTCTCAGCTTCAGCAAAGTAATAATTGTCCACTCTTGTTACTAGGATGTGTTGTTATAATTTTCTAAAATTTAATCTGTCATTGAGTCCTTGGAAATGGAACGGAACATAATGATTAACTGTTGTTTTTACAGCAATATCATCTCATCCTTATTCTGTCCATTGGATGAGGCATAGGTAGTTGTCTATGCAAGAGCTGAGAGTTTCAAGGACAGTTTTGAACATAAAGTACTGCCAGCTCCATTTGTCTTCACAACAAATTATTCCAACCTATTTCTCAATGAAGTGCCTTCATTATGTTAACCATTATACATTCTACAATGGCTATCATAGTGGTACAAATCCCATTTTCAAAATAAATATTTTAAATTAATTCAAAAGTACAAATTGGATAATTTTCCTATGGAAAGTAAGACAATATACTATATGTTTATTTTACCCCATAAACTTTTCATTTATTCATCCACTTGTGTACCTATCAAGAATTCTCTATTTCTTTAGTTGCAATTGACAATGTCATGTCCCATGAAGACCCTTTTTGTTTATCCCTAGTTAAGCACTTTTTAGTTAGAGGGATTAAATAGTGGGATTTTAAATAGTGGGAGTTTATTTGCAGTTTTTCATTTTTGTGGGATCCCCTGCACCCCTAACACCTATGAAAGTGGAGGGATTACAACAAGTATTCTGTAATTACCCTTTCAACATTTCCAAGACTCTGCCCTCCCCTTGAGATGTTTCCATGAGATTTCTATATATTGTCTTTCTAGTTAGGCCAATGCTATGACTCTGGATCTTTATATTTCCTCTCTTGGTAGAAACTTCGGGAGTCAGAAATAACTGGGTATCTAAAGATGCCTAAAATTGTGATATTCAGAAAAATGACCTCTGTAGACATTAATTCACAGGAGGAGACCAATGGAGGGGAAGGCACCAAGAGGTATTCTGCTGCCCCCCCCCCTTCCTCTGGCATAACCAAAATCCCACAAGGGTCCCCTCATTCTCTATTGCAATGACCCAGAGCAAAATACCCTGTGTTACTACAATACACAAACACTTTATTGAGCACTGTTATTTGAACTCGCAATTAGGTTAAAAGGAGAAAGAGTTTTATTTATACTCATTGTGTCCAGATTGAGGCGGACTGTTTTGGTCGTCCTGAAGGTTATTGGTCAATTCATCTCACCAGCTTTAGCCAGCATGTTCAAGGATTATGGGAGTTGTAATCTAAAACCATGTTTCCTTCCTGATACAGCTCATCGGTCAGCAGCAGACCATATTGGAGCAACACTTTGAGCTTCCTGGATTGCCTGGCCTAACTCTGAAGTGTCTTCCAGGTGGAGCTGTCCATGGTCCTGACCTCAGCAAATACTATACCCACCCAATCTTGAGCATGATAAACTTTCCCAAGGAATTATTTGAATTACTACGCTGATTGATAATTTATGCTACCAACATTTTCTTTACTGATTATTTTTATGCAGCTCAATTACTCTCAATAATCTTACATGTTTAATCCTACTACAGTATTTAACAAAGGGGTTTTTTTTAAAAAATAAAAGCTGTAGTGGTTCTCAACCTGTGGGTCCCCAGATGTTTTGGCCTTCAACTCTTAGAAATCCCAGCCAGTTTACCAGCTGTTACAACTTCTGGGAATTGAAGGTCAAAACATCTGGGGATCCACAGGTTAAGAACCACTGCTATAGACATTTTTAGAAGACATGAATAAATACCATTAGTGATGCAAAGGTTTTTGCCAATATGGTCACACAATTAGATAAAGTACCAACAGTGTAATGCTCAATGAGAGAATTACTCCTAGGTAAGTCTTTACACAATTGCTGCCTATCAGTCTCTTATTTCATTTCCACTTAGTCCATTGTCATGCCTGAGATTTTAGAGAGATAAAAGCACTATGCCTTTTCAGGGGTGGCTCCTCGGCTTTGGAACGACCTTCCTTATGACATCAGATCAGCCCCCTCCCTCTTGACATTTCGCAAGAAGGTCAAGACCTGGCTATTTTACTGGGCATTTGTAGATGTAGTATGATTACCAAATTGAGACCTACAGAATGACGACGATGCAATTGGATACCGATTTAATGATGAGACGCTGATATTGTGTTTTTAACATTAAGTGCTAATTTGTATATGATGGAATTGTATTGATAATTGTTGATGTTTGTCTTGGGCAGTTCTTGCCATTTGTACACCGCCTCGAGTCGCCTTCGGGCTGAGAGAGGCGGTCTAGAAGCAAAGTAAATAAATAAATAAATAAATATGCACAACAGTAATACTGGTACCTATGTGAACATTTATTTTCTTTAGAAAGGATAGTACTATGGTCCTAAATGGTAACTTTGAAAATCCAGTGCCAAGTTTACAGAAGAATTGCCTAGTCACAGGTACAGAAAGGAGACTTATAAAATGTTTTGACAGTTATCCTAGGTGCCAAAGCCACAGGACAACCACAGCCACCTTTGATAATATATGGGGAATTCAACTATACAGCTAGGGACAGCTGGTGGCTTCCAGGTCACTGGAGTGGAGGTTTTCATCTGATTTTATTCTAAAGTTTAAAGGATCTATCCCAGTGCTAAACCTATTTCAATCTGTGTAGTGGTTTCATAGTTTAGATTTAAACTCATTGTAGATTCACTGCTTCATTGACACACGTTGTCACAGTATACAGCACAACACTGTCAGTGTGAATTTCTCTTTTCATATGAAATCAACATTAAACTAAATGAAAAGAGAACTGCTGATGTTAACTACTACTTCAGTCATAGAAGCAATGTTACACCAGAATATTTAGAAGTCATCCTATCCCTGCCTATCCATCATGCGCCATGGATAGGAGCATGCTGTAAGCTAAGGCATAAACAAGACTGTTCCTTTCATCTTCTGCCTAGGGCAATCTCAAAGCTACAGCCCTGCAGTGTCTTAAGGACTCAAAGATTAGTGTGAATGGAAGTTGAAGGGGAAAAAATCTGCTCCTGCCCGAGTCCTGCACAATACTGCATGTAACGTGTAACAAAGGCTACCCAAGAATATGACTGCATATAAAGTGCAATTCTTACTACAAAATAAAGAAACACAATGGTTCCTTTTAACAGAACATTTATTTATAGTTCCAACTAACAGGTCTTTGTGAATATACTTTATGTGAAGAATTTTGAAAAGCTTCATTATAAGAGCATGACTGTTAGTGCTTCCAAAATTCTGCAACAGAGAGAGATGGGAAATGGCTATTCCAGTATGTCTAATGAAAGACCTCTCTTGCAGACTACTTCTTCAACTGTCACCTCGCAACATGCATTTGATTAAGCTAAAGCAGATGGAGAACATTAATCATGACCACCTACCTACACTGCTGCAATGCCATTAGGCTTCTCTTTCCTTTACAAAGGCCAGTAGAGGGAATCTTTTTTGGAAAAAGACAATTTCCATTCCAAGTTATCATTATAAAAACAGCAACTTAATATTATTGTCTGGGTTTTCACTTTTTTCATTTTCCCTTTCTTCTACTGTTGACATAACCACCACCACTATAACGGCCAACATATTTAGGCTGCTCCTCATTCCTTCTTCTCATTCAAGCATAACTAACATAAATATCATTGAGGTCAAATAATGTGGCTCTTATTAGTCTTTGTGTCTGGGTTGTTGTTTCGTGGTTGGCCATTAATGTAATTGAGTGCTTTCAGAAGAGCTAGATAAAATGATCCATTAAAAAATATTAGTTGTGTCAACAGCTTTCCATTATCATAGCTGAAAATGGGACAAATTATTTCAATATTCTTGAGGGAGAAATAGCATAATTTATAGTGAAAAATGATAGTTACTTTACTTTAAAAATACATATTTCAGTTTCTATAATGTTTAAACAGCATTAATGAAGTCGCAACAGGAAACGGTAACCATCACAGAACGTAGAGTGTAGCAAGGGAGATGGAACAGCACTTCAAAGGTTAGAATGGCATTAAGATGCTGATTCAGGGAAAAGGAAATAATTTCACTCCAATTACATTTGATTCAGGGCATGGTAACAATATCATCATTGCCATCTACACATTTTGCAAATTATAAAGGGCACAATTCAGGCAAGTGTAAACATTTGTAAAGTATATACGTTTTGGTAGGAAAAATGGGTCTGTGATTTATTTCCATTGTGATACAGTTGACTCTTGGTTAACCCAACACCTATGGGATTGAGATACTAGATAAATGTAGTTTCTGGTTGCTTGATGCTTACTATTAAACACAGGCCAAACTAATACTAAATCCCAAATGATAATTCTGTATTGATGTGATATTAATATTGAAATATAGTAATAAATAGCAAATAAAGACAGTTTTAATGTAACAGTTTTACTATATTATATATAAAAACAGCTTTTAAAAAAGAAATATTAATTCTTCAATTTCTTTCTTTTTTTCTTTTTGCTGGTTGCTTTGAAATTCTGGTTGCTTGAGTTCTAGTCCACTGACCATCTACTCTACTGTAATAGAGAATGCTTTACTAAATTCAACGTATACATTCTAAATTGCAAAAAAGTTAATACAATTTGTAAAAGAAAGCAGCTTTGGAATGGTACCAGTGACCTACTTTACAACATATCAACCTGACCATTTACATGTACTCACATACATGAATGAGATACAAGAACATGAGATTCCCTTACATCCCAGAAGGCCTTAATTGCCTGGAGGAATTTACAGGCTTTTCTATTTCTTTCCCTACAAACAACTAGAAGAATTTTAAAGAGCCTGTCTGCACCACATTGGAATGAAAAAACAAACAAACAAGAACATTTGACAAATGGGGGGAACCAATGCAATCCTTTATACTAATTTATTGCCTGACAACTTGTCACTCCCTTTTGCTCTCTCCCTCTTTTCTTATTGGACCTTATTGGAATATGAGCCATCTCATTCACAACAAACTAAAGCACCAGAAATAGCAACACAGCTTCAGAAGTCTTTTATAAGTTTGTTGCAAGTCTTTGGAACTCCAAAAAAAAAATCTCATTCTCACAATGTACTTGAGAAGTGTATTGGCGAAGGCTTTCATGGCTGGAATTACTGAGTTGTTGTAGGCTTTTTTGGGCTGTATGGCCATGTCCTAGAAGCATTCTCTCCTGACGTTTCACCTGCATCTGTGGCAGGCATCCTAAGAGATTGATCTCACAACCTCTTAGGATACCTGCCACAGATGCAGGTGAAACGTCAGGAGAGAATGCTTCTAGGACATGGCCATATAGCCCGAAAAACCTACAACAACCTACTTGACAAGTGCTTACTATTCTAGCATGCCTTGTTAGATTACCAATCTTGACTGAAATATTTAATATTAGTACCATAGGTATAATGCAACATATTTAACACTGAAATAGCACTCCTTTTAAATGAACACAGGGATTCCACAGAGTTCTAGTGAGGAAGTGAGAGATGCAAATAAAATTTAAAATATAAAGATAACTGTAACCTCGTCCAAGTTTCCATTCCCAGTGTGCATGAAACATATTTCTGTCTATGGTCAAATTATGATATTTTATCCAAGAGATTTATTGCACATGTGAATGTAATATATGTTTAGGATAAAAACAGACACAGAGAACACATAAAATATTTGATCTATTGTCAATTGTATCAAGTTTGCTACTGCACAGTTATGTATCTGTTTTGTTAGGTAAATCATTCAAGTGGTTCTTGGTGTTCTTTCTGCAAGGCACATACTGCTCATTAAGAAAGTGTGTATGTGCTCTCATATTCAGCCACATATACCCTGTTAACATTCGGAAATTCAGTTTTAGTACTGCAGTTTCAGAAAAGGTCAACTAGATGAGAATAATAATAATAATAATAATAATAACAACAAATCAGGAATTCATTTATTTCCCTAAAGCCTACCTTTCCACCATGGCATCAGTCAACCAGTGTCCCACAATATAATGCAACAACTTAATGCTACTTTACTAATTTAGAGTGGCTAGTGTTTAAGAAGGAAAAGAAAGCACCACATATATCCCAAATGTGCAGGCACTTCTAAAAGAATAGCATACTCTCCCATTATACAGTGACAACATTTCAAGCTGGGTTTGCAACACAGATGTGCCTGAAAGCTATGCGGAGTATTAAGTTTAAGCTTTTTATTCTTCTCTAACATTCTGCTTTATTTACTCAGTCAAGTTAATACTCTTCCTAAAAATATCCACTAAACATTCAAGATGATATCTCTCCCCCATTTCAGCAAGAAAATCTCCGATTTCATTTCAGCGAAGCATTCTGTGCAATATGGAGAAAATGCAAAGTACACTGAAGTCCCAGGGTTGTGGATACTTAACCATAGCAAACTATGACTCTAAAGCAGGATTTTGTCCATAAATATTGCTTTCTAGTAGGCAAGGCAAGCCTCATTTATAGTTCCATTTCATTTCAGCATTAAGTGGGGAGGAAAACAGAGACAGAGAGATACATACAGAGGGAGATGAGGGCTGCAATGCTATTGCAATTTTAAGAAGCAATTTCATGAAAACGGAAAATAAAAGCCTACAAAGACATTTGTATCTTTTGTGCCTTCTGATGTAGCACTATCTATTCCAGAGAAGGCTACAACAGGTGACATTATGTTGAATGCAATTTTGCAAAACATTAACGGTTTAATTTTGTCCAGACCTGTGCTATGCAGCAATCTGTAATCTTGCCAACGATGCCTTGAAGATGCCTTCACTTCAGCAGGTGCACAAAAGATCAACATATAAACATCCAATAAAATGGTCAGGTAAGTCAGTGACAGTTTAACCTCTCTCTTTTTTAAAAAAAACCCATAAATATATAAATGCATTAGAAAGATAGATGTAACCAAGCTGTTCCCTGCTTGCTTAAGATGCTCCTCTTATCCAACATTCAAATTGAATGAGCCAGTGCAAATGCACTGCTCTTCCTCTCATGAGGCCGGGATGCATTTATGTGAAACATGAGGAGAATGCCTAATGCTGAAACATACTCTCTGCATCTTCAATGAGATTTCATTACAAGGCTCTCTTTCACTTTCCTAGCACATACTATGGTGCCTTGCAAAGAGTCCATATATCTCTCAAGACAGCTACTATAAAGGCAGAATATTGAACTTTTCATATATATTACAATGTAAATAGGTATTCTGCAAATTGCAATATCCTTTTGCTTTTGAAGATGGTTCTAATTGTATTCAAATGTGATGCATCTACAGCAGGGGTGCTCATTAGGTAGATCGCGATCGACTGATAGATCGCATAGGGCATCCTGGTAGATTGCAGGCAGGGCGGGAGGAAGGCTCAGTCCCGCCCCGCAGGCTCCCAACACTGCCCAGGTACAGAAGGAGGTTGGGCTGGATGACCCTTGGAGGTCTCCTTCTACTCTAGGAACCTGTTGTTGTTGTTATTAGTATTATTATTTGTAGTAGCAGCAGCAGAGGCTGAATGAATATTATTATTATGAATAAATTCAGGGGCTTATTATACTCACATTTAGTTGAATTCAGTCTTAAAAAATATTATATAGCTCTCACTGAAATAGATTTCCAAATATTTTGCTTTTATGGCTCTCTGAGTAGTGGGTAGGTAGATCATTTTGACTTGGTTGTTTTATAAGTAGCTCACATGCTGAAAAAGTGTGAGCACCCCTGATCTACAGGTTGTGCTAACTCATTATGGCTATAGTGAGTGGACTTAGGGAGAAATGCTTAATTTATTTATTTACAGTATTTATATACCGCCTTTCTCACTTCAAACCCCATCTACAGTGCTGTGGGTCTATGGAGGAGAAACAGGATGAAAGTGAAATAAAAAGTAGTAAGCAGTGAGTTCTCATAGACAGAATGTGCTCTGGCACTCAACTGGCCTTTTCTACAGATCTGTAAGAAAGTTAATCATGCTGAAGGCCTTGACACCATATCCTTTGACACTGAGACAGGTGTGGCCAGGCAACATCATACTGTGGTTAAGATTAGATGTTCTTAATGAGGAAGAACACACAGGTTGGGAAGGGCTAGGAAGGAGAAGATTCATTACTCCCTTCTCTTCCTCTTGCCAAGTTAACTGAGTGCAAACCACTAGGTCCGTAGTTTGGGGGTTCTCTTAGACTCAGCGCTGACGCTTGATGCTCAGGTGTCGGCGGTGGCTGGGAGAGCCTTTGCAAAGTTAAAACCTGTGCGCCAACTGCGACCATACCTCATGAAGTCTGACTTGACTATGGTGGTCCATGCCTTGGTTACCTCTAGACTGGATTACTGCAATGCGCTCTACGTGGGGCCTCCCTTGAAGACGGCCCGGAAACTTCAGCTTGTCCAACGCTCGGCTGCCAGATTAATAACCGGGGCTGGTTACAGGGAGCGGTCAACCCCCCCCCCTGTTTAAAGAGCTCCACTGGCTGCTGTTTATTTTCCGGGCCCAATTCAAGGTGCAGGTGATTACCCTAAACAGTTTGGGACCCGCCTACCTTTACGACCGGCTCTCCCCCCATGAACCAGCCCTAAACAGTTTGGGACCCGCCTACCTTTACGACCGGCTCTCCCCCCATGAACCAGCTCGAGCCCTTTGCTCCTTGGGGGAGGCCCTCTTTTCACCTCCACCAGTTTCACAGACTCGGTTTGTGAATACTAGGGAGAAAGCTTTCTCCTCTGTGGCCCCCCGACTTTGGAATTCCCTTCCGGGAGAGATCGGGAATGCCCCATCACTGGAAGCCTTTAAGGGACAATTGAAAACCTGGTTTTTCCGCCTAGACTTTGGAGACTAGATCCTTCAATGCCCATTTTTTTGGATTTCCTTCCCCTTTGCGACTCTTCACGTTTTGGCCCTACTCCATTTATCTCCCCCCAGTTTTTAAATATCTTATATGTAAATGTGGCCCGCCCTCTCGTCTTCCTCCTTTTTCCTTTTGTTTTCCTTTTGTTTTAGACGTTTTTATTGTGTTTTTGTATTTTTATTGTGTTTTTGTTAGATGTATTCATTTTACTGTGTTTACTGTTTTTTATTGTGTTTATTGTATTTTTATGTCTGATATTTTGTGATTTGTGGTTTGGGCAAGGCCCCATGTAAGCCGCTCCGAGTCCCCTTTGGGGAGAGGGAACGGCTGCGCCGGCGCGCTCCGGCTTATAAATAATAATAATAATTATTATTATTATTATGTCAGTGCCAGACGCCCATGCACCATGCGCAGATAATAATAAAATTATTATGTGCAGTGCAAACCTTGGGAGTCCCAATAAATCATACTGAAGGTACAAAAACACTGTAGAATTAATGCAGTTCGACACCACTTTAACTGGTATGGAGCAACGTTATGGAATCATAGGAGTTAATAGTTGTACAAGGTTTTCAGCTTTCTTGATCAAAGAGTGGTGGTGCCTCCCCAAACTACAATGCACCCTTACTCTAGAGTGCAGCTGCATCCTTATGCTCCCAACTTCATTCTCTCAGTTAGTCTCTATAGTAATACTTTGGCATTTGATATTCCAGACTAAAATGGCTATTGTGTCTTTCAATGCACAGATAACTAAAAGTGCTAGCATTCTGCCATTTTTTTGCTGATATTTTTTTCTGGTTGAAAATAAAACAAATTATAGGTGAAAAACCTACATGGTGCCATTTCCCAACCTGAAGCAGCCAACCTTCCTGCAAACAAAAAACAACCAAAAAGCTAATTGGAAGTGATGCACTGCCACTTTCAGTTGTTAAAAATGAGACCTTATTAGAGTATATCTTTCCTTAGGAGCCAGAAGTCTAGCAGGGTGGCTCTCCGGACTCTGATAAGTGCTGAGTTCCAGCACAGGCAGGTGTATATGAAATGCTTTGCATTCTGTGGCGATGATTACACTGTGTGAAGCAGTTTACATTTGTGGTTTGCTGAAGCACATTAATGGGCTTAAGTCAGACTTTCCCCAAGTACGTATATTTAATGCACTTCATTGGCCTTAATTTCTACTTCAGAGTCCATTGGCAGCATACGTTTTGTAGCCAACACTATTTGAAGTCAGCTTGAAGCTGCATTAAATGGTAATTGTAGATGTGTCCTAAGTTTTATTAATAAGAGCAGATAATTATAATTATAATTCGAAGGGATATTTGAGGACAACGTACTGTTTTGTTAGAATGTCAGGTAATATTCTGTTTAGTATAGTTACTGCATTGTGAGGCATAAAAAAGAGGAGGGAGAAGGCAAGGAGGAGGAGATATTCAAAAGGAAGTATATTGCATTCATGGAGCAGGCCAAGTCATTACAAAAAGAGAGACCCATATTCACTGATATGCACATTAAATTTATTTCTGTGTTAAAAATTTTCAGCTAACTGCTTTTGACTTATTTTCATTAGAACATACCTCTCGTTGTAATGAAACATACGTCCTTATTTTTATTGTAAAGAAATAGGCCATTCTATGTAACTTATTGTTCTGAGTGTTTTATGTTTATAGTGCTACTTAGTCCAATCTACAAGCAATTCAGAGAAAAAGAAAATGTTTTATATGGCATTTATTGCAGTACAAAGTACCAATTCTGTTGCTTGAAATGTCCACAATAAGGTACAACAGTATTTTACTCTTATTATTTCTGCCCACTTCTTCACCTTATTTTGAGATAAAAATAAATTTGAATAAGCCACCTAGAATTCAGTGGGATTTACCTCTAAAGAAATGTGTAAGAGATTGTACTCTTACTACAGAATTATTAAATGATTGCCAAGATCCCATATCATCTAATGCAATGTTTCTCAAACTGTGCTCCTCTGGGTGTTTTGGGCTTCAGCTTCCAGAAATCCCAGCCATTTCAGCAGCTGTTAGGAAATTATGGGAGCTGAAGTCCAAAACATCTGGAGGAACATAATTTGAGAAACATTGATTCAATTCAATGTTTCGTCCACATGGAACTATGCTCCATTCTTCTCTCCCTGCAAAAGAAACTGATCTCTGTTCTGCACCCCACCCCACTCAACCCCTACTCAGGACTGTCGGCAGTAACAACACCCAGCTACTTTTCCATAACTAAAATCAGATTGACAATGTTTTATCCTCCAATATGTTCGAAGGATTCTGAGTAAATCCCTAAGGATGTCTTCATTATATGAACCGAGCTGTAGGAATACAGCTGACTGATGTGTGGCCATCCCTTCACCTGGCCTGGCCATGTGACAAGAAAGTGGAGCAGCCCATTGAGCTCAATGGTTACAAGTCATTTTATAAATTACAACAATTGTAAAAAGACACACATACATGTATGTTGATTTGCATGCATGTGGATTTTGCCATGACAGTTCCTCAAAGAGAAAATAGTCTCCCTTTTCAGCACATAATAGTTGCCACAACATAATAGTCGCAGTCCCTCTCTCCAAAAGGGGAGAAATGCGACTAATATGCAGTGAAATACAGTAGTCTTAGCTGCTTGCAAGATACACAAAGGGACAGAATTAATCTGACTTCCTTGGGGGGAAGTTTCACAGTCGGGGTGGTACTGCAAAGAAAGTTTTATCATGAGTCATCACTAATCTAGCCTTATTGGGTAGCAGGTATGCAACATGGTCTCTAGTGAAGATCTCTCATTTCAGGCAGACACATATGGGATCAGATGATTTTTCTGATATCATGGATCCAAAGTATTTAACACAGACAACAGAGCAAGACAGAGACATACCATATAAACTTGAATATAATGCGCCATCAAATTTTGAAGGTGCACATTACAAAAAAGGTGCACATTATTTTATGGACAGCTGGCTTTCCACCAGACCTGATTGGGGGGGGGGCATAACATCCCACCAACCTGTTCATGGCTGCTGTTGGCTTCTACCAACCGTTTTGTGGGCACAGCTGCCTCTCCCTTCTTTGTTACTCAGCCAGGATCTCTCAATTGCATAGGACGGTTTACATGTGCTAATCCACCATGCACAGTTAGGTTCTTTGTGTGGCATCTGCTTCAGTCAGCCAGAACCCAACTAGCAACTGTTACTCAGATGACTTTTTCATCAGCTGCCCCAAAACTGTGGAATGACCTGCTGGAAGAGGTCTGACAGCTAGATCAGGTGTTGGAAATTAAGACACAATGAAAATCCATCTCTTCTGGTAGACCTATTCTGTCCATTTTAAATTGTCAATTTTAATCTGCATTTCATCAGTGGATTTTAACTTGTATATTAAACCTGTGTATCCTGTTGTATGTCTTTTCATGGTATTTTATTTTGAGCTGCAGTGAGAGGTGGGTAATCAATTCATCATCATCGTTGTTGTTAATATTATTAATCTAATGTGCACCTCAATTTTGGTGGTGTAATTTAGCCAAAAAATGCTCATTAGCTTTGAGAAAATGTGGTATTTTTAAAAAAATGTTCTGTATTTACAGATACTGTCATGCCCCAGCCTGACTCCATAGCCAAGCCAGATAGAAGCCATGTTAAATCCCAGTCACCAGCCAAGTCTGAGAGAAAACCTTTGCAGAGGCCTCCAAGTCAGCCAGCAGTCAAGGCCAGACGCAGCCTTCTTTCTTCCCAAACTGAGAAGAAACGCTGGAAAGGCAGAGCCTCGCTTTCCCCCTTTTTTCCAGGTGCAGCCGCGAATGAGGTGACATATTTGCCTTCCTCTGGAGGCTTGGGAAAGTCAGGCCCACAAACTGTTCCTGAGAAAGAGTTGTGCCGAAGTCAACGCCTCCAAGGCCAAAACAATGGGGGACCTATTTAAGTTGGTTTCCGTTGGCGCTCGGGATCTCGCGCCAACGTTAAGCTTTCATTGCCAAGCTCTACGGGACTCAAGTTCAGGACCAGGCCGCAGAGCCTCCACGTCACGGACTCAAGTATTCAGCCAAGCCATCATTTGCCAAGGACTTATCCCGGATTTTAGCCCATTGGGATTTCAAGACTATTTCTTCAGTTAGTGGATCTTTAAACTCTTTTAGAACTATTGCCTTGCAATACTCGGATGCTGGGAGCATCAGTGGACTATAGTTTTATCTCTTTCCTTTTTCTACCTATTCTAAATAAAGCATTTAATCATGGCTGCTTCGTGGTGGTTTACTGAGGGATACTCCAGGTCTAGGTTGCAACAGATACTTGTCTTTACAGGGATTAATCACAACAATTAGTATACACTATAAGGGTCTCCATTGTGTTGGAAGGTATGGACCAGATACATACCTTCCAACAGTCCCAATTTTGACAGGGACAGTCCCAATTAACCTCCTGTCATCTCATTTTTACTGCTTTTAAAATGTCACAGTTTCTCTGCCCTCTTCCTACTTTCTCCCTTTATCCTCAGCTTACTTCAAAATAGAATTTAAAATGCAAAAGCGATTTGCACTCAGTCACTGATGAAGAGAAGCATAATGGTAGAATCTTGTCTTTCTCTAAAAACTCAGGCAAAAGCAAATTGCAGCAGCCTTTCTTAGCTCATGTCTTTTTCCTCTGTAAAATATTTTGTCATCTTGACCACACACTAATATTTCTTGCCACACATGCCCAAATTTTTATCTATGAAATTCTGGCAGGTATGTTGAAAAGCCAACATTCAATTTCATGTTCTCCTGTATCAACCACCTTCAAAAGATATGAAGAATAATAAATTAACACCAGAAACTCAGTACAGTTTCCATCCCTGTTCACTGCCACCAGTAATCAGATTGTGGGAGGCTTCAGGAACAACGTGCTATTATTTTTGCTAGAATTTCGATTTAACTTTGGTCCGGCAGCTTCATCAATTAAGATGACCACTGCATTACTCTAGCATAGTTTCAGTTGCTTGTAAGTGTTCAGGGTACATCAGGCTCTCTAATTTAATTGCTTTGGTTCTCAGAACTGAGTCCTTTGGAACCAGACCAAACAGAAAGAAGATTGGAAGAATTCATGAAAGTTCATATTTAGCCAAGAACAGAGAGAGACTCAAGACAGAAGCTAAGTTGCTTAAATCAGTCTGCACACATCATATAGACAACCAGTGGCCACTTATAAGAACAACTCTGCGGGGAGCCAGTGAAGGGGGATGTGTGAGTGTAAACTGCACTGGGTGACACTCTCCGAGAGGGTGGCACCAAATTTTTATGCAATGCTTCAGCAAAAAATTACTACTTTTAATAAAAATATTCCCGTAATTAGGTATAACTACAAACACTTAAACACTGCTTGCATGAATTGTATAAATAGACCTAGAAGGCTAAAACTCTAAGCCTTAACTATTAAGTTAGACAAAAGAGTTAAGAGTAGCATCTATCTGTGTACTTTTTCCAAGTTTTCCCAATAAAGTAATAAGAAATAAAAGAACAACAAAAATGATTAAACAATATTTTTTTCTGTATTCTATAAAGCTCAGATTTAAAATTACTATCAGTACATTTTCCTAGTGAAATACACTATTTGAAATCACACTCACAGAAGCATATGAAGTTCAGTCAAATTCATAACATTATTCACTGGGGACTTCTAATGAGTTCTGGGTCACAGCAAGGACATGGCCTCTATATAATATGCCAACAACCTGCTAGTTGTTCTTTATCAGATAGCTCCACTGGATTTGATTTCTGCTTGGTGTTCAAATCCCTCAAGCCACTTTTAAATTTCTCAAATGGCTGCACTGCAATTCCTGAAATGACTAGTCTATTAGCCCAATCCATTTATTTCTCCTCATACCCTCTGCTCAAAATCTGGAATGACGCAGTGACAATATTCATGTTTTTTGCCATTATCTATTTATGTTCTTGCAGAGGTTTTTCCCCACTAAAATAATAAAGTTAAGCAAATCAATGTCCATTCATCAGCATGCCTTTGGGTAACCACATATTCAACATCATGGAAAAAGTCAGGAGGCTAACATTCATCCATCCAATCAATAATTATGGCTTAGAGCACAATTGTTGCAGACTCTTTTTTAAAAAAATGTAGGCCTAACACAGACATTATACAACTGATGTGTTTTAAATGTTACTTAAAAGCTAGTAGCAACTCTATTTCTGATTTTCTTTCACAAGCAAGGAAACGAGCATTTGTAGATTACATTTTTTGACACAAAACTTCACATCTGCTTAGAGCAGATGGCTTGCTCTCCTATTTCTTTTAGGCACATGTTATATTTCTTCCAAATTTAACTGTTGGTTAGATAAAAGCTTCTTATGATGCTGCAGTTACTTTGAAAGTATATCTGAGCATGGGGAGGGGATATGAAGACCATTTATATCTTTAAAGTGGGCCTGCTTCTTTCGTTCTGCATGTACTCATTTGTTAAAAACAGAATCAGCAAACAGACTGTACACTGTGTTAAAAGGAAAGGTTTCCCCCCATTCTGTACAGTTTTCTGTCTGTCCTTTTAAATCATGTCTGTCTTCTGGTGATCTGCAAATAAACCTATTACGGTTTTCTCTGGAAGATTTCTTCAGAGAGAGTTCACCCTTGCTTTCCTCTGAGGATGAGAGTGTGTGACATACCCAAGGGGACCAGTAGGTTTCTATGACCAACTAGAGATGGAGGGCCCTTCCAGACAGGACAGAAACCTGGGAGGAAGTTAGTTATTTTAACCCATTTCCTTCCAGGTTTGTGCCCCTACCCCTCACCCAAAATCCAGGCTTTCCCTTGAGGGGCAGGTTAGATGCTATCCCGGATCAAGAAAAGGTTGACTGGGGGTGGCATCCAGCCCCCTTTCAGCCCCTCATTTCCTCCTCAAAAACTTGCCTGGGGGACTTTCTAGCAGACTGCTCTTGACACACAAAAATGATGTATTGGGGGGGGGGGATCCCCCCACACCTCCTGACACATCATTTTTGTTCACCAGGAGTAATTTGCAGAGAAGCCTGTGCTACTGGCAGGCCCCTTGGGTATGTTTTTTGGGGGAGACGGAGGTTGGGGGGGGGTGCCCTCCTGCTCCTTTGGGCTCCAGGAGCCTGAAGAACCAGGATGGCTGTGGGGATGGATCCTCAGGATTGTAGAAGCAGTCCTGGGAGTCCACCCCCACAGGGCACACACCTGGAAAGATCCAGATCTTAACTTAAGGTCCAGGTCTTTCCAGATGTTGTATTAATGTAGAGCAAACTGGGAAATTCCAGTTTTCTTCTGATTAATTCACTTTTAACTGAGACATCATTTGGTAGAAGTGCAATAGGTCCTGCATTTTGGGCCTGTCTGGAAGGGCCCATAGACTCTGGTATCCTGGAGTCCTTGCGCAATACTCAAATCACTCAACCACACAGGCTCTCTTATTTAGGTTTGTTATGTATCAGTATTTTTTTAAGAAAAAGCAAAATGCATTGTAATTAAATATGTATTCATAATTTTAGAAGGAAAAAGCTATACACTAAATCCTGTTGTTTATTCTAACTATATTAGAACATTGAATCAGCAGGATTCATATGAATACTAGCTGTACCCAGCCACGCGTTGCTGTGGCTTAAAACCCCTGATAGGCCCAAGTTTGCCCAGGCCTTTGGAAGGGAATTGGGGCTGTGAGGAATTGTGGGAGTTGAAGTCCAAAACCCCTGAAAGGCCCAAGTTTGCCCTGGCCTTTGGAAGGGAACTGGGGCTGTGAGGTGTGGGAGTTGAAGTCTAAAACCCCTGAAAGGCCCAAGTTAGCCCAGGCCTTTGGAAGGGAACTGGGGCTGTGAGGAATTGTGAGAGTTGAAGTCCAGAATTTTGGCCGTTCAGGGGTTTTTGGACTTCAACTCCCACAATTCCTCACAGCCACAGGCCCCTTTCAAGGCCTGTGCAAACTTGGTCCTTTCAGGTGTTTTGGACTTCAACTCCCACAACTGGGCAAACTTGGGCCTGTTGGAGTTGAAGTCCAAAAACCCCTGAAAGGCCCAAGTTAGCCCAGGCCTTTGGAAGGGAACTGGGGCTGTGAGGAATTGTGGGAGTTGAAGTGTAAAACCCTGAAAGGCCCAAGTTATACCAGGCCTTTCGATGGGAACTGGGGCTCTGAGGACATGAGGGAGTTGAAGTCCAGAACTTTGGCCTTTCAGGGTTTTTAGGACTTCAACTCCCACAATTCCTCACAGCCTCAGGTCCCTTTCAAAGGCCTGTGCAAACTGGGTCCTTTCAGGTGTTTTGGACTTCAACTCCCACAACTGGGCAAACTTGGGCCTGTTGGAGTTGAAGTCCGAAAACCCCTGAAAGGGCCAAGTTAGCCCAGGCCTTTGGAAGGGAACTGGGGCTGTGAGGAATTGTGGGAGTTGAAGTCCAGAACCTTTGCCGTTCAGGGTTTTAGGACTTCAACTCCACAATTCCTCACAGCCTCAGGCCCCTTTCAAAGGCCTGTGCAAACTTGGTCCTTTCAGGTGTTTTGGACTTCAACTCCCACAACTGGGCAAACTTGGGCCTGTTGGAGTTGAAGTCTAAAAACCCCTGAAAGGCCCGGCTGTGAGGAATTGTGGGAGTTGAAGTCCAGAACTTTGGCCGTTCAGGGGTTTTAGGACTTCAACTCCCACAATTCTCACAGCCTCAGGCCCCTTTCAAAGGCCTGTGCAAACTTGGTCCTTTCAGGTGTTTTGGACTTCAACTCCCACAACTGGGCAAACTTGGGCCTGTTGGAGTTGAAGTCCAAAAACCCCTGAAAGGCGGAAAGCGGCAGGGGGCAGGAGCACTCTTGACATATGTTCATTCAGACTCTCCTTAATAATCATCATCATCATAATAATAATACAGCGTCCTTCTGCCAAAAGGCAAGTGCACAGTCAAAGCACTCCTGACAGATGTTCATTCAGACTCTCCTTAATAATAATAATAATAATCATCATCATAATACAGCCTCCTTCTGCCAAAAGGCAAGTGCACAATCAAAGCACTCCTGACAGATGGTCATTCAGACTCTCAATAATAATAATAATAATAATACAATCTCCTTCTGCCATAAGGGAAAAGCACAATCAAACCACTTCCTGTTAGATGGCCATTCAGCCTTTGCAGGCTGAATGTCGTGTTGTTGCTGCTGCAGCCATCACTGCTGCTTTGAAAGAGGAGGAAGAGGAGGAGGACAGTGGGTGGGCTCCTAAAGTCCCTCCTCTGCCCACCTGCCACCAGGAGCCAGCAAAAGCAGCACTGTTGGAGAAGAAGCAGCAGCCTTCCTCCTCTCAGCTGCCCACTGGCCTCCCTCTCCTCCCTCCTCCTCCTCCTCTTCTTCCTGAAAGCTGCCTCGGTAGAGGAACCAGAGACAGAAGGAGGGAGGGAGAAAAGGAAGGGAAAAGAAAAGCGGCAGGGGGGAGGAGGGGGGAGGGGCTGAGGAGGAGGGGAGGGGAGTCCCCACCTCCTGCCATGCCCCCCCGCTGCTTTTCCTTACCGGAAAGCGGCAGGGGGGGCGGGAGGAGGTGGGAGGGGCTGGGGAGGAGGGGAGGGGTGTCCCCGCCTCCTGCCACGCCCCCCCGCCGCTCTTCCTGATCAAAGGAGGAGGCAAAGGAGGCGCTCTGGCTTCCATGTGCGAACGTTCTAAACGTTTGCGCTGGCAGCAAAGTGGCCAGGGTGGGAGGTCCGTTGGCAATTTTTTGGGGATCGTTTTTTGGGGTGTTGGGAGGTACGTAGGGTCGGGTTTTTTGGCGTTGTCTGTAGCCAGTGTAATGGTCCAGTCGGTTGTAAAGTTTGGTGTTTCTGCGAGCCATAGTTTCTTTGTCTATATACGACATTAAACGGACTGTGCAAATTTATATATATAGATTGATTTCCTATTCTGTATTTCATTCAATGGGTCTATTTTCAGTGTGATTGAGCTAGAAATTATATTTTGCCCTATATGACAATCTGATCATTATATTCTCATTATCATCAAAATTATGGGATTTATGGACACTTAATTCAAAGTCTGAAGGATTCACAAGAGGCATTTAGCCAAATTAATGAGAGATGCTCATCCAACTCCTGTTTAAAGACCTCTGAAGATTAAGAGTCCCCTGCTCTCTAGGCAATCTACTCTTGGTGGAATATATGTTTTCACAATTTGAATCAATTGGTATGTGTTCTTGTTTGAGGTGCAACAGAAAACAGGCTAGCAACGTCTACACTGGATCCATTCAGATATTTGATGATAGCTATAGCTTGTTATAGGAAGCACACCACAACCCCCTTTGGGGGAAGAGAAGGGCAGGTTGGAAATGAAATAAATAATAATAATAACCCTATTAAAGCAAATATACTGGCTTCCAATAGGTTTCTGGACCCAATTCAAAGTGCAGGTTATCACCTATAAAGCCCTATATGCTTTGGGTGCAATCCATCTTCGAGACCACATCTCCTTCTATGAACCGCCATGGGCTTTGAGATCTGCCGGGGAGGCCCTTCTCTCAGTCCTACCACCATCTCAAATACGGTTGGTGGGGACAAGAGAGAGGGCACTCTCAGTGGTTGCCCTCCAGCTCTGGAATACCCTCCCTAGAGAAATTAAGTTAGCCCCCATGCTACAAGCCATCCAGGCTAGTTTAAAAATATGGCTTTTTAGACAGGACTTTGACCTTGTGTAAATTATGGTCAGATTGAGAACTCAGAGATTTTTTCACTTCAGCACTTTGGTCGTTATTTTAGATAGCCAGTTTTATACACAGGTTCTACTGCATTTTATGAAATCTTTATAATTTTCCCAGATGGGGTTTTATGTGTATTCATTGTTTTAGACTTATATTGCTGTTTTATTTGCTTATGTATCTTGTATTATGTGCAGCACTTTGAAGTGCTTCTGTGAGCTGCCCCACAGAAGCACTTCTGCGGGGTATAAAAGTTTAAAATAAATAAATAATAAATAAATAAGTCCCTTTGGGGAGATGGTAGCATGGTACAAATAAAATTGTTGTTGTTGGTAGTGGTATTATTATTATTCCTTTCAGCCTTCCCTTCTTCAAAGGTAGGTTTACATTGGCTGATAAATCTAGAATGGTCCTGGTGGCAGCCATACACCTTGCTGAGCCTGCTGTGCAAAGGTTGGCATCCATAGTCCAGTTGGGTCAAGACCTCTGGAGCATCACCTCACTTTCTGTGTTGCTGTCGCCATTCTCAGCCTGAAGTAGACTCCTGACTGTTCTGGTGCCTCATTCTGACATTAACAGAGTTGCTTGTTTAGGCACTAGATTTTTTTTTGCACAGAAGGCTAAAGACCTTGTAAAACTACAACTCCAATAATTCCATATCATTGATCTATGGCAATTAAAGAGGTCTACTTCCATTTTCCCGGGGCTTAGTGGCACAAGTCTGCTGCAAAAATAGAGAAACTGATTTTTTTTCTCACGGGGAGAGCAATAGGGTATCACTGCTGTAGTCTATGGGGAGGATGGGGGGGGGGGGAGGAGAACCCATTTGCCACTTCATTTACCCTGTAGAAGCCAGCTCATTTTCTCCTTCCTGTGTAGTATAACCCTTTCCTTCGCCTGGGCAAAGGAAGGACGATATCAAGGAGACTAGAAATGCATGGCAAATTGGAAGAGGAGGAGGAACCAGCCTCAGCAGTTCTGGTTCCTCCCCCTCTTCGTGTGTGAAACATATTCCTGTTCCTTCAGTTCTCCTTTTCCTTGGGCCAGGTGGAACAGAGATTAGTTAAACACAGAGAAAGAAAGAGGCACCCAATTTGCAGGATAGTGGAACATTTTGGGTTTAGGATCTTCTCTTCCCATGTGCCGTGAGTGTTTACATGGCAGCCTCAACTTCAGGAGGTGGTGGCGCTTCAAACTCACAAATAATAAAAACTAAGGGTGTGAAACCTGCAAAAGTGGAGAGCTATTTGTAGATGCTCCCACTGTCTTTTTACCTTAACCTGCTTCAAAGAGCTTTGGAATGATGAAATTAGAAACAGAGAAGGGGCCCCAAAACATTTTATTGGACAGATCAAGAAATCTATGTATTTTTACCACTGCATGCACGCACGCATGCACATGCGCACACGCGCACACACACACACACAGCCCAACTATCTGAAAGGTTTCTTTGTGTTTCAGCAGCTTTTAAGATGGAGTTTTAACTGATTGATTCTATATATCTCCTCCACTCTTTGCTCCCTATAAATCTTCTCTGCAGTTGTTCATAGGCTTCACCTTACAATGTTCAATAATGTGTTTTGAAACCTTTCATTATATGAATTTATTCAGCAAAATGATCATCCCTATGTAACCTTGTTTTATGTAAATTCCATATTTGCTGAAATGAAACTCCTTCAATATTCAGCATATTTCTCATTTAGATTAATAAGATAACTATGATAGTTTTACTGTTATATTTTTTGAATACTGCTATTCAATTTTAAAATTATATAAATCTTATCCTGAATTTATGCTAGCAAGATTGAATGGTCCATAGAAGCAGAGTATGATTTCAACAGCTGTAAAATGTTGATACTTGGAACTGTTTTTGCTCATTAGTTCTTGGAGAAATTTTGAACTAACCCCTTTGCTTGTTTCTCATTGTTTTAGGTTCTCATTAAAACCATGCAAATACTGGACACAAAACTATCAGGCAGTTCAAAATATCTCATTCCTGTTACCTGTTTCCCTTTTAAGACCTTGAGATAAATACTCTTTAATAAACCATGTCTGCTATCAATTCTCCTAAATCTAACATGGTGGTGCAAGCACTGCATCACCACTGTAATGTAATGTTTTCCACTCACTTCTTTCCTGCAGTTCTCTTGGATGTCCCAAAAGTAGCTCCAATAGATTATCTAGTGCTCTAGAACAATGGTTCCCAACTTTTGATCCTCCAGGTGTTTTGGACTTCAGCTCCCACAATTCCTAACAGCTGCTAAGCTGGCTGGGTCTCCTCAAAGTTGAAGTCCAAAACACCTGGAGGACCAGAGGTTGGGAACCACTGCTCTAGAACACTTTAAGGTGTAGCAAAAACAGAAACTTTTTCTTTTGCAGAACAAGCCCTGTTTTTGATCCAGTCACTTTTCGGAAGGCAACTTTAGTGTGTTTTTCCAAATCATTTTCAAAAATAGAAAAACAATTGGAATAAACAAAACCCCAAAATAAATGTGATTTTTAAAAATTTAACCTCCTGTTAAATTTACTCTCATTGCGATCATTTTTAATAAATCTAATTCTAGCCATCTTCTGATTAAACCAATTATATCTTGCATCCTTAATAAACATGCATTAATGAGAGCTGAATCGTGGTTTTATAATATGAGTGAAAGATATCATTATCATTTTTAAAAGCAAAGCATTTATCAAAACACTAAATACAATATTTTTCTTAATATTTTATCTTACATGCCATCTCCTCTCTACATTGGCTCTTGTATTAATATTCAGTAGCTATCTTTCAAGCTATTAAAATTAATTTTCTGTGCCCCATTTTCTCTCGTGTTTTAAAAAGCAACATTGACATTATATACAAAACAAATACTGAAAAGACTTATTTTCCATCTCATAAGCCTACATTTATAGTAGATAAATCAATATTCAAGAGATTACTTGAACAGAGTGAGTTTAAGCCATTTGCAGGGTATTTTGTATACTGTCGATACAGGATCCAGAATGAAATAACCAATGTTTCCTAACAAATCCCAATAAATATTACAATAACAAACTACTGGGGTACAACATTATAACTTTAATAGCTTTTAAACTAAATATAACTGCAAAGTAAAGCTATTAGAAAAGTTATGGGGCAATTATGGAAGAAAATACTACCTTAAACTGTTTCCAGGTAATTCTGAGGAATGCAAAGTTTTTGGAGATGATGTGTGAAGTTATTAATTTCAATATTGAATGTTTTTAAAGGACATATATTTTCCAGGCCACGGCAAAACTCAAACAATGTGCACATATTGTGTTTGTGTGCACATACCTTCAAGATGCCTGTCAACATGTCATTTTATAGGGTTTTCTTAAGACAAGGAATAGACTTGGTTTTGCCAGCTACTTTTTCTGAAATAGAACCTACAGCACAACACATTTGTTGCTTAGCTTCATAGAACAGATAGGATCTCTATAGGTCTAAATCTAACAAATTGCTCTCAGAAGACAATGGTGCACCTGGTAGAACTACACTGGATGTTCTAGTTTTAGAACTGGTATATGTGATGCGTGCTTTAATAGACCACTCTGTGTTTCTGGGGAAGACTGTCTACATCCACTGTTTACCTAGTCTTTCTGTCCCTACCTGTAAGAGATTGCTAATATTGTTTTGTTCTCCAGCTGTTCTGATTCGGAAGCAAAAGTTCAAATGAATTCTCCATTGTGCCCACTTTTCAGCTGTTTTTAAAATGCCCCACCTTCTAGCTTCTCATCCAACTTTCTTATTTTATCATCTGCTGACTTCAACTACTGAAAAATGAGTTCAAAGTACAAATACAGTATGCACTACATTAACTCAGCAGGATGACTGAAGAGGAGAGTCTGGGATCTTGCCCTCCCAATAGACGCAGGCAAAAACAAACTGGTGTTGCCCCTCTTAACTTGCCTCTGCTTCCTTTAGATTTGGCTAGGATTTCTGGGAGTTGAAGTCCAAAACACCTGCAGGGCCGGCAGTTGGACAGCCATAAGCTTTGCCAACACTCTGATCTCAATTGGCCACATGTGTGCTGGCTCATATCTGTGAAATGTTGGATAGTATATAATGTTATAATAGAAAAACAGACAATGCTTTGAGTCTGCAGAACAGAAGCTTTCAATTATGCTACAGCATTTGAGCTAGGGCCCTTCTTCATGATACTAAAACCCCAAAGAAAGCAAGTTAAAGCACCTACTTATTTTCAGGTTGTAGTCTCCATCTCTCACCCAAACCCCAGGCTTTCCTAGGAGTGGTAGCTAGATGGTATCCTGGGTCAGTTCCTATTTGGATCCCAAAATTATCAGCAGCACAGACCTCTCTCTACAGTCCTTCTGGCACAAAAAAATTTGATGTGTCAGCAAGGGGGTGGGGGAGGGAATTCCCTGCTCCCACCTCCTGATGTGCCATTTTTTCATGCCAGGAGGACTGTAGAAAGGCCTGGACTGCTGGAAGGCATCTCCAATACTTTTTGGGGCCCAAATAGGTCAGCACCATCCTCCAGGGTTTTTGGAGCCAAAGCAGTCCCAGAAATCAGTTTCCACAGGGCCCTCACATCTAAAGATCTGAACTTTAGCTTAAGTTATGGATCTTTAGAGGTGTTTAATTGATGTGGAGTAAACCAGGGAAATCAGATTTACTCTGTATTGATTCACTTTTATCTCAGGTGTTTTTGAACATCTCAGACAAAAAGTGAGTCAGGACCCGCATTTTGGGCCTGTCTGGAAAGGCCCCTAGTGTGGTGATATTGTTCAGTATTAGTCCTAGTATAAACTGCTACACCTAAAAAAATCTTATATAAATGCATTCAAATGAATGTTTTACTTTAATTTCTGTCGCTGCTATGTGGAATTTCATTGATGGCCAATCTCATGCTTTTGCTATGTGTTTTTGCTAGAAGTCTTATACTCCAAGGTTGAAACAATAAACATTTGCCATGTATCATTCAATGGTCAGAAGAACTTACTATTTTGCCTTTGCATGACTGTATCTTTTGAAGATTTCAATTACAAGAAAATATATTTTTTGGAAATACGGTAAATTTACATTTATTATATGCCCAGTGAATGTTGATATTAGGTGCTTCACACCTTTAATCTCTTTTTTTTAAAAATAGTTTTTATTAGGTTTTCAACAATAAAAGCAAACAAAGCAATCAAAACAATCATCAATCCGACCAACATGAATGCCCCATTAGACAAGATGTCTCTAGGGCATCTCAATCATCCTAACATTAAACACTAAATCTTGTTGACTTCCCAAGATCCCTCAACCAGCCTCATCTAATACATCTTAGATGCTATTTCTTTAACCCACATAATGCCCGCGATCCCTCTTTTTCCGATCCGGGCGTCTTACTGCCAGTTTTTAATATACATAATGGTTTTTATGTCTCTATGCTTCTGCAAATACTCCGTTATTGGAGACCAGTCCGTAGCTTCTTTTTGGTTTGTCATGGCCCTCGTTAAATTGTCCATATTCATAATCTCTGTTAATTTGATGATCCACTCGTCGAGCTTTGGCGTGACTTCCTCCTTCCAGTGCCTTGCGATCACCAACCTTGCCGCTGTAATGCTATACACAAACAATTTTTCTTTATTCTTATCTATTTGGAAATCCAGCAGCCCAAGTAACATGTATTCTGGTTTCATGGGAAAATCAATTCCTAACATTTTTACCATTTCCCTCTGTATTCTTACCCAAAATTTCCTAATTCTCCTGCACCCCCACCACATATGAAAAAAATATCCTATTTCCCCGCAGCCTCTCCAACATTTATTACTATGGTTTTTATTAAATTTGGCTATCTTATTTGGTGTTAAATACCATCGGTAAAATATCTTATATCCATTCTCCTTCAAATCATAAGCATATAGCCATTTCAAATGTACCTTCCATAGTCTTTCCCAGCGTACTAACATAATAGTATGTCCCACATCTTTTGCCCAGCTGACCATACTATTTTTGATATTTTCTTCTTCTGTTTGCCACTGCAGGAGAAACTTATATAGAAAGGCTGTCTTTCCCTTTTGTTTTCTCATAAAATTATCCCATGTCTGATTGATATCTTTAAATCCCTTTATTTTATCCTTCCTAAAGATCTCACAAATCTGTCTATACTGAAACCAATCTATAGTATGATCCATTTTTTTAAGCTCCTCAAGTTCTTTTATCACTATTTCTTTGCCTACTCTTTGGAGGATCTCATCATATTTTAACCATCTGGTCTTTCCATATTGTCTTCTATAATGAGCCTCTTGCGGTGAGAGCCATTTTGGTGTACTGTCGAAGAGTTTATCTTTCCATCTTGACCAAGTTTTAAGAAGGGGTTTCCTAATACAGTGATCATAGAAATTTCTTTCTATTTTGGCCTTGTTGTACCATAGGTACCCATGCCATCCCGTTCTAAGATCATGGCCCTCTAGAGCCAGCAATTGGGGGTCTTTTAATGAGGTCCATTCTGATACCCACTCCAGTACATTAGCCTCATAATAAGATTTTAAATCCGGCACACCCAGCCCTCCCCTTTCCTTGGCGTCAATCAGATTTTTCCAGCTAATCCGGGCTTTCTTTCCCTTCCAAATAAATTTCCTCAATTCTCTATTCCATCTTAAAAAAAGTTTATCATCTGTTAGCACCGGTAAGTTCCGGAAGAGGAACATTAGCTTGGGCAAAATATTCATCTTTATTAACGAAATCCTCCCCAATAAGGATATATTTAGATATTCCCATTTTTTTAAATCCTGCCTAATTTGGAGCCATTTTTGTGTATAATTATTCTTGATTAGATCTAAACTTTTTGGAGTTATGCTGATTCCTAGGTACTTTACTTTGTTAGTGATGGAGAAACCTGTCTTCTCCTCAAGCTGTTCCTTTTCCTCGCGAGTGAGATTTTTGGTTAACACTTTTGTTTTACCTCTATTTACTTTAAAACCCGAGACCCTGCCAAACTCCTCCAGTTTGTCTATCCAAAGATTGATACTTTCATTTGGTTCTTCAACTATACAAACCAGATCATCTGCATAGGCCCTAACTTTTATTCTTTCCTTCCCTATAGCCATGCCTTTTAGCTTGTTGTCTCTCCTAATATTTTCTAATAATGTTTCAAGAGTTAGAATAAATAGGAGGGGGGAGAGGGGGCAGCCTTGCCGTGTACCCTTTAGGACTTTAAACTTACTGGAACAGGTACCGTTTACATAAATAGTTGCCGCTTGGGTCGAATATATTGCCTCCATGGCATTTAAGAACTTATTGCCCATATCCAGCTCCCTCATTAATAATTTAAGGAAATCCCAATTAGTGCGGTCAAAGGCTTTCTCCGCATCTACAAAAAGAAGAGCCGCCTTTTTAGAGATATTTAATCTATAGTACTCCAATGAGTCTAAGATCAGTCTAATATTATCCTTTAAGTATCGACCGGGGAGAAAGCCCTTTTGATCTTGTTTAATCCATTTACTTAAAAAAACTTTCAATCTTTCAATCTTTAATCTCTTATTACCATTAATTTTTCATGTCTTTATAATTACACTTTCAAAGATAAACCTATTCCCCCAACTTTCCCCCCAGATATCCTACATAATACAAAGAGAAATTAGTTTTATTTAGTTTGTGCAACAACAGACTTGTTTTCTACCCAAGGCCTATACTGTGGAGAGCCATTAATCAAGAGGACAATCTGCTATTGACTGGATATGGGTTTTCAAAGCCTTTGAGCATATGACACAATATTGCATTGCAGATTAACTAACAAATTGTATTCTGTGATCCAAGACAGGAAGGTCATAGACTTAATCATGCAGAAGATCTGTAACAGAACAAGTTGCTGTTTAATTGTTTTGTTGGCTCAAATCAACCACATCACTTTCTTAGTCCACCCTTCACCTTTTTAATAGTGATGGCGCAAATTTAATGACCATTTAGGTTATAATGAAAAGGAAATTGCAGCTAAAGTTTGCTTATTTGCTAGCTGTATTGCCTACTCTATTTTTGAAATCTCATAGTTTACTGAACATTCAGTCTAGTAATTTGCTTATTCAGGAGCAGTAATAGGTCAAATTTGTACACTTGGGAAGTGAATCCCCAAAACCATGGTGTAAGTCATGCTGCTTTTCATCCCACAAGTTACATAGTTTGACATACAAATACGTGTCAAATTTGGCTTCACAAGTTGATCCACACTTTATATTTGCTGTTGTGTTGAAAGATCAACTTAAGATTTGTTCTTTGAAAACAAAATTTCAATATGAAAATAAGATTTAGTACACTTCACAGAACCTTTGACCATTGATACAATGGACTACAATTTATATAATGTTTTATAATGACAACATTGTATGTTTATTGACAGAACAATACTGCTTTCAAAGAAACACTTTAAAAAAAAAACAACATATGAATGGAAAATTTGTAACCAGAGTTAATTGATACAGGACTATTTTCATTTTTAACGCTTACCTGCTGAATCTTTTTAGTGGAGATTCCATTACCTATTGGAATTAATTGCACCATAACCTTATTTAAAAGGTTAAAATGGTGTCACGTCTGTTTGGCAAATGTGAATCTCCGTGAACATGTGGAGACCATCTTTTGAAAACCACTAGTCAAGAAAAGTGTGACCTTGTTAGAAGTGAACCCTTTGAACAAGTGATATTCATGTAATGGCAAACAGGCAACTCAGCTGTTAACCATGTCTTTAAACTGCCAGGGATAAAGACATGCCGCTACAAAAATATATTTGCTTAGCAGAAGTTTCTTTGAAGTTGAAGTTGCCAATCTACTCTTCCTTAAAATGCTCTTATTTAAAACATGCACTCAAGAGACAAAAACAAAGTAGACTTCTTTAAAAGTAATACCTCAGGTTTACTAACAAACTTCTTGTTTATATTCAGCATACTAGTCCATAGTCCAATGTCTTTAAGCATATAGATATAGTCCAAACTTTATCTGAAAAGAGACAAACTGCATCTACCACCATTGAGATCTAAAAGCAAACTGGAAAACCTACATACAATATAGGTTAATGGAGGCTTGGAAGGTTGCTATTTCCAACACTTTTTGGCTAAAATTTCATTCAATTTATTATGCTAAAGGACGAATTTTAAAACTGAAGCCCACATTGTCTATTGGCACTTAAAGAGCAGCTCATGAAGGTTCTCCCCCTTTCATATTGATCATTTAAATTTTATAGCAAAATCCTATTGACCCATTGAAGTGGTCAGTAGGATTTTGCTATAAAAGAAGCATTGGAATAGATTTCAAAAGAGGAAGTTTTTATTTCTATATTTTCATTTCCTATGAAATGGGTGACTCAGGGAGTTGGGGGCTGCCTTGAACCTGCAAACAAACTCAGGGCAAACACTTTGCCCACTCCACTGTTAAGTTTAGATATAGGAACACGTTAAAACTCTCTTTGTCTTCCAAGAACCACTGTATATGAGCTGAGTAGTACTCAACAGTTTTGGCATATCCGTGGGAAAGCTAATTTGTTAACATATTACTGAAGGGTATGAATGGCTTCAATTTTTCCTCTTAAATATCTCATTAGGAGGTCACCGAGTTTTTCCTTTCTTTCTTTTTATTTGAACTGAATATAATGTTTGATTTCCTGTAACTGCTGGATTGTCTCTGTACAAAACAGAACATTTTGTACTGAGCTGACTGTAAAGTTTTAAGGAAGTAATGGCCATTAATTTTGAGGGAGTGAGAAACAAAATGCAATTTCTGTATAGCTGTTAAAAGAATGTTGTGAATATAATTCAACTCTAACAATGTATTTGCGGGTAGCAATTACTACCACTGCTAAATTGCATCAGATAATGCTGCTAATGCCACTTTTAATAAATATACTTTTCTTGAATAGAAGCAGGTTGGATTAAATACCTCATTTTATATTAATGCGAATCTGATTCATTGGCATTCCTACATTGTAATGTAATATTTATACAATATTTTCAACTTGCAAAATCGAATTCTTGTTAACATCTGGGTGAATTTTACTTATTCTGTGATGCAAATACTTAACAAAAAGCTATAAGACAATTTGTATGTCACATGTATCAATGTATGACTTGAGGACTAATGCGAATGGAAACACACATAGCTATAACGTTCCATGTTTCTGTGAAGGAAAGCTCATAATGGGAGGACTTTTCTCCACTGACAGCCACTGACATCCATATCTGGAAGTCATAATCATGAACCAAATTACAATGAGGCTGCAATAATGAGGGCGATTTCAACAAGTACAGCTTGCAGACTTACAATTCAACATTTTTCCTGATTTTGGCCACAGTCCTGAACCAGAATTGATCCTGCTGCTCTGATTAGTTGCAATAGCTTCAAGGGGTGTTCAACGTCAGCTAGGCTATATAGCATCCTGAATGACATTGTATATGCCAAATGTTTTTCGAAGCATGCCTCCACTGGAACTGGAGATACCAATTGTGTCAGCATACTGGTGCAACATTCGTGTCTTATGTTAGAGCCATGGTTTCTTGGCAAGTTTCAGGGTTGAGGTTTCCATAAAATCTGCTGCAACTATATCATCAGTCTAGCACACATAGCTTTGCCTATAAGGGATTGTACATAATGTGGAGGAAACTATAGGCAGTTACTTTTTGTAGTTTGAATCACGGTGTTGAGATTCAAACTATATGTATCTTTTTATGAGGCTGTTTACTACATGGAGGGGGTGACATACATTAAATAAGTTATAGTAAAATATGGTGTAGTGGCTAAAATGTAATTTTGTGGGCACTAAACATAACTATTTTGTGGATGGTTTCATAATTCAATATATCGGGGAGAACTGAACAAACCTTGGGCAGTGTTTCATATTTCAAGGCACTTCCTTTTGGGAGCAAGTACTTATTTGGCTCTTAAGCAGCCATTTTATTTGCCAAATTGAAGCTTTCTTCCTTAGCTCAATTAGAATAAAACCCAGAGGACAGAAATCATGTTAAGTCCTTCATAGCGCAATGCTAAATTTAAAATGTCTGTTTTGACCGTTTTGACCATTTTTACTATGACCAAAATGACCAAGCAGGGGTTCATTTAGTCTGAAAGGAAATGTATTATTCATCATGCAAGGTACAACTTCAGAAAATGAGGAAGTACATGAATATTTATGATATGCTAAAATAAAAGTCTATTGTGCTGGGGGAAAACATGCCTGAATAGTTATTATCCAGTTTCAGTACTTGCATTGTAGATCACTTTAAAAAAAGGAGGGGGGTTGCCAAGCCTTCTGCCTCAAGACTTTTCAGTCAAATATAATTTTGTCCTGAACTTCAGCATTCATAGGTTCACCATAGTGAGGTAGACACCAATAGATTAATCATATTTGATTGAAGACAATGCCCCTTCCCCACTTTATTTCACTCTTCTTATCACAGGAATGTGTTATGGAAGTTCAAACTGTCCTGGCCTCCTTTTCTATAACCCAAAGGCATATAATTAGCATTCTGTGAGCCAGACCAGTTTAAACTGCATGCAGAGATCAATACATTGCTCTAAGAGCATGCTCATCCATAGTGTATTCATTTGATCACAAACAAACAAGAGTGCTGTGATTCTGGAAAACAAACTTTAGACTTTTAAACTGACAATAAGGCTTTTAAACTCTAGAGTCTAGAGTTTTCCAACCTTTTCTGAGCCACGGCACATTTTTTTACATTTACAAAATTCTGGGGCATCCCCCACCAACCAAAATGACACAAAATGATACTCTAACACAGTAATACATATAGTGAATATGTTCTTAAATGTATTTATACACTCACTTAGTGTGAAACTTGGGCCTGTTTCGATGAACACAAAGTAGATATCCTGGCAGGAATGGTAGAACCTCTTGCTCAACAGCTGTCAGTCTCTGTATTGCCTCGAGCTCACTGTCTTTTCTTTTTTCTTTTGTCCACCATTCATATTAGGGCCTTCATCTGTGTCATAATTTTGTCCAGGACCCTGTTCGTCATTTGAATTTTCCCATCTCAAAAACTTTCCCATCTCAAAAACTTCTCAAAAACTTCTCACTGTCACTTGCTTGTCTTGCTGTGATCCCAAATTGCCACTGTCACTTGACGCGCAATTCTAACTTTGTTTACTTAGCCGCATCTGAGCGAATCCAAGATGGCGTGACCATAGCACTCGTGCGTCACTTCTTAGGTTCCATTTCTTAAAGGGACAGATGCGCCTTATAGTTTATATATGAAGTTCAAAAATAATTTCCCACGGCACACCTGATGATCTCTCACGGCACACTTGTGTTCCGTGGCACACTGGTTGAAAATCACTGCTCTAGACAATAAACTGTGGTCCTTTGGGCGGATTTATGGAACTTGAGAAAGTTCCATAAATCCGCCCAAAGGACCACAGTTTATTGTCTAGAGCAGTGAATATATTTTTGGGATTCAAATCTGAAGCTTACTGTTGTTAACATCACCAAAACGTATGTGGAAGGTTTCACTTGCAAGGAAACAGTTTTTGAATTGCAATGTAATAAGATATAGGTGATAGATGACCTAGAATTAAATAATATATGTTTAAAGAGATTGTCTCCAAATTGATGGAAGACAACAATTTGCCATAATATATGCTTTACTCACAAGCATTTAGCATACTTTGTTTTATGACTGTTTACTGAAAAGTAAATATAATAAGACACATCACAGGAAATATGCATTGGTCTCCTTTGTCGCTTAGGCATAATCTCTACATGTACCTGACTGTATATAATAATAATAATAATAATAATACTTTAATATTTGTGAGTCGCCCTCCACCAGAGGTGCTCCGGGCGACTTACATCATTTAAAAACCCTAAAACAACAGTGTAAAACAACAGTGTACAGCAGTTTATATATATTTAGTTGCACACCTGATTTATAACCATTCTCCACATACTAATATATAACAACATAGCCCACTGCAGGGCTTTCAGAGAAAGACAGTGAAAGCGAAAAACAGAAAACAGCAGAATATTTGGAGAGCTTAAGAATGTGACTTGGAAACTCAAGGTTCCAATGAGAAAGCCTGAGGCGTTGCACTGGTTCAATGAAAGGCAACACAATTCTAGAATTATGGCCTATACTCATCATAATACTGACAAGCATTTTGTTCTTTAGAAGATAAAAAGTCTCCTAAAGACATCAAAAAGCTACAAGGGCAATATGAGAGAAAAAGGAAACCTTCTACAAAAACATGAATTGCAAAAGCCTCTTCTTGCACTATGTTTTTAAATTTTCAAATCTCTTTTGCTATGTCATGCCTTTTCACATTTCTGAAGACAACTTTGCTATAAGCTCGATATTTGCTCAATGAGATAGGGAACAACCACAACTTTTTCATATAATTTTTAAACTATAATCACCTGCTTACATTTGTTGGGTTTAGGACCATAGGACGCCCATGAAAGTGAAAAGCAATAAATAAAAAATAAATATTTTATCCTGAGAAAACACCTCTTTAGGAATTTGTGGATTCTCCAGCACAAATCTACAGTCGACATCCACTGAAAGCTGGCAACAAAATTGCACTGGAAGACCTGGAGATTCCCAAAGAGGTTTTCTTTCTAGGAATCTCTAGGTTCTCCGGTGTGACTCTATAGCCAAATCCCAGGGCACTGGCGATTCCTAGAAAAAATATTTCAAACAAATCTGCGAATAATTAAATCCTCAAAAATTAAACTTGCAAACTCTATTCATTTTGGGAGCACTGAAACCAATTCAAGAACAAGTGAATGGCCAACACTACATCTTTTTGAAATGCTCTTTATAATAGATACAGCCAGCTCTTCATATCTGCAGATTCTGCATTCACAGATTCAAACATCCAAAGTGTGAAAAATGTCAAAAATTTGCTCCACCCAGCTTGGGGAAAAAAAAATTCTAAAATCAAACCAAGTTTGTCTTGATCCATTTTGCTATTTTATTAACCCCCTCCCCCAAAGTGTAGTAGGATGTAGATTGGGTCATGGGGGGCTCTGTGTGCTAAGTTTGGTCTGTATTGGTGAATGGATGAGGTTGCAGTGAGTGAAGGTATCAAGTCCCATCATCCGTGGTCTGTCTCACACAAAACAGCACCAGGATGGGGTCTCTCTGTGTGCCAGGTTTGGTGTTGATCAGTCATTGGATTAGGTTTGTAGCAGGCTTGGAAAGTGAGGGAAGGTTGAAGTCCCATCATCCATGTTCTTCCAAAGTTCAGTAGGATGGAGTGGGTCACTGGGGCTCTGTGTGCCAAGTGTGGTCTTTCTCGGTGTTTGTTGGGGCCGCAGTTGTCTGTGGGAACAGAGGTGTGAAAGTACTACAAATCCCATCATCCATTGTCAGTCCTCCCGAACCTCACCAGGACGTGAAGGTAGTCATGGGGGTTATGTGTGCCAAGTGTGGTCTCGATCAGTAATTGGATGAGGGTCGCAGCGCACTTGGGAAGTTAGTAGAGGTACTTCAAGTTCCATCATCCATGGTCCACCCTCCTCCGATCTGCACCAGGATGTAGAGTGGGTCATGAGGGCTCTGTGTGGCAGGTTTCGTGTTGATCAGTCATAGGATTTGGTTTGTAGCAGTCTTGGAAAGTGAGGGAAGGTACTGCAGGTCTCATCATCCATGTTCTGGCCCCCTCCAAACTTCAGTAGTATGTAGAGTGGGTCACTGGGGCTTTGTGTGCCAAGTGTGGTCTTTATCAGTGTTTGTTGGGGGCCACAGTGGTCTGTGGGAACAGAAGGGTGTGAAAGTACTACAAATCCCATCATCCATTGTCAGTCCTCCCCCAAACCTCACCAGGACGTGAAGGCAGTCATAGGGGTTATGTATGCCAAGTTTGGTCTCGATCAGTGATTGGATGAGCGTTGCAGCGAACTTGGGAAGTGAGTAGAGGTACTTCAAGTCCCATCATCCATGGTCCACCCTCCTCCAAACTGCACCAGGACGTAGAGTGGGTCATGGGGGCTGTGTGTGCTAAGTGTGGTCTGTATTGGTCCTTTTTGGTGGCCTCAGTGGTCTGTGGGAACCAAAGTGTTTGAAAGTACTACAAATCCCATAATCCGAGGGTCATGTCCCCCGAACCGCACCAGGATGTAAAGGGGGTTAGGGGGGTTATGTGTACCAAGTTTGGTGCAGGTCCATCGCCCGCGCTGGTCTCTGTGGCCTGTGAAAGTGGCTGCCACATATCTGCCCTCCCGCCCTCCCGCCCTCCGCACACATACATACATACAAACATTCTGCTTTATAAAGGTATACAGATTGTATATGATAGGACTTGAACATCCATGGATTTTGATATCCACAGGGCTTCTGGGATTAAACCACAGCAGATACCAAGGGCCCACATAACTAGTGCCAGATGGCTTCTT
The DNA here is from genome assembly GCA_030556195.1 of Anolis apletophallus. Lineage (NCBI taxonomy): Eukaryota > Metazoa > Chordata > Lepidosauria > Squamata > Anolidae > Anolis > Anolis apletophallus. Next base: position 68,644,665 of record JARBWK010000004.1, read on the forward strand.
CCATTTCAATGCGGCAGTGAATCTATCCTGACTTGGTTTTCGTTTAAACTTTGGAGAGCTATCCAAGGTCGTGAACACTGCCCCCCTCCTCCAGGTTCAACATCTTAAAAGCTACTTTCAAGTTGCAATGAAAACCCACTGGATTCACTATACTTCTAATATTTATTTTATTTATTTATTTCCTCGATCTTGTATACCGCTCCTTCCAGCAGGCTCAGGGCGGTTTACATACAGCCGGGATAACAGTCCTTCGGCAAAGTTAAAAATTGCATAGAAACGCAACGGTTACATAAAAGCAATAAAATACAGGTGGTACATAAGACATCTTAAGGCTGGAAGACAATAGACAGTTCCACATCTGGGCTTCAGTTGAAGGCATGCCTAAACAAGATGGTTTTACATGCCCTCCGGAATGAGATAAGTTCTGTGATGGCCCGAACATCATCCGGCAGTGTGTTCCATAGTGCCGGAGCTGCAACTGAAAAGGCCCGTTGTCTCATTGAAGAAAGGTGACAGGAACGGAGGGATGGTATGGTCAGAAGATTTCGCTCTTCCGAGCGCAGTGATCTCGGGGAAACATATGGGGTAAGGCGGTACACTGGCCCTAGACCATACAAGGCCTTAAAACTCAAAACCAGCACCTTGAAGACAATTCAGTACTCGATTGGTAGCCAGTGCAAATGCTTCAGGATGGGCGTGACGTGCTCTCTTATCAAAGCCACCAGCTGCTTGAAGGTTAAAATAAAGCCCAGAAGAACAGAAATTATTTTAAATTCTCCAATGTACCTTCGCCAAACATACTAAACTCAAAACAAAAAAAAAGTAATCTTCTATGCTGTGTAGCTCCATGAAAAATAAGTAAAGGGAAAAATGCAACTCCACTGGGTCTGCTGCTTATTGAAAATGTACTACTCCACTAGGTAAAGGTAAAGGGTTTCCCCTGACATTAAGTCCAGTCATGACCAACTCTGGGGGTTGGCGCTCATCTCCATTTCTAAGCCGAAGAGCTGGCATTGTCTGTAGAAACCTCCAAGATCATGTGGCTGGCATGACTGCATGAAGACCTGTTACCTTCCCATTGGAGTGGTACCTATTGATCAACTCACATTTATTTATTTATTTCTTCGATTTTATATACCGCTCCTTCCTGCAGGCTCGGGGCGGTTCACATACAACCAAATTATGACGAATCATACAGCAGTACACATAAAATTGCATAAAAATGCAATAATAATAATAATAATAATAAACTTTATTTATAAGCCGCTTCCCTCTCCCCAAAGGGGACTCGGAGCGGCCTACACAGGGCCGTGCCCAAACCACAAATCACATAACATCACATAAAATGCAATGAATGCCAGTAGTACATAAAATGCAGTAAAAACGGAGGATTACAGCATCCAGGACTTCAATTGAAGGCGAGCCTGAATAAGGTGGTTTTGCATGCCCTCCGGAATGGAATCAGCTCTGTAATGGCTCATTCCATGCTTTTGAACTGCTAGGTTGGCAGAAACTGGGACTAACAGCGGGAGCTCAGGCCACTCCCCGGATTTGAACCTGCAATCTTTTGGTCAGCAAGTTCAGCAGCTCAGCGCATTAGCCCACTGCACCACCGGGGGCTCCATGCAGTCATATTTGACTAGTTGCTAGTAATATTTGGTGTTTTCAATTCAGGCATGAGATCTTCTCCAAAGATCCCGTGACTACCAAGAAGCTTTTCATAGTTATTTCACATATGCATTCTTTTGATGATCATTTTAAATGTAAGTTGTTTCGACAATCCTTTACAATGGGAAGTGTTTGAAGGCTCTCAGTGCTAGGTACTCATTTCAGTGACCTAAAATATTCCTCCGTCCATACAAAAATTCTATTTCTGAGGTGTGCTTACCAAGAAGTCTTAATGAAGATTATGCTATTTCTGGATGAGGGAAAGCTGTGCAAATGTTGACAGATGGGTGGGCCTTGTGATTGGGTATTAAACCATGTTGGAACTCATTAAAATACCAGGAAGACACTTTCAGCACTATAATACAGGTGACAGTTATCAGAAGTCACTATGATGTGTATAACAACAAAACAATTTAACACAAATTTTACATTGCATGCATTTTGCCCTCCATTAGAGTCCTTTATCACAATTGGAGCACTATGCTTCAGTAAAGCACAAAGGAGATCTGCTTTGGACATGCACCACTGAACATATTGCCCTACTTTTCTGTGTATTGCTCTGTTACATATCTCCTACTTATTTCCAGGGCTTCTTTTTCATCCCTCTGTAATAATCCACTTAAGTTTCCTATGATCTAAATCATTATGGATAAACTACAAAATTGCATAGATCTAAATGCATTTTACAGGAAGGAGGAAACCAGAAATTTCACTCTTTGAAGAATTCAGACTTATACTTTCTTTTAAATATATCTCATTGATATAAACAGGCAGTTTGTAAATGTCTGAATACTAATGTGGAGTCAAGTGACAGACTTTGTATTTCTAGGTGCAAAGATTACTGAGGACGCAGACTGCAGCCAGGAAATCAAAAGACGTTTACTTCTTGGGAGGAGAGCAATGACCAATCTTGATAAAATAGTGAAGAGTAGAGACATCACACTGGCAACAAAGATCTGCATAGTCAAAGCAATGGTATTCCCCGTAGTAACCTACGGATGTGAGAGCTGGACCTTAGGGAAGGCTGAGCAAAGGAAGATAGATGCTTTTGAACTGTGGTGTTGGAGGAAAGTTCTGAGAGTGCCTTGGACCGCAAGAAGATCCAACCAGTCCATACTTCAGGAAATAAAGCCTGATTGCTCATTGGAGGGAAGGATATTAGAGGCAAAGATGAAGTACTTTGGCCACATAATGAGAAGAAAGGAAAACTTAGGGAAGAGAATGATGCTGGGGGAAATGGAAGGAAAAAGGAAGAGGGGCCGACTAAGGGCAAGATGGATGGATGGTATCCTCAAAGTGCAAAATGAACATCCCAGTTCATGTGGCCAGCTCTGAAAGCTGCAAAGAAGAAAACAGTTCTGGGTTCAGGCTATCCAGTTCCCTATGATCAACTATGGAGATATGCACACTCAGAACAATGTGTTTCCCCTTTATTTCCAAGTTTCCAGCTATGGAAAACACAGGACTGTCTTGCATATATATTGGGCCCTTGGTACTCACTGTGGTTTGGGGCAAGGACTCAAAATCTTGACTTATACATTGTAAGACAAAGATTTCTCAATAGCATCTCCCATGGGAGGTTTGATTGACTCCCTCTCTTCACTCCTTCCAGCACAGCAGGCAAACACTTTTTGTGGACATTTGGCTTATAATTTTGATGACAATGCAGTTGTCTAATTTTCAATATGTTTGAATTGTGTTTTATACTGTTTTTAGCTTTGGTACTTTTTTTGTTTTTACTCTGTTTTTATTTGGGTCCTTTATAAGAAGAAAGTCAGGGTGTGAATAGGTAAAGATAAAGGTTTCCAGGTTACATTAAGTCTAGTCATGTTCGACTCGGGGGCGGGGGTGCTAATCTCAATTTCTAAGATGAAGAGCCAGTGTTGTCCGTAGATGCCTCCAAGGTCATGTGGCCAGCATGACTTCATAGAGTGCTGTTACCTTCCCACCAGAGTGGTACCTATTGATCTACTCACATTTGAATGTTTTTGAACTACTAGGTTAGCAGAAGCTGGGACTAACATCCCACTCCCTGGATTTGAACCACCAACCTTTCATTTAGCAAGTTCAGCAGCTCAGCAATATAGCCCCCTGCTCCACTGGGGGTGCCCCAGAATGTGAATAGAATAATATGAAATAAAATAAATATTTTGGAATAAACATCCAGGGATCCTTTGTGTATGGATTGCAACATATTATCTATTTTTAAGGTAAAAATGACAAACGTTGCATTTTATTACACAATGTATTATAGGATATTTGCTTTAATAGCTAACAATTCAACAGTACTTTGTTGGTAATGAACCTCCCCAGTCATGCAGTAAGAGATGAACACACAGAGACACCACCAAATATACAGCAGAGATTCTGCTCCATAGCAGGGCTGTTTAACATCATGGCTTCATAAAGCCTTTCTACAGATTTGATCTCTCTCTCTATCGCAACTAATATACTACAACAAAAACAAAAACATCAGCCTTTATTACAGTTAATAGACTATTAGATGACACCATAGATAGATAGACAGACAGACAGACCTAGGTCCCAAGGATGTAATACATACATTTTATCCTCATTTACAAGTAGAAGCAATACCTTGAAAATGTATATGAAAAAAATTATAAAATGCAAAACAGAAAAACAAAGTGATGATATGCAGTACTTTTATGAAATTGATGGCCTCCCAACTGAAAGATAATCAAATACTTGACATTTAAAATTTTTGTATCTACAACTAGTATTTTTTCCCAAAAAAAAATCCATACCTACTGTACATCCAGTTGAAATGAGTGTATATATGTGAGTGAATCATGTATGCGCTGCTGACATCGATTTTCACTATATATTCACATTGGAGGCATCATCGTGATGCTAGTAGTTGTGTTACAAGTCAAGTATTTAGCTCTTTGCTGTCATGCACATGTATTGGAGTATTGTTATTGCTGCATTCAGAATGACAGTTTTCTTCTCTAGAGACTTAGATGTATTGCACACAGTAGCGTCAAACAGCGACACAACTGTTAAATGATTGATGTGTGTGTATGTATCTGTAGGGGGGCCTTTCTATATTATTGGTACAGAGACACAACTTAAGGTGTATAGTTTCTTTCTGAACCAATATATGATGTGTGTTGGGTAGAATAGAATAGTAATTTGCGAACCTGCATGACAATAAAGAGTAGTTTAAAAGCTCTTACAAACCTTTAAACTGATTTCTTGTGAAACACCTGGATCAGGACAAATCATTTGAAAGTCTCTGTGACATGAAGAGGACGATGGAGGCTGACAAAAGTCATGTTGGAAACAAGAGCTCAGAAAACGTCCTTTATGGTTTACAACTTATAGATCCCCCCTCCCTTGGTTATAAAGGCCACTTTTCTGACTCAACTGAAAGAGCCAGTAGCCAGTAAAGTATGGACATGAGGGAAGCTATTGTATATGTGTAGATAAATGAGTAATTATATGCGAACAAAACATGAGCTGTAAGAATCTCAGGCTGCTTGTTGTCAGTCTGATTGTGGCATACTGATGGCATAACAGAAGCAAGCTGAAAAGCTGATAATCAGTATGTATCCAGGAGCCCCTGGTGGTGTAATGGGTTAAACCCTTGTGCCAGCAGTAATGATGCGCAACAGGTCGAAGGTTCAAATCCAAGGAGAGTGTGGATGAGCTACCTTTGTCAGCTTCAGCTCCCCATGCGGGGACATGAGAGAAGCCTCCCACAAGGATGGTAAAACATCCAGGTGTCCCTTGGGCAATGTCCTTGCAGACAGCCAATTCTCTCACACCAGAACCGACTTACAGTTTCTCAAGCAGCTCCTGACATGGAAAAAAAGTATCTATAACATCACATTGACTGCTATGTTTAAATGATATGGGAATCAAGGGCTTGTAGTTATATGAGATATTTACCATCCTCTGCCAGAGAACTCTAGTCCCACAACAAGCTACAACCCCAAGGTCTCCAGGATTGAGCCGTGGCAAAGTGGTGTCAAACTGCTATAATTATGTAGTGTAGATGACCTATTGATGATACAAAGTGTTATATTATATGTAGGGTTGCCACTTTTTGATATAAGAATAAGGGACAGGTAACTAAAAATAGGGATTTTTTAAAACAAAAAGAAGGGACACTTCATAAAAACTTGAAAATTAATGGATAATTTTCAAGTTTTTATGAAGTGTCCCTTATTTTTATGAAAAATTCCCTATTTTAGGTACCTGTCCCTTATTCTTATATCAAAAAGTGGCAACCCTAATTATATGTATAATAAAACCTACCTTCCTCTATATAAAATAGACAGGACATTTGTCTGTAGAATAAACCTGAGTTGTCATTGCCTAAAAAAGCCCCAAGAAATTCATGAGGCTGCCATAAGATGCCTTAAAGGCATATATACACACACATATATTTTCTAAGATTTGATAATGCAATATGCCAATGCATACATTATAAACATTAATGAAAATCTCTGGAAGATGCTGGCTTGCCTTTTTAAAAAAGATAACAATGTAAGATGATTACAGTTTAAAAAGTAGCATAGCTAAGATGGGTATATTAAATATGCAACCCTGAAGGTAGTTGTAATTTATATGACAACATGTTGTAGTGTAGTTTTAAGTATTCATATGGAGGGGAAAGATCAAGCACATCTGGCAATCAGACTATCACTGTGTAATTTAAAATGCTAATTATGAATACTATGCATCATAATATTATTACTATATACCTTCCATCATGAAGAAATGTGTTATTTAAACTGAGTTTTGCCTTTAACCTTTTATTATATTAAACCTTATTATGGAAGACATAATCAAAAACACACCAGAGTTATATCTGCAAGACAAGAACATGGATATACTTCTCAGAACATGGATTACAGTTCCCAGAATTCCCCCAGCCAGCAGAGCTGGAAAATTTCATGACAAATTGTAAAAAAAGGTTTTCTTTAAATATTCTTTTCAAGCAGAAACCAGATTCTTAATTATTTATTAAAGTGATAATAAATTAGAGATGTTAAGGTTGCCACTCCGAATCTTATATACATGACAACATTAACATCTCTTTCTAAACAGTAATCTCTTAATGAAATCATTACTCAGAAAGATGATCCCCCAGTTTGGCAGTTACATCAGAAACATGCAAAGTTCCTGCACAATTATGAGATCATTCATCCACTTGGAGATCATACTAATGACTTTATTGCGTGGACTAGGCAAATTGGCTTTGCACTGAACTGTCACCTTATCAGAATGGATCCCTTCCGCTTCTATGCCAGCAATAAAGTGACATTAGGGAAGTGATTCTCTTCCTGTTCCCCTGCTTTTCCCAATATGTCTGTTTTCCTATTATATATATTATTTCTATTTGCCATTTTTGTTTTTAAATATTGAAATTGCATTCAAATAATAATAATAATAATAATGGTGTTACAAGGTTCTGCAGAAGTATAATTGTGGACTTGTTAATCTGTGCAAAAGGATAGAGCTGTGATACCCTGTTTCTCTGAAAATAAGACAGTGTATTATATTCATTTTGCTCCCAAAGATATGCTAGGTCTTATTTTCAGGGAATGTCTTATTTTTCCAATAATAATAATTCACACTTATTGTTGAACAAACAAATGAACATTTATTATATACTGTACAGTAGTTGTCAGTATATAATAAATATACTCGCCCTCACACACAGGGCCACAAAAAAGGAGGGCTGTAAAGTACCTGGCTACCACACATTGTCTGGAGACTGTAACAGGAAGAACAACAAGGGAAGCTGGAAAATGCTGAGAGAGATGAGGAGTGCGTCAGCTCCCCCTGGTGGCCAGAAGTTTGTCAGACGTTTGCCAGAAAATTGCCTCTTTGTTCGTCTTGTTCGTCTATGTTCGTCAATATATGTATATATTGAACTGCAGGGATTGTCTGCAAGTATGTGTACTGTAATCCGCTCTGAGTTCCCTTCGGGGTGAGAAGAGTGGAATATAAATGAAGTAAGTAAATAAATATAACAATCTCCCACAGCACTTCCTGGACCACTTGTGCCACAGGGACAGTATTGCAGCTTCCGGCCACCAGAAGGAGCACACTTCCAAACAAAAACTTTGCTAGGTCTTACTTTCGGAGGTGGCCTTATATTTAGCAATTCAGAAAAACCTCTACTACATCATATTTTCAGGGGGTGTCTTCTTTTTGTGGAAACAGGATATAAAAGGTGCTTAACGTGGTATGTACCAGCTATCAATGATACTGCAATTGTAGTGGAACTACAGTTTCATGTTATAAAGTCCTACATTTAAATGTTTAGCCTAATTTTAGTAGACTCGTTGAATCAGTGGAAATTATATACATGCTGACTTAAGAAGTACTTATTAATTCAATGGATCTACACAGGTTGGGATCAACTTATGAATTAGGCCATAGACCAGGAAAAAAAACATGTTTGCCTCAAAGAAGTCAATGAACATAAAGTTAATTTCAACCAATTTTGCTAATCCATGAGGGTTTTGTGGTAGTGTATAAATATTAACAAGTTTTACTTGGCTTAAGATTTTCTTGGCAACAGCCCATTTCATGAGAGTTTATATTAAATAAAATTGGTTGTCCTTAGAGTATTGTTTTGCTGCAAGAAAGAAAAATGGCTATTCCCTTGGCAATGTTGCAATCATTTTACTAAGAATTTGCCAGACTACACACAAGGCTGGTTTAACTTAAAGATTAAGTAGAGATCTTGAAGGAGTTAACCATTATAAAATGTTTGAATCAGGTTTCTTCTAGGCCATATGAGTTTTCATCCCCAGTCACAACTTTCGTTATGAGCAACTATCTTCCCAAGATATTATGATGTTTGATATGCAGATATCTCCCAAAGGAAGTCAACTGAATCTCAGGGTGAGGAACACTCAAAATTATGTTTCAGAATTAACATAGAAACAGCTACAATGGGAAGTGTTGATAAGTCATTAAAGAGTAGAAGGAAATCATGAAGTTATCTAAAGGAAACTGTCTTTTTACATAATTTTACATCACAACAAACCTTTTTTTTTAACAATATAATTTGGTTTTCAAATTCGTACATCATGTTAAGTAGCTCAATTCATCTCCATTTGTGCTTCCTTTAGTAGCAGGAGACAATTTAATCCATGGCTAATTTTAGACACACATATATCTGCTACATTTGATTTGCTGTAAAATAATTATATTTTAATTTAAATTGCAAATAGCACAGCATTTCTTCCTGCATGCTGAATCTTAGCTCCATTTCTCTGGTCCTTAAACTTTTCATATGCTAAGTCCATTCTATACCAGTTTTCAAAACATTGTGGATACAATTCACTCAATATTACACACTTTGTAGTCCCATTCAATATGACAAAATTACACACTGCATCACAAATAGGATGACAAGCCTGGGAAGAGCTAGCAACTCACCACTCATGAAATGATACACATGAAAAAAAATTGAAGACGATAACATGTGATATGATTTGAAAGCAAAAGAAGATGAAGATTTTTTGAGAAATGTAATCTTATGAACTGTGGAAATAGCGTTAAATTACAGTGTTCAGGAAGTTCAAATTAAAAATACATACAGATATGTACTTTAAATGTATGAGATAAGCTAAACAAGGGAATTATTAAGAAGATTAGCTCAGACAGAGATAATAAGACACTAGGAAAGATTTTCACAGCAAAATAGGCAACATTTTGTTTTTCATTACGTAATTTCCAATCTTTCTCTGTTGTAGTTATACTAATACATTTGCTTTTATTATTGAATTACAAATACGCTTTTATTATCAAACTATGAATAAAATTAAAGCAGTTTTCAGAAGTTTAACAGATTACATAATTAAGTGGGGGGGGGGGATTCTATATCCGAAGAAATATTAGATAGACAATTACTCACAACCTCTGAGGATGCTTGCCATGCAGGCAAAACAGCAGGAGAGAATGCTTCTAGAACATGGCCATGTAGCCCGAAAAAACCTACAACAACGCAATTACCATATTTCCAGATCATAACAAGATAAGGCATAGTGGTTTAAATCTGGTTTGTTGTGATATGTAAACCTGTTCCAGCTAATCTCTTTCATGGGCACAAATTAAAATCAGAACCCACATTTTGTTTTGCAGGTTTATGAATTCTGGTTTACAAACCTTCAAAATGGCATGTCCCTGACTCCTTTCCACAACTGACTGCCTTGAAACAAAAGCTGACAAAAAAAATGAAGTGCACAAATGAGGAATAGTATAAATAATTTTTAATTGTTTGCTCTTCAACTGATGGGTTAAAAATAAACTATGTTTGATACCAATCATGGCTTAATTTCTTTATTTGAAAGTGATCATATTATTTTACAGGAAATTCATTAAAATAACAAGCATTTATTATGTTTACTGGGAATATTTTTGCTACATGCTGGGATGAGGAGCAACTACATTTAAATTTAACATACATATTGTGGTCATGGGGGAAAGAAAGATGAGAAATGTGCCCTTATCAATGCTGTAAATGTAATCAAATTTCAGCAGGTTATCCTAATCTAAGGAAACAAAGCATGCATTTATAGCATGACAGACTATGAACTAGTTATGGATTGTGGTAGAGAAGATAGAGCTTTGTGCTGAAGAAAAACAAAGTTTGTTGTCTAGCCTTGAAAGTCTGCCTTAAGACAAGAAAGTAATCACTGCTTTACTAAGATAACACTTTGAATGTTCAATACGCGTGCATAATTAGCTAATGAATATTAACTGACATATATCAGAAGGGGGTTAGCTGTCTTTTTAGTACATACGATGTATGATATATATGTTGGGGATGGAAACATGTTAATGACATATGCAGGAAGTCGGAAAATACTGTGACCTCACCGTTGACCCCAGCCAAAGGGAGTGGAGGAAACGTGCAGTTGGGAAGAGGAAATAAATAGAGAACTTTTGATATTTGACAGCTTTGATATTTGGAGATACCCAAAACAGCTGCTTTGTTACTAACAAAGAAATTGCTTTCCAATTTTGTTCTTAATTATTGTTCACCAAATGGATATTTCTAACATGGACCCAGAAACAGTAAGTTTAAAGTATCATTATTTAAATATTCCAAAACATGAAATATGATTTCACGTATATTAAAGGGAGCTGAACTGGAATGGAAGATTGAATGGCTTAACAGAGTTCTGCTTGCGCTGTGAGAAGTAGCAACATCCTGCTATATACATATATAATTTGACACAATTATTATTTATATATAATTCAGATTTTAATACATATTCATTGTTGCTAATGACAAAGATATGTAACATGGATCATGGAAGAAATGCCAAAAATCATCCAGTGAAAAGGAAGGAATAATTGATACCAACACTGGTTGGAATCGATTCCTGAGTTTCAGCCCCATTTCCTACTAATACTAGGGGGTAAAAACCTTTCCAAGTCTGCATCCTTTTGCTGAAGTAAGATATGCAAAAAAGCACTTTGAAAGAGCAGCAAACTTTTTCTGTCTCACTTTGTTCTTTTGCTGCTAGGCAAAGCTTAGTAGAAAATGATTTTATATTCAAGACTGACAAACTTTTAAGGACATGACTTTGAAGCAAATCACCAAAAATAAATAGTGGCATCTTATTTTAGAACACTGATAAAGTAAGATACAGAATCATAGAAACGGTGATATTTCCCAGCACGTAAATTGTACATTACCGCCAGGCAATTATGTAGTTCACAGGCTAAAATAAATGTCTTCCAACAAGGTTAGGCATTGCAAACACTATGTTTACTTGCCAAATGTAACAGCCATGGAGGAAGAACTAACAGTGACACATGAGTGTGACTCTCACTTAGCCTAAGGCCATGAGTGATGCAGTTAAGCAAAATAGTCATGCTGTTCTTTTGGATGGCTTCTTTTCCATTCCATTTCACTGCTGTGATTTTCCTATCATAGCAATATCCCCTGTGTCCTTGTAACAGTCATTAAAATACTGTGCTGGATACTTTGTCAGTCCTCGAATTACAAACGTCTCATAGTTAAAAACAGGTGTGAGACAACAGGAAGTGAGAGAAATCTACCTCTAGGAAGAGAAATACACTCCTGAAAGAGTTATCATGGGTAAAAGCTGTCTCTGCTGAAGCTTTATCATCAATCCTTCATTCCACAAGTCAAATGTTTCAAAATCCAATTATCACAGGGACAGAAAGTGAGGTAAAATCTTCTGAACAGGAGTACAGGCAGCAAAACAAACACCACCGGGCAGGGCCGTAGCCAGGATTTTGATTCAGGAGGGGCTGAGTTTGATTCCGGGGGGCTGAGACTGAGTGAGAGAGGGTCTACCCTAGCAAACCTTTTGTATTGTTATCCCAATAACCCCATGAATGTGGGATATAATACGCATGGTGATCAGATCATGATATGAATAAACATAACAGTTTAAATAATGTACCAGTAAGGCCTTCTCGCGGACCCTCTTTCGAGAAGACACGCCGAATGGGTCTTGAAGAGAAACGACAACGCAGAAAGAACCACAACTTGGAAACAACATTACCCAAGGAGACTTTCTGCTGTGCTTTCTGCAACCAGACTTGCCTATCTCAGATTGGCCTTTTCAGTCATCAATGCGCTTGTAAAAAGCGTGGGATGAGTCCTTCCTGAATCTTCGTTCGCGATGTAATGCCGAGAGAGAAAGAGTAAGGCCTACTCGCGGACCACCCTGAGAATTTCGGGGTGAAGCCCCCTAAGCCCCCCCCCGGCTACATGCCTGCTACTGGGGTATTAACCCTTTCCTATGCCATCCAAAGTGTGTGTATGGTTGGAGTTACACTTTAAAATGCACCTGTTCTGACTTACATACAAATTCAACTTAAGACCAAACCTACTGAACAAATGAATAAGTTTTATTGTTATGGTCACAGACTAAAAGTGTAAAACTATAAAACATTAAAAACAGGATTTTTTTTAGTGTCAACATTAAGTCACAACATTAAAAGCAGAAAGTCATGGGATATAAAATGAGTAAACCGATGCCTTATTTTTATAGCTGCCACACAAAACTTAGCCACTCTATAAGTGATGGGTTCCTGTCCTCTATAAGATTTTTTGAATAATATTCTTCATTTCTGTCAAGGATCTTTTACACACTGGGAGTAATAAAAACAAACTGAATGTCCTTATAGAAATTACCGTATGTTGTAAAAGGCCATGCATGCCTGGCAGTTTCCACTTTCTCCATGCCGCATGGGCATACACACTCATGGTAGGGGATGCATGCAAAACAATGGTAACACATTGAATTTGGCCAGAGTGAAGAATCTCTTAATTTTGGGAATGTTTGTCTTTGTTAAGTAACATCATATGGTTTTTAATTTCTGGGTATATGCCTATTTCCTCCAGATGCTCTTACAGTTCCACATCACAGATGCAGTGCTAATAGCAGATTTGGTATTGCCATATCCAAGTATTTTTTAAAGTTTGAGTTGAAAATCTCAACCTTCTCAGCGTCTCGTGCAATGTAAGTTTCCATACTGCCTGAAACTTGTCTGTTAATGGGACAGGGAAGAACCTATGGAACCTATCTTGTTCATAACTTAGGGACTGCCTGTACCAGGATTAAAAGCGCAAATTACATCTTCTATAGTAAATTCTTGTTTAATCTAAGGCCAGTATATGTCTAAGTGTATACTGAATTATTCTATTGGCTCATCTTGCCCATTCCAATCTACAGTGAAAGCAATTCTCTAGGATTACAGGCAGAGTTTTTTCAGGGACTCTCTGCATACAAAACACGTACTCTTTACTGGGCTTTGACTCTTCTGCTGCAAGATGAATAAATTCCCTTCCAAGTCCATTCTCCCTTTGACAAAGTAAAGGAACCTGGGATAAATGTATAGATTTCATTCAGCAAAAGATGGCATATGAATTTGGTTAGTTGCTATTAAATTATAGCCTCCCCATCTCTTTCTTGCAATGCAAACACCTGCCACATACCCAAGGAGATAAATTTTCATAGCCACTAAACCTACTTAAATGTACTTTAACGAGTATATAAGAGACAAATAAGTGTTTTCTGTCTTACTGGTGCATATTTCAACTTTTAACAACTGCTGTTTACAGAAAATTTCAGTCTTATCCTAAGTATGTAAGAGATGCTTATGCATCTTTTCCTCAAATGCTTATGAAGTTCTGAATTCTTTTCTCCACTTTCTTTTTGGAGGGTTGAGAGAGCAATATTGAAATGACAGAGATCTTAGAATTGGTTCAGCATTCAAATGATAGATTTCATTCCAGCCCCCCCAAAATAACAACAATGACAAATGTCATATGTCTCTGCACACTTCTGCCTCTCCTGAACCGTTTCATTAACTCAGCTCAGAGATGCATTATATAGAAGCTAAGAGGAATGGAAAGTGACCTGGAACTTTTATTTTAATTTTCCATCAGAGAAAGAGGGATCAAATAAGTGTGTGTGTGTGTGTGTGTGAGAGAGAGAGAGAGAGAGAGAGAGAGAGAGAGAGAGAGAGAGAGAACCTTCAAAAGCCCCACTCCCCAAACAGGCATGTAGCCAGGGGGGGCTAAGGGGGATTCAGCCCCCCCCCCCCCGAAATTCTCAAGGTGGTCCACGAGATGGCCTTACTGGTACATTATTTAAACTGTTATGTGTATTTATGTCATGATCTGATCACCATGCTCATTATATCCCACATTAATGGGGTTATTGGGATAACAACACAAAAGGTTTGCTAGGGTAGACCCTCTTCCACCCAGTCTCAGCCCCCCCCCCCGAACCAAACTCAGGCCCCCCCCCCGAATCAAAATCCTGGCTACGGCCCTGTCCCCAAAGAATACCAGGAAGGGAAAGTAAAATCCAGATCTAAAGACCATAGTTACATCAGCTAGCAGAGTAGGCTGGGGATCAAACTGAGGTGTTGAAAATCAAAGGGAAAAATCAGGGATATTATGTACTGCTGTCATGCCCCAGCCTGACTCCATAGCCAAGCCAGACAGAAGCCATGTTAACTCCAAGTTACCAGCCAGGTCTGAGAGAGAACCTTTGCAGAGGCCTCCACGTCAACCAGCAGTCAAGGCCAGATGCAGCCTTCTTTCTTCCCAAACTGATAAGAAGCGCTGGGAAAGCAAAGCCTCGGTATCCCCCCTTCCTCCAGGTGCAGCGGTTAATGAGCTAACATATTTGCCTTCTTTGGAAGGCTTGGGAAAGTCAGGCCCACAAACTTTTCCTGGGAAAGAGTTGTGCCGATGTCAACGCCTCCGAGGCAAAAACAATGAGAGACCTATTTCAGTTGGTTCCCGTTGGCGCTCGGGATCTCGCGCCAATGTTCAGCTTTCATTGCCAAGCTCCACGGAACTCAAGTTCAAGACCAGGCCGCAGAGCCCCCACGTCACCGTACTCAAGCCCTCGTTTGCCAAGGACTTATCCCGGATTTTAGCCCATTGGGGATTCAAGACTATTTCTTCATTTATTGGATCTCTGAACTCTTTAAAAACTATTGCCTTGCAATACCTGGATGCTAGGAGCATCAGTGGACTATCTTTTATCCTTTTCCCTTTTTATTATCTATTCTAAATAAAGCATTTAATCACGGCTGCTTTGTGGTGGTTTACTGAGGGATCCTCCAGGTCTAGGTTGCAACAACTGCTTCAAATGAAGCACAAGACAGCTGAAGCACCCAAAGAAAGCAGAAGTCAAGAAGGAGGAAATATGGGGCATTGTGAATAAAGGAAATATGAAGATGGCCTTTCAACATAGCTGCAACCCATTTTTAATGTTATAGTTTTCCATCATTTGCCCTCTATTAAGAAAGTAACTCTCTAAAATCATAATTCCTATAGTACACAGCAGTATTTTCAGAAATCCATTCACAATCAATTGTATCAAGCAACTATAGTAAGATTCTAAATGAATAATATTTATTGTTTTTCTTATTTAAAGTTTATACATCTAGATATATTTTACTTTTTAGATAGACAACTAAATGTGTGTAGTACAGATAGGGATTTTTAATCACAACTGTGCCAGTTTTCTCTTTGATTGATGAGTTCTTGCTCAAGCTCAAAAATTGTTCATTACTGTGAACATGATCAAAATTGTAGTGAAAACCTATTGAAAATCTGAATCGAGAGCTGGAATGTAATTGCCTTTATTTAAGAAATTGGTTGTTCCAATTTATAGTTTGTTTCAATTTTGTGAACATAAAATGTGTTTTCTTTCTTTCTGCATGATACAGATTTATATAGGAGAGTTATTTCAGTTGGATGAATGGGTTTGTTTGTTGCTATAGGAAAATATCAGGTTTAAATTTGTAAAAATTGAGATATTTCTGAAAGTAGAAAGACTCACATATATGGTTAAGATGACAAGGGGTAATGATTTGGTGGAGGGTATCAATATGCAAATGGACCTTATAGCACCTTAGAACAGGCCTGCACAACCTGTTTCCCTTCAGGTGTTTGGGTCTCCAACTCCCAGAAGCCCTAGCCAGTTTGCCTAATGGTCAAGAATTCTGGAAGCTGAAGCCCAAAACAGCTGGAACGCCACAGGTTGTGCAGGCCTGCCTTAAAGAGTAAATGAGAGGAAGTTGGTAGCATGAGCTTTCTCAGACAAGGTTTATGGGACCATCTACACAGGTCACAACATCTGGGGCTGCTTCAGAATTGCTGCTTCAAGTGTTCCCCAGAATCAGCTATGGTATTTATGCCACCCGACACCTGAACTGCGTTAGCAGCAGGAACAGACAATCTCACTGTCTAGTTAAGCCAAACTTGGTTTGGTCTCACTGGTCAGTCACCTTACATTTGTCATTTTTCATCGCTATAGGAGCACCCATAGAGCTTCAGGGAGTTACTGCCTGTCACTCAGTGTTTTTCTTGATGTCAGCATGGAGCACATGGGGAAGGGAGTGGTAAAAGAAGGGAGGCATCTCTTTCTCTTCTCCAAATCACATTGCCACCTTTGCTAACATTCACAAAGGCAATGAGTGACAGTAAAGAGCTTTCCAGAGCTTCATAGCCATTGCAATGGTAGATATAAGAACCACCCCATTTTTCCCATTACCTTCGAGGCCTTGTATGGTCCAGGGCCAGTGTATTTGAGGGACCGCCTCACCCCCTACCAACCCCAGAGATCACTTCTCTCTAAAGATCAAAATCTGTTGGAAATTCCCAATTTCAAGACCTTCTGCTTCACAGCTACTAGGCATAGAACCTTTTCAATCATGCCTCCTTGCTTGTGGAATACATTACCGGCTGAAGTCTGGACCCTGCAAGACTTGCTAACCTTTCAGAGGGCATGCAAAACACAGTTATTCTGCATGGCATTTGACTTATAAAATGGGTTTTAAACTGTTTTTTATAAATTCATTGTTGTTAGCAGTAATGTTTGTAAACCACTCTGAGCCCTCGGGAAGTGGTGGTGTATAAATCCAAATAATAAATAAATAAATAAAGAGCACAGGGAAAGTATGACAATAGCACTGGACCATGTGAACAGCAAGGATAGTTTCAACAAAGAAGTAGCCCTGCTGTTCACACCACAACCCCCATTTTTTCCTAACATGGGGTAAAAATGCGCTATGTGCCTTTGCCCTGCACTGGGGGAAGTTGTGTGCTATGTAAATGCTATGAAGTGACTCCTTGCCCTCTTCAGCATATGTGGCCCATGTAGACTGGACTTGCTTCTTCAGATACAAGGGTTAAGGTGCTCAGCAACATACTTAGAATGTATGTGTGAACAGCAAAAAAAAAAGCAAAACGTGAAATATTTTGCAATTTAAAAAGGAACTGTGGGTACTTTATTTTTACTTGCAAAGTGCAACAAACAAGCTAATTTACAAAACAAAATCTACCGTATTAATGTAGTATGCTTATATGAATTATCAAAATATACTCCTACCAATTATCGAATTAAAAATAGCAGTGTACTTAAAGGATCGCTTGACTCCATATAATCCCCCGAGATCACTACGGTCAGAGGACCAGAACCTCCTAGATACCCCCAGCTTGAAATCCTTCCGCCTGACAAGAACCCGACAAAGGGCTTTCCCCAGTACTTTGGAACGCTCTGTCACCTGAGACTCAGGCTGTGCGAAACCTGGATACTTTCCGTAGAGCTTGCAAGACCCACTTATTCAGGCAGGCCTTTGAGTGATATTAGAATTTTAATCTCTACTGTTTTATTACGTATTGTCTTAAATTAAAATTCTCTGTAAACCGCCCCGAGCCTCCGGGAGTGGTGGTATAGAAATTGAAAGAATAATAATTAAAAAAAATGTGCATATTGCCAAATAAGGGTTGTTATAGCAATATTGATAAATGATAACAAGGAAAATCAAAAGTCTGTCAAAATACTGCAAGAGCAAGCAGGCAAAATGCAAAGTCCAGTAAAGGTCTGCATATTTGTGAAGTGCTCAAAACAACTATTGAAAATGTCCACCTATGCATTTTTATTCAGACACAATTCTACAGTATTGAATGGTACTTATCCCTGGTATAAGGACTGCATCCTGAGAGTATATTTTAAAGATGTATTGAAACATATTTTTTTCTGCTCTTGACGCTATATATAGAAACAAACATATGCTTTCCTTTTTCTAGACATAACTATAGTTTGACATTAAATATGCCACCATGTCCTTCTACTTTACCCTTTGTTAGTTACCCTGATTTTCTGCGGAAGTTGCTTCAGGCAGAACACACTGTTAGCCAGAAAAAGAATGACATTAAAAGCAAACCTCTCTATATCAAATCTAGAAAAAGTTCAACAAAGATACATTAACTATACTTTTGATTTGTAGATAGAAGGGACAAGTATTCAATAAAGAATAAACTTTAAAAAGAGTGCAAAATCAAGCAAGTACATTAAATGTGATGATTTTTATTGAGTAACATCTACATATAGTAATAGAAAAAACATAATACAATACATATAGTTCATACATTACATCTATATTACCTCACACTACACACTATAAACTAATATATATATATATACACAACCCCTAAAAAAGGTACATACATAAAGAAAGAATGACTTTCAACTTTCCTACTAATGGTATAGGTATGATAATGGATTCTACTTCCCCTTTCATAATAATTCACACTTCCGCACTCTACTCTGAACTTCTAATTCCGAAAAGTCATTATTAGAATCTATGTATTTTCTCCTCTTTCATGTAAAAAAGCCTTCCAATCTTTCCAAAAACTATCCAGTGACATTGCATTTATCAAAATAAGCTACCTGTCCATTTCAAGCACTTCAAATACTTTCATTATCCAATCTTCCCTAAATAAAATCTCAATTTTCTTCCATTTCTTTGCATGTAACTGTCTAAAAGTATACTATATTTGTTTTATTGTAATCTGGTGTGTGTGTGTGTGTTTTGGAAACTCTCTTGAGTCTCATTCTTAGAGAAAGGTGGTGTATGAATAAAGAGATGAACAGATAGAGAAAAGATCACTGTGCTTCCAATCTTACCAGTTTATGATCTACATGTATTTTTTGCATACGGTTTTAATCTTGCTGTGACTGTCTTGAGCCCCATATTGAGATAAAAGTGGGATATAAATAAATGAATGAATAATTCTTATTGTTTGTATGCAACAATCATACAGATCACATTTTGTGCCCTCTGGTCAAAAAGAATATCTGGCCCTCAAAATCAGACCAAAGATGCAACCAGAATTCCTTCATGAATGAAGTGAAAAGCACATACTTTAAATACTATTCAAGAAAGTACTACTCTGGGGCACACTACCCTAAATCCAACAGTTAGTCCCTACTAAAACATTCATATTGAATCACTGATAGGAGAGTAAGGAGAATATTTTTAAAATATACGTAGTTGTTAGTCAAATTTCCATTTACCCCATGTATATGAAGTTAGTTTTTAAATAATGGTTTTTATTGTGTCTAAGTGACATAGAGCAGTGTTTCTCAACCAGTGTGCCGTGGCACACTAGTGTGCCATGAGCGATCATCAGGTGTGCCGTGAGAAAAGCTCTTTGCCCCCCTTCCTTCCCCCCTCCTCCTGCCGAACTCCTGCTGCTTGGGGGAGGAGGAGGAAGGGCCGGGCGGCAGCAAAGTAAAAGAAGAAGGGGCCGGGGCGCCGCCTCCTTCGGCCCTTTCCCCAGCCAGCCTCCAATCCGCCATGACTCCCACCATGACTCTTGCCCCTCGCTCACTGAAGCTGCGCAGAGGAGGAGCCCTGCCCACTGAAGCCCATCCACCGCTCATGCTCCTCCTCTGTGGGAGAGCTGAAGCCGAGGGAGGGGGCTCACACAGCTTTGCCAGCCTTGAGGGGGCAGTGCCAAGCCAGCAGTGGCAGAGCCAGCACAATGCTGGCTTGGCACTGCCCCCTCAAGGCTGGCGAAGCTGTGGGAGAATTGAAGCCGGGGGTGGGGGTGGGGCATGGCATGGCCTGGCTCCTCCCCCTCCCCTGGCTTCGGCACTCCCAGCAACTGCTCCCAGCCACCATCCCCCAGCCATTCTTTACTGTGTTAGAATGTCATTTTGTGTCATTTTGGTTGGTGGTGTGCCCCCGGATTTTTTTAATGTTAAAAGTGTGCCGCAGCTCAAAAAAGGTTGGGAAACACTGACATACAGAATGCAAAAGAAAGCAAAACAAAAAACAAACCCAAATACACATAATCCAGATATGCTATTACATAATGTAATTTATAATAACAAAATCAATACTTTATCCCTAACTCTTTTCTCTGTCTTAATTTCCAGTGGGTTTGTTTTCTTTGACTAGGTACTCCCTATAGGTTCTTGTTTCCTCATTAAATGTTGGGTTTAATGCTGCTTCCAAAGGACGCTGCCATAGAGGGATTTTTTGTTCCATCCCTGCCTTGTATCTCTTCCAAATCGCTAGGAGTCTAACTCTTACGGGGTGTCTACTGCAGTCTTTATGGTATTTATCTTTTTCATACCATAAATACACATGCCATCCAAATTTTAAGTTATATCCCTCTTAGTTGAGTAAAGTTCGATTTTCTACTCTAACCCATCCCTTTCACCAGCTAATGCATGTGGCTTCGCAATAACACGTAAAGTCTGGAAAGACTAAGCCCCCTCTATCTTTGGAATCAATTACGTTTCTACATGCAATTCTAGCTTTTTTCCATTCCATATAAGGATATTAAGTTAGTTAACAATTATTGCCACTGCTTCTCTTTTGACTATTTGGCTAAACATCCAGGATAGACTACTGCAATGTGCTCTACATGGGGTTGCCTTTGAAGACGGTTCGGAAGCTTCAAATAGTCCAACAAGAGGCAGCCAGTTTAATAACTGGGGCAGCATACAGGGCATACTTCCATGTTGCATCAGCTCCACTGGCTGCCTGTTTCCTACCGAGAACAAATCAAAGTGCTAGCTTTGGCCTATAAAGCCCTAAATAGCCCAGGCCCAGTTTACCTGTCTGAACGCATCTCCCTTTACGAACCAGTGCAGAAACTAAGGTCTTCTGGGGAGGTCCTGTTCTCAATCCCACCACCATCACAGGCACGTTTGGCGAGTTTGAGAGACTGAGAGACATGGCCTTCTCAGTGATCCCCCGGGTTATAGAACTCCCTTCCTGGCAATATTAGATTAGCCCCCTCCCTCCTGTCCTCCAGAAGGATGGTGAAGACCTGGCTGTGGGGACAAGCCTTTGGGGCACTGCAATGAGGCAAAATGGTGTCGTGAGATGGATTTAAAGCAACTTTTAATGTGGATATAAGTGATTTTAATGTTTATATATATTTATGGTTTTATGTCTCGGCATCAAATGTTTGCCGTATATATGTTGTGCTCCGCCCTGAGTCCCCTGTGGGGTGAGAAGGGTGGAATATAAATAAATAAATAAACTTTTCCATGCCTCAAGCCCCACTCAGTACAGTACAGAACCACACCACCAGTATTATAATATTTATCTGGACTGGTATTTCTCTTAAGTTCCAGCTAGATTTATATAACATCTCACAAATCTATCTTTAGAATGCTCTGGTGCACTTACACCAGCTAGTTTTATGTCAGATCCCTTGAGCCAGTTTGTCTACTACGCCTTACTCTTTAAAGTCTCCTATTACATCAATAAATCATAATATACATTCTGTCATCGCTTCTGCACAGGGTATGTTATAAAGAGCAGGTAGCTTTGAAGTTTTCTTCTGTGAGAATCAATTTTTCAGTGCTGTTCAGACCAGAAGATATGTCTAAATAAAACACAATGTTCTTTTTAGGCTCATAGTAGGTTCTATAATTGTAAAAGAAGACAAAGTTTCACTAGTATCCCAGTAAGGCACTGGTAGTTATAGTTTAACAACTGGTAAACTGGCTGGGATTTCTGGGAGTTGTAGGCCAAATCACCTGGGGACTCACAGGTTGAGAACCATTGCTGTAGGGAGAACTGCACACCTGCAAATGGAAGGTACATTGGATAGATCAAGGACTACAGGCAGTCCCTGAGTTACAAAGGACTCCTAGTTAAGAATAAGGATGAGACAACAGGAAGTGAGATAAATCTACCCCTAAGAAGGGAACACAAACCCTACAGGGGTGTTAAGCCTTCCCTATGCTATCCAAAGCTTTTATATACAAATTCAATGTAAGAAATAACCTACATAAACAATGTTGTTGTTATTTTGGGGGCTGTAGTTGGAAACACCTTATCAGGAATGGTAGATGGGGTTGTTTTCTCCAACTTCAGAATTGGGGGGAGGTCATATATTTTGGGGGCAAGGAGCTGAATTTGAGGGGGAGGCGCAAGGACCCAGATCAATAAAGAAATACAATGTACAGTATGAGTACATATTAAACTAGTTGATAGGAGCCCATCCTGGTCATCACACTGCAAACTACCCTCTGCAGAAGTGCCATCTCGTCTTCTCTCTCGTCTGAGGATATTGATGCCAATAGGATCCCTACTAGGTCCACTTCCACTATGTATATAAAGCTGTTACTTTAGTTCTTGGTTTTATCACTAGATTCAATGCATAGGCAATAGATGTGGCTACAAAAATGTGTGTATGTGTATGTATGTACATATGGATGTGTGTGTGTATCTCACATACACTTTTATTAAATAAACATTAATATGCTGTATGTTTTCATTGTTTACAGTTCAACACATGAACCCTTGATCTTTCAGTTTTCCTCTTCCATTGTACAGTCTAGGAACTCAAATTTATTTATTATTTATTTCAAATATTTGTACCCTGCCCTTTTCTACCCCCCAAGGGGGATTCAGGGCGGCTTACAGCCGGCAGTGATTCGATTCCCCACATATACAATAAATAAAAACAACAGTTACATAATAAATAACACATTAATCAGATTAAAAACCATTTTTAAAAGTACAAATAGTACGAGTTCTACAATCACAACTTAATCCGAAGCCATTCCACAGTTAGTTTACCATAGCATTGTCATCATTTTATTGTCAGCCTGCATCCCAAATGTCTAACCAAATTCCTGGTCCCATAGCAACTTTTTCCAAAAGGAAAGGAGAGAAGAAGTTGACCTAATTTCGCTGGGAAGCGAGTTCCACAGGTGAGGGGCCACAAAATGTATTTGCGACAAAGGTGGGATCGAGAGCAGGGCCTCCCCAGAAGATCGTAAATTTCAAGGTGGGACATAAGGGGAGATACGTTCGGACAAGTAAGCTGGGCCAGAACCGAATAGGGCTTTATCGGTCGAAATCAGCACTTTGAATTGTGCTCAGAATTGGACAGGCAGCCAGTGGAGCTGACACAACAGGGGGCTGGTATGCTCCCTGTATGTCACTCCAGTAAGTAACCTGGCTGCTGCCCTTTGGACTAGTTGAAGTTTCCGAACAGTCTTCAAAGGCAGCCCCAAATCTTCGTTCTTTTAGGAGATTAATCATGAGCAAACTTTAGCCCTCCAGGTATTTAGAACTTCAACAATTCCTAACAGTTAAAGTCCAAAACACCTGGAGGGCCAAAGTCTGTCCATGCCTGATATAATGTGTGCATCCCACTTTGAATTCCTGCAGAATTCTAGGGTTTGAATTTTAATAAGGCCGAGGACCTCTCTAAACCACAAGCCCTTCCCTAAACTACAAGCCTTGCACTAGAATGTGTGGGGAAATGCTCCAAATCCTGTTGACTGCAGCTTCTATTATCAGCTCAAAATCCAACATCTGTAGGGTGACAAGCTGCCCATCCCAGTATATTGGTTGTCTGTAAACTACTGCATGCTGCTTGACTATGACAAATGCCACTAGTAAATAGGCTGTGCTACTTTGATAGTATTTATCCATCCAGTTGAATATACCATCTAATTTGCAATTGCTTTTAAACAGGTCTTTCTATTTCAAAGACATTATTCTTGCTGACTTTCCAATCCCATATTTTCCTCAAGCATTCAGTTTCTTTGCTGTCTCATTGGAATTTATTTTGAAAGCTGATGTCAAGGCTGCTGCTGTCACTGTTCTCTGAGAGCATGCTGCACCACGCAAACAGCAAACAGTTTCAAACAGAATTCAGTCCCAAGTTGTAAGTTTTCCTCTTAGTGAGTTAAAAGAAAACGAAAAACTTCACAACGTAAATAAATAAATACATAAAACTAATCAATGCAATATATAAATAAACCCAATCAGCCATTAGCACATTCAGACATAGGATTTTCTGACTAACAATTCTGGAACATATACGAAGTTTTTTCCCCCTGAAGATTCAGTACTATTTTATTGATAGTAAGCATGACTTTACACTGCAATCTCACTTAGAACACGTATAAGATTGCTGTGTAAAGTCTTTGAGCCACCTAGGCAGTGGGAGGATGTCAACACTTTGACCTAATATATGCATTTTTGTATGCAGCTTCCCTTAATATAAGATATACATATTTTGTGGCCATTTTTCTGGGAAAACATCTATACAGGAACAAGTGTGGAGCAGTGATCTGAGCATCAGACCTTAGAGACCGCTAATCAAATCCTTGCTTGGTCACGAACCCTACTGGGTGACCTTGGGCAGCTTCCCCGCTTCTACCTCTCATTTAAAGAATTAAAAGGATACATCTCCAAACCCACAAATATCACCTTCTCTCTCATCCAAAAAGACTAAAAAAAGTTACCAATTTTTCAAAAAATGTATCTAATTTTTTTCTTATTAAAATATATAGTTCAAACATCTCTGTCAGTTCAAATATTTTCATTATTCATTCATCTTATGATGGCATTTCTGTATTCTTCCATTTCTGAGTATACATCCATCTTGTGCCCAATTTTTATATGTACATTAAGTTGCATTTTTGAAGGCAGTTTTTTTTTATAATATAAACATTTCTGTGGCTAGTTTTTCAGCTGAGAATTAAACCTCACCTCTTTTTAGTCAATATTTCAAAATTATATTGGTTTGTTGTAGGCCCAAATAAAATTCTTTCCCATCTCTAACTTTAAGTTGCTCCTCTTGAATTTCTTCCGGTATAGTTGTTAGAAAGAGTCAACAGAAAATAAGTGGCAGCCTTATCTGGATGATTTATATTCAGCCTTCAAAAGCAATTAACCAGTACAGCTCCCAGTGAACTAAATGGGACATTTCAACAACTTGTCCTATTTTGAAGGATGAGGCTATATTATCCAATTTAAATTATAAAACATTCTAAGAAGGATACTAGTGCAGAAAGGGTGTAGAATTGAACTAAACATTAAATGTAACCTATAGACCATTATCTTTACCAACATACGTAATGATACATTGTTTTTGAACTACATTTATCTTTATGTGATCACACTTCAGCTGGGAAAACCATTCTACAATGACCAGACATGTCCATGGCTTGCTTAGGCAATCGGGATGAAATGGTAAAATGGCAACAGAGTATTAACTTTAATTAGACATGGAGGATACTGTATTTGAGTGGAAAATATACAGTTCTCACTCTGGTTTCCCCTACATTTGCAGTATTTTTTTCTTTCCAGGTTAGAAATTAAGTGTCTACCAAATTAGAACACTTGTCTGTCTACTAAGAAAAAGAAACTATTTAATGTAAATGTAGAAAACTAAAATAGAATTTGTGTTTGATCATTTAAATACCAAAGAGTAATACTTACCACTACCTAGAATAATACTTGCCACTACCTTAAGTTACAATGTGATTATTTTAGATATTTAATTTAATTAGTTCATGATTGACATAATAATGAATTAATTTAATTAAGTATGGGGAAAAGGTGTCCCCACTGATGCTTTCTCACCTATCTTTGTTTCTATAATCAAACCAAAATTTTCAAAATCCAATTCTTACAGGGAAAGAAAGTGAGGTGAACTCTTCTAAACAGGAGCACAGACAGTAAGACAAACACAAAAAGGGGTGTTAATCCTTCCCTATGCTATCCGAAGATATTTATCTGAGGAGAGGAGCGGGATGGGTAAGAACCCAGCTCCATCGCCTAGCCTGAAACTCGACCAGTTCAAGGCCCTGAATTCAGAGGAGATTAATCAAATCCTGGCCGCAGCAAGGGCAACCACCTGCTCTACAGACCCGTGCCTGTCCCATCTGATTAAGTCCTGTGCGGGGAGCCTCTCGGCCACTCTGACAGGGTTGATAAATCACTCATTGGAGCTGGGAGTCTTTCCCGATGCGCTGAAGGAGGCTAGAGTCCGCCTGCTGCTGAAGAAGGCGAATCTGGATCCAGCGGCGCCGGCGAACTACCGTCCGGTCTCAAACCTACCCTTCCTCGGGAAACTGATTGAACGGGCAGCAGCGATCCAATTACAGGAATTCCTGGAAACCTCAGGAAGCCTGGACCCCTGCCAATCGGGTTTCCGTGCCGGACACGGGACCGAGACCGTTCTGGTGGCCATTACGGACGACATCCGCCGCCAATTGGAGAAGGGAGGTTCAGCTATCCTGGTGCTGCTTGACCTCACCGCAGCGTTCAACACGGTGGACCATGACTTGCTGTTGCGGCGAC
Organism: Anolis apletophallus; assembly: GCA_030556195.1. Classification (NCBI taxonomy): domain Eukaryota; kingdom Metazoa; phylum Chordata; class Lepidosauria; order Squamata; family Anolidae; genus Anolis; species Anolis apletophallus. Next base: position 68,671,254 of record JARBWK010000004.1, read on the forward strand.
TATCAGCCATTGGGATTCAAGGCACAGCTTTGGCCTGGTTCGATTCCTTCCTGCGGGGCCGCTCGCAGCGTGTTGAGTGGCGAGGCCAAGTGTCCAAGAAATCCACCCTGGACTGTGGAGTCCCCAAGGTGCCATTTTGTCACCAACGCTTTTTAACATCTACGTCCAACCCTTGGCAAGCATAGCCAGAAGTTTTGGATTTGGGTGCTACCAATATGCAGATGACACCCAGCTTCTACTGAAGCTTGAGCCAGGCATAACATCGGTGCCTGAGAATTTCAGACAAGGACTAGAGGCAGTGACCAGATGGCTCCGCCCATACAAACTCAAGATCAATCCATCAAAGACTGAGATTCTATGGCCGGGACGCCCAGAGCCACCCATTCCGCTGCCTCTCTTCGAGGGAGAGCCGCTGATCCCGGCCCCGTCAGTGAAGAGTCTCGGTGTGATACTAGACTCGAGACTCTCACTGGAGGCCCAGGTTGCTGCGACAAGTAAGGGAGCTTTCTTCCACCTACGCCAGGCACGTCAACTGGCACCTTACCTTCCATCAGATGCGCTGGCTACGGTGGTCCATGCCACAGTGACATCACGGCTGGACTACTGTAATGCCTTGTACGTGGGGTTGCCGCAGTCAACCACTCGTAAAATCCAGCTAGTGCAGAATGCAGCTGCCAGACTCCTCACCGGGACACCACTGAGATGCCATATCGCGCCATCTCTACAGCGCCTGCACTGGCTGCCAGTCGAGCTCAGAGCCATCCACAAGATCTTGTCGCTTACCTTTAAGGCCCTCCATGGCGCCGGCCCAGCTTATTTAAAAGACCGCTTGTCCGAACCAGCTCATTTAAGGTCGCCGCGTTCAGGAAACAGGGACCTTCTCCACATCCCAGGTGTGAGTGAGGCCCGCCTCGACACCACGAGACAGAGAGCCTTTTCCATCGCGGCCCCTGTTCTTTGGAACTTGATGCCGGCGGATCAGAGAGCTATCCTGGACATGCCCCAGTTCCTGACCGCACTGAAGACCTGGCTCTTCCGAAAGGCTTACGGCTAAGGACACCCTCCAGACTTAGCCTGAGTTACTGGAACTATTTTAATTAATTTTCCTATTCTTTTAGCTTTTAACTATTGAACTCTTTTATGTGTTTTATGTGTAAGTCGCCCGGAGCACTGACGTGGAGGGCGACTCATAAATAATAAAATCAATCAATCAATCAATCAAATCAATCAATCTATCTCTGGAGTTGCACTTAAGAAATATTCCTGTTCTGACTTAAATGCAAATTTAGCTTAGGATCAAATCATATAGAATCTATCTTGTTCGTTACTTGAGGACTACCTGTATGCACCAAAATAAACTTGGAGCTCCAGTTAAAAATCATATGTAGGCAAATAATATGAAGAACAGGAAAATACTTTAATGGGCTTGGAAGCATTCTATGTAGAAAGTCTACTTTAAAAATATAGGGGGCTGTTAGACACAATAAATTGTATGCCGGACACACAAAGCTTAGTGCTCTGGGCAGTGTGCTATTTCCCAGTCTTTAAATTAGACTTAGTACTTAAATCCTGACACCTGTCATTATTCATAGCAGACAGTCATTCCAGCAGAGATCCTAGGGTACATTTAGTTCATTGAGTTCCATGATAAATTACTATCTCATAAAAGAAAGCAGCCAGTATAATTTGGATGAAGAATTTAAAAGTTGTAGCACCATAGGAGAACTCAAGAAAAGTAAGGACATACCACATTTATGATAAACGGTACTGTGGTTGGGAAGTGAGTTGACAGAGTTGGAGAATAAATACAATAACCTGATTCTTTAAATATTAATCTATTTTACAATAGATAGTGATATCTTTGGCAGATTATGAATAAACATAAAGATGATAGAAGATGAAGCAATAAAGATTCACTGTCCGGTCCTTTGTATTTTTCAAAAGGAATTTTGTGCCTTTTGTTTGACCAGAAACATTTTAGAGCAGGATGATGGGTCTTTGGATTGATTTATTATTAACTTCCATTCCACAATAAGGCAGTCTCCAACTTACAAATATCCAATTTACAAATGACTCATAGTTAAGAGCACGGTGAGACAACATAAAGTGAGAGAAATCTACCTCTAGGAAGGAAAGATGATACTGTAGGTCAGGGGTCCTCAAACATTTTAAACAGAGGGCCAGGTCACAGCCCCTCAAACTATTGGAGGGCCAGATTATAATTTGGAAAAAAAACATGAATGAATTGCTATGCAAACTGCACATATCTTATTTGTAGTGCAGAAAGCACTTAAAACAATGCAATAATTAAAATGAAGAACAATTTTAACAACTATAATTAGTATTTCAATGGAAAGTGTGAGTCTGCTTTTTGCTGATGACATAGGATTGTTGTTGTTGTGTGCTTTCAAGTCTCATTTCAGACTTCGGTTGACCCTAAGTGAGGGCCGGGTGAATGACCTTGGAGGGCCATATCTGGCCCTCGGGCCTCAGTTTGAGGGCCACTGCTGTAGGTTATATTGACAAATGCTAATTAATCCATAGCTGCTCAGTGAAAAAAATGTTTGCCCTAATTGTGCAAGCACAAAACATTGCATATCCTGCCATTTTGGCACATATACACCACCCAGGATTGCTACATGTAATTGAAGCCAACTGTAAAATGGCAAGAGTGGATTTGAACATAGGACTTCTTAGTCATGTTTATTGGGGTTTTTGTTGTTGTTGTTGTTGCCTCAACAACAACCTTATCCAGCAAAGGCAAGCATGTGTTGATCAAAGTCAGTATAGAAAGGAACAATGCATGATCTACCTACAACAGACTACAGACTAAGCTTACTGAACCTGCTTGCCGTACTGGTTTCGCAGTTCTGGGATTTGTAATCTAAAGACACAGCTATTCTAAACCCTAATGCTAAATTTAGTCTATCAACCCAATTACATTTACATACTGTATACTACAGCATCCATCCACATAGGAAACACAAGCACACCGAATCATTCACACATATTAAAACTGATGTTTGTTCATTTGGAATTAATGTATTACTATTAATCCTGCAATTTTATGCTGTCCAAAGAGACTTCCTCCATCAGCTAAAACTGCTGGGAAACAAAATATTTCAAGTGAATGCAAAGGCAATTTTAATATTCAAAGAATGCATCAATAGCAAGTCATTACATATGACAGAGAATGAATTAAGGCAGAGCAAAACATCTTTTCAAAGAAGAGAGCAATCTGCATATCTTCCTCTTTGCAGTGCTGACAGTTTTGGGTTTCAAACATACTGCCTTTTCCACATACTTAATGAAAGGCTAGGTAAAACAAACTGAATTAACTTGAAGTCATTTAAATCCGTTGCCTCTATCAGATTAAAATTCATCGGAGATATCCTGAAATTTGGCAAATATGACAAAAGCTAATCTACATTATTTTACTAATTAGGCAAGTTTCAAAATATATTTTAATCTAGTCACACAGAATATATATGCACCATTTTTGAACAAGAGTGCTGACATCATGCATCTTCTAGGGAAAAAAATGATATTTATTTATTCAACAATCTTATTGAGCAGGTTCAAGACCAGCCTACAATTAGACAGAGAGTGGTCATCTAAGGCAACATATTATAGGAGACACTAGCAAACATACTGTCAAGAAATCTGTGTGCCAGATCCCTTGCCTTTCAGACTCTAAGCTTGCTGCTAGTAGTATAAGACACTGTCCAGTGATTCACCTATAAATAAGCTTGTTCTTCAATTCAGGCACAACAAAATATCTTTGCTCAACTGAGCAGAGGTTGCGAATTTTTGCTGAAAGCACTCTATACCATTCACACCCGCTTCAAGGCACACATATCACTTCCTAGCATTAAAACAGAATATGCCTGAAAACCAATAATGTTTGTTTTGTGATTCTAGTATTTCTACACATGGACTACTCCCAGTTTAGTTACTGTGCTTAAACCTTCTATCTCTTACTGCTAGCAAGCCATTGCATATCCAGAAATTTAACAAGATGCCTTGTCAGATTTCAGATCCTTTAAATTTCTATTCTCTATTAATTATATCCTTTCCCAGTATTAGAAGCCAAAGCAACTGTTTTCTATTTTGATGCAAAGAGAGCTCTGACTCACACTATAACAAGTCATTTACTCCACAGCAGACCTACTGAGATTTTACTCTGCTTTAATTATCACAACCAATTTCTATATGCTGTTCTACCATAGCTTATAGTTTTAGTGGAATCAATAACTCTAGCTACTTAAGATATGTCTTTTTCTTTTCATCAAAATATTTTTATTTCAAAATATTTTTATTTCAAAATATTTTCTGATCACATAAGGAGTGTTATGATTCAATGTCATGCTGAGTTTTATATTGCACCTCTAATTACTTGTAAAAGTCACTGAAGAATCTTGCTGGCAAAACCATCAGTCATTTCTCTTGTACATTTATCCCGAGGATCATTCCATTTTGACAAGAATGCTCAGTCTCACTGAAATCTGGAAAGGGCAAACTCGCACTCATGTTGCCATCAGTGGGGAAACTCTGTCTCTTCTGGAACAACAAAAGCATTCTCATGTAATGAGAAGAGGAGCATTATCTGCACCTTAGAAATAAGGTATGATCAGTACTATAAATACCAGCCAAATCCAAGAGCTTTTTCCAAAAATGTAGAATCAATGCACTTTGACACCACTTTAATTGACATGCCGCAACACTATGGAATCCTGGGAGTTGTAACTTTAAATGTGTTTTTGCCTTTTCTGCTAAATAGTGCTCCTGCCTTAAAAATACAATATCCATGTTTCCATGATTCCATGCTTAACATGTTGTCCAACTGCATGAATTCTATAGAGTAGATCTATCCAATATGAGCTTCATTTGAAATTATGCAGGGTTTTTACAACAAAAGTATTCTCTTCTAGCATGTATATCAAATCGTACTATTCCTATCACATTGAGTACTCTGTAGTTACATGCCTGCATTAAGACTTCTAATAGAAGCCATTAGGATTTAATAAAAGCTTTTAAAAAAAGGTTCCCAAAATAATAATAGAAATATCTTCTCTTTTTTTTCTATTTGTGTAATATCTTATGAATTGTCATTAGGCTACAAAAACTCAATGTGTTAATCATTTCAAACCATTATAATGAGTCCAGCGGATGTTTTGAGGATTGAGCAGAAGCTCTCTCCTATGATGGCATATAACTATTCTTTACTGACAGATGAAATAATTGTTTTAATTTCAGAATAGGCAGATCAATAGAATTTCTGTTAATTACTTGGTTTCATAGTAGACTACATGTCTATATATTTAAGATATCTAGAATTCTGAAAATAGGCCTAGATTTTGTAGATATGCCAGCAAGTCATATTCTCTATTACATTTTACTGATGACAATGATTATGCTCATATTATTCATAGGAATTATGCCAACAATTACTGAAGGGTCATTAACCAATTTAAAAAAACTTGGGTTTACAGGGATATGAAGCCCTGGTTTGAAGAGAGCTGAAGCATCATTACTTGTTTAGGAGCCATTAACCATATATCTGAACCAGGAATTTATAAGGTGTAACGGTTGTCAAAGAGAGTTCTGCCTACTTCCTCACTTATTCATGTTTAGGTTTTAAATTGCATATTGTTTTTAACATTGTTAAATGCTTTGAGTTTCTTTGTGAGAGAAAAAGAATGGTATAAACAACAACAACAAGAAGATGCAGAGAGGGGGGGAGGTGAAGCAAAAGGGCTGCGTGCTTTTCCATAAAGTTCATGCATATTCTGACTCATTAAATCAGCATCACCTGTATACAGAAAACATTTAAACAGACTTCTGCTTTCCAGCTGAATGAAAGCAAAACACAATTTATCTTCATGAACATGAAAAACATTTAATCATAATAGCCTACCATCCCCAATGAAATGTCCACAGTTAACCTATATAACTTCATTTCAATTCCTTTGAATGTTAGAAATAATTCCTTCTTAAACAATACAAAAGAGGCAAAACCTTAAAAAGTATGTACATGTATCAATGTTCTGCATCACTTATTTGTTAACCATCTTTACACTTTAATTCAGGTGTGCCTTTAATCACTCAGGGCTCTTCTAGACAGGCCCCAAAATGCAGATGAAACTGGGATAAAAGGGGTGAAGTAGGGCTAAATGTCACTTAAGGAAAATGGACACTGATACATATTAACAGATGAAAAACATGTGTTACACAGGTGCACTTAAAACCCGATTTCAGCCAAAAATGTACATATTTTCATTACTATATATCCTTGCAGTCAAGGAAAACCTGTGACTTCATTCCTATATGCTGGTGTGGATTGCTGAAACAGCCGATGAGGGCTTTAAACAAATTGAGCTACAGACACACAGGTGGCTAAAAGGAAGTACAATTGGAACACAATTACAATGAGAACTCTCTGCAACTATTCTTTTTTATGATGTTTATGAAATTAAAAAGAGCTTGAATTTACAGAAGGGTGAGAAGAGATAATAAGAAATCTGCTTGTGGGCACATTTTGATGTCATAGAATCATAAAGTTGGAAGAGACCTCTTGGGCCATCCAGTTCAACCCCCTGCCAAGAAGCAGGAAAATCACATTCAAAGCATCTCAGAGAGTCAAATAAAAACATTAAAAGTAAACTTCTGACAGATCTCCATATTGCGGATTTCCAAAATCTGCTACAAAGGAAAGTGTCAGGACACCAGGGGAATATTTACCATGACTGACAGCTCTGTGTTTGGACTTGCTGTCAAGTTCTGATTTTTTTTTGCCCCACTTATTATTCCCAGATTATGAGCTGTCTGGAAGCACCCTCAGTCAAAGGGAATAGCAGTTCCTTTTTATTAGACTGGGTATACTGTAATACAACTTAATTAAAGGCTAGTTTGATGCTGAAGAAATTTAGAGTTTTATTTAGATTTTTGGTGGTCTGATAAATAACATTTGTGCTCCTCTCCAAGATTGACCTAATGGAGCCAGTGTAAGCAGCTTTGAGAGAAAAGAATGATTATTTAAGAGAGAGTGACCAGTATTTCCTTTAGAGATGATTTAATCATGCCACACACAAGATGAAGAACAGGCCTTATAACGATACACCCACAAAATTCTGTGTATCGTTATAAGGCCTGAATCTTACTATCCCCAAAATGAGCAAGATGTGTTTGTGTAAGCACCTGATGCATCTGAATGTGGTAGTAGATGGATATGATGAGATAGGATTCCTAAGGTATTAGAGGGCTCTTCCACACAAACCCAAAAATCAAGATGGGTTGCGAATTAACCTGAGGTGACTGAACGATGACTCAGGTTAACCCATATTAATCCGGAATAAACTGGGATTTCCCAGTTTACTCAGGATTAAAGAAAACACCTGAAAAGATCCAGACATTACTACAAGGCCCAGATCTTTCCAGGTATGGGCCTAAGAGGATTGGCTCCCAAGACCACCTTGTGCAATCCCGAGGGTCAATCCCCATTGCCATCCTGTTTCCTTAGGCTCTAAGAGCCCAAAGGAGCATGTTACTCCAACCCTCCCCTCCCAGCCCCCCCCCCCCCAATTTTCCCTGTAAACTTACTGGAGGGGCCTGCCTATGTCCTCAGGCACCTCAGAGATAGCTTGTGACATGTCATGCAACAGGAGCTTACTACAAGGGGGCTGAGCATGCAGCCAATGCCTCTTTGGTAAGTATACAGGGAAAACGAGGGGGCTAGGGCTAGCTAAATGTCCTCCTGGGTCAACCCCATGTCCCCCCCGGAAAACCAGGGATTTGGGCCCTATGTGTGGCCTAATTCATGAAAGGAATTTGGATTTTAAATCCCAGTTCCTTTCGCAATTTGGGCCTATCTGGAAGGGCTCAAAGGCTCTGGTCATTTTGGAGCTTATTACTAGAAGCTATCTTCATCTAATCCATATGTATGACCCATCTATATTCAGGTTTCAAGTTGCAGAAAGTCTGTTTCCTTGTCTAAGCAGTTATATTTTTTTTCCTGAACCACCAAGGAATACTAATTAATTAGAGGGGGAGTTTAGTCCAGTATATCACTATTTGGAAGGAAGAGTTTTATCTCTGCGTGTTTTTGTGTGTGCAGCTGAACAGAATTCTAGTGGATGAAACACATCTGGCAAATTGTATTCTTAGTATGCAAATTTAATAGGGTGTCTTACAGCTCTATAATGAGAACACAATGTGTCTGTAAATGGTATGTCTAGTTACATATTTGTAAGCAAATTCTATCTGTTTGCCATTACACATGAGGCCGATTTAAATACCCCTTTTTACATCTGTAGTGATGTTGTGGTCTGTTTGTTTCTCCTTTAACCTATGGCAGGGCCGTAGCCAGGATTTTGATTCGGGTGGGGGGGTGAGTTTTGTTCGGCGGGCTGAGACTGGGTGGAAGAGGGTCTACCCTAGCAAACCTTTTGTATTGTTATCCCAATAACCCCATTAATGTGGGATATAATGAGCATGGTGATCAGATCATGATATGAATAAACATAACAGTTTAAATAATGTACCAGTAAGGCCTTTTCGCGGACCACCCTGAGAATTTCGCGGGGGGGGGGGGCTGAAGCCACCTTAGCCCCCCCCCCCTGGCTACATGCCTGACCTATGGATATAGATGTTTGTGGCACAAGATGAATTTAATTTCATTTTGAACATCACCAAGAAGTGCTGAGAACAAGATGAATCACTTCCATTTCCCCTCTCTGCTATATTCTATGATATTCACAGCCACTCCGTAGCTAGCTGCAACAAGAACAAGGCGCAGTGTGGGAGAACTACCCAGAACCTAGTCATTCATTTGGAGATGGACCAGAAAATATTGCTCTGTGTGATTGACACCTCCACATGGACTAAAGTTATTAATTAGACCTTCATAGCATTGCAGAAACCAGATGGCCAAACTGAGAAAGCATCATAAAGATTCGGGAGGATTTGGATGCATGTCTCCCATAGACATTTTCAGTTAAAACCGGGCTGAGAAAATGAGGGTTTGATGCATTCATAGCTGCAGCATAATCTTTCCTCCCAAATAGTGGACAGAAGCTCCAAAGGACCTAATAATAATAATAATTTAAAAAACTATATGAATAGTTTGAATTTTGTATGATTGTAATACAAAAGCAGATCACATGGATGGCAATTCTCTCTTTTATAATTGCCTTAGGAAAAAGGAATAGGAGAAGCCATATGTGCTTGCAGTATTTTTATGTTCCCAAGGGGTGCCTGAAGAAAAGTAAAGAGACTAGTGGAAACAAAACATAACTTTCCCATCACCTTGAAATATAAGCCACAGTACAGCAAGTGGTTTATACCATCAGTTCCCAACCTGTGAGCTCTCTGATGTTGACTGGATTTAAACTCCCACTTTTTTTTTTGGCTGGATAGATCAGGAGCTACACATGCCGATACATGAGAAAGTAGAAATGGAAACCACTGGTCTACAAACATCTGAGAACACAACTCAAGAGGCATATGCTTCCTAGGAGACAAATGGGGAGAACTGAGGTAACTTCCAGACCACACTTTAATCCATGCCAAAGAGAAATTAAAAAACTTGCTTCAGCACACACCTCTCCCTGAATTGTGCTTTCCCCGGGAGGAAACACCTAACACCAAGACATCCAACCCAATGCCCCCTTCAAAGGCCTTGAAATAGGAAATAACCAATGTAGCACTCCGAGACTGGGGGGGGGGGGGGGAGAGCCAAGAACAATTTGGGCCCCCCATCTCTTAGCACTACATTGGTATGTTCCAAAAACCATGCCATAAAGCATAATGGCAGCTGGGCAAGTTTTTTCTTTTATTTAAAAGGGGGTGTTTGAGGAGATGGTGGGTTCCCTCCTTGCTACTCCAGGCCCACCAGGCTGAAGAAGCAAATTGGGCTATGTGCACTGACCCCTTAGTAGTCCACATAGTACTGGTACTGAGGGGTATGTTTGATACACTTTCAGATGATGTGTTATGTTACATATTCATGAGCTAACCATCAGCCAAAAGGGAAAAGGAAACATCTATTTCCAAAACCCAAAATCCATTTACTTAGCAGTTCTTACTACCTGCAAAATCTGTATGAACATGTTTTTATTTGATAAAATTTGGAGGTTATCGTGAGATATGACTTGAAATCACCTTTCGCAGAATGACATAATTTCCAAACACCCATTTCAGTGTAAATAATCCAAAATATGTTCACATAGATATTTTTAAATAATGGGGCATCCATCAAAGCAGGCAAGGAGAAAGGGATACATGAGTATTTAAGTGTGATTTCAAAGTTCAATATCCTAAGCAAGTGATGTATCCTCATTTATAATTCTAATTTAGAATTGGACTGAGAAAATTGCTATCTTCAACAGTAATAATTTATTCTAGTAAGAATTATCAAGTGCACTCAGTCATACATGAAGAAAAGAGACAGCCCACAAACACGAACCCATATCCTCTGTTATGAAGACTGTACCCCATATATTTACTTTTTCTATCAGCATTGCTTTGAGATTTTTCTGGACTTCTGGTGTTTAAGGGCCCTTCTACCAGCCATATAACCCAGAATGCCAAGGCAGATAATCCACAATTTATTTATTTATTTACTTTATTTATATTCCGCTCTTCTCACCCCGAAGGGGACTCAGAGCGGATTACAGGTACACATACTTAGCAGAAAATCCCTGCCGTTTCCACATACACAACATATAGACGAACAGAGGTAAACTCTGGCCACCAGGGGGAGCTGATGCACTCCTAATCTCTCAGCGTCCCTTGTTGTTCCTTCTGCATTCCTCAGTGTTCCTGGAGTTTTTTTAATGGCCTCATAATTCAGTCAAAATTTGCCTCCCCACTTAATGTGGTACCTTAATCTCCTACTTGACAGATGCAACTGTCTTTCGGGCTGCAAAGGTCGACAGCAGGCTACACTTATAGGTCAAGCACCCACTTTGACCCGGGCAGGCCTTAAACTCATGACCTACTGGTCAGAGAGATCTTATGCAGCTGACACTTAGCCAGCTGCTCCACATTCCCGGTGCTCGGAACTGGGTTATCTGAGTCCACACTGTCATATAATCCAGTTCAATGTGGATTTTATACAACTGTGTGGAAGGGCCCTAAGAGGAGAAGGAGGTGGAGGCAGAGGTAAGGGGTGGTTGTTGTTGCCTTTTATTATATTTTTCATTTGCACTTTGTTTATGGAAGAGCAATCACCATGCTAGAAATCTCGTTAAATCAAATGGCCACATATAAAGAATATTATCATTAATAAAAACAATATTGGCCACATTCTATTATGTTAAAGATTTATGTATGTGTATCTGCTTTTATGCTGCATATCAACTGCACCGAATTTAAAACACATTCCCAAAGATAGTTTTTGCATTTTCAGCATAGATATTGCTCGATACACAAAATAGGTTCAAATGGACAGACTCAGCAAATGTTCAGAACTAACCATCCCTGCATACAGAAATAAATCAGGTAGTTTTAATGCCCAAGATTTTTTTCTATTGAACATTCCAGCATGAAATTTGTTTTCCATTTTAAGCATGTTACTAATTTTGGACACGATTTCTTGCAACATTTGGTTCTTATTAAAATGACGCATGGCAGCTGTACACCATGCAATTAATATGAACTGCTACATAGAAGCAACTGTTAGAAAACAATTCAGTGCCTGTATATTCATAACCTAGCTGAATGTCACTTGAAAAGCAACACGTTCGCAAAGAATATATTAAGGTGATATTATTGAAGTACATTCACATTGATTTCATTTAAGAGTCTCAAGACTGAATCTGAAACTTTTCTACAAACTGAAAATAGCTTGAATTATTGTAGGCTCCCCCCCCATATTTTTCTTACTGTCACGATGCAAGGACTCGGCCGGCCCCTTAATCACACACACAGAGACGGTAATCAGCTAACTATTTTATTGAAGAATAAAACATATAAAAAGGCAATTGTCCAAAGATAAAAGTATAGTCCAAAAGTAAAGAGTCTGTAGTATAATCCAAAGGCAAAGGTCTTGGCAAAAACTTGGCAAAAGCTCCGCAAATCCAAGCGGATCAAGAAACAAGGTAAAGTTCAATGCAAGGTTCCAAGAAACTTCTTGGCAAGGAATGAGCCGCAGCTTGGCTCCGTGGTCCTTGGCTCACTACACTTCACTAGGTTAGAAGTGGCCGAGGTACTGAGGATCCGTTCCCACGGATCCTATACTTAAACCTCACGGCGGCCCCCGGGACGCTCTAGGCTACGGCGATAGTCTGTGCTACAGGACCTCGCGCTTCTCTGGCGCTCTAGGCTGCGGTGCCAATCCCTCTTGCTGGAGTCGATGCTCCGTCTCCTATCAAAGCTCCGACCTTGCCTCCCAGCACCTGGCTCGCTATCTTCATGAGAGTCAAACTCCCCTTCGTCTTCCATGGCCTCCTCGCCCATGTTTTCCCAAATTCTCTCCTGTGATCCGTACCCAGTTTCTCATAACAATCATCGCTATCAGCACTTTCAGGATCAGCCTGACCTTCCCAGTTCCCATAGGCATCCGGCCAACCTTCATCCCAGGCCAAGCTCTCTGTGGGAGAGGAAGGTCCAGCTAGCTCATTAACCCCTTCCTCCATTTCATCCTCAGCTGCGGCTGGCTCTAAAGCAAGTGGGACCCCTGGTGCTGCCCCCTGCCCCCCAGGCACAAAAGAGAACTGGGGTGCTACACTTACTACTTCATCACACTAGACTAGAGAATGAATCCACTTTAAATCTGGTTTCTGCCTCCTGCAGAATTCTGGGTTTTGTAGTTTAGTGAGGCTGTTAAAGGCACCTCCCTAAACTACAAATCCCAGAATTCCACAGGAGGCAGCAACAAGATTTAAAGTGGATTCATTCTCTAGTGTGATGAGGTTAATAAAATAGCTAGTACAGGAGCATTTGCCTGACTCTTCAAGTTGTGGCTGGTTCACTTCACTTCCATACCCTCAAGATCTCAAGGATCATCATGCCTGTGACAAATAGATCAAATTATGCTTTTGCCTGAAGCATAGATTCTCCCAGTTTTTCTACACAAACAATTTTGAATTCCTCTTCACTTGTAAAGCATTGTGGTATTATACAAAACTGCTGAACTATTTTTAACAAATAATTTATGACTAGCATATTCAAGAAGGTATGGTAATTCTTCCAAATGTGGGCTAAGATACAGCAGAGCAATTAGTCACAGGAATAATCCACCTTGTACATAGAATTTAGTAAGATGATACATAGCAAATTTAATGGGCACTGCATTAAGCAAAACTCTATTGGTACACTATTGGAAAAGGATATTTAAATCAGCTCTGTCTGGGACTGTGTAAACTAATCCATTTGAAATCACTTATAATAGCAGTATACAAGTAACCTTCATTTAACAGAGAACAAGATCCACAAGCAACATTTGGAAAGAATAAATGAAAACAAGATAGCTGGATTCCCTGCCCCTGCTCTACATGTACCAAGCCATTATTGTGACTATGCCTATGCTTTTAATTCAAAACCTGAGAAAATGAAAATGTATCTTATTAAATATTTAATCTTGGCCATTTGAATTCTACTTTCAGTATGCTCATCTCTCCCATTTCATTTATGGGACAATGAAAATGACATGGTCTACTCTTCATTGATTCAAACACCCTGCATAAATCTAGGTTATACTTCTATTATTAAGAATAAATCACCCAGTACAAATGTTCTCATATCAATAGGTACTGCATTGCCCTTCACAAATGCACAAGGGAGCAATTTGCTGATGGTATGGTGACTTGGTAATATCACCTCTTTCTTTATTGATGCACCAAAGTGTCTTTCGCACTCTGGCTGCACATCCAGCAACAATCATTTTAAAGTATCTACTACAAACTCTGCATCATTCTATTCAAGGGTGTATTAACTAAGAGTTCACTTGGTAGAATACAATGGCATTTATGAGTTAGATTGACAAGCATAATTTTCATCCATTATCAGAGTTCTCAAGCTTCATGGCATATTGAAGGTATTTTGGAAATGTTAGTGCTGTTTATTAAAATTGAACTAAAAAAAACTCCCATCAGGCCAATTACAATATGTGGGTTGCATAGCTAATATACAGTATAATAGACTTCTGGAGCACACACAAAGGTTAGAACAAAGTTGGGGGCATGCATTCAAAAGCCTGATATCCCAACGTTTCCAGAAATACAGGTTCCACAAAAGACCTTTGTATGTTTAGTGTTAAGATTTGAACAGACCTAGGAAATGGCTTTTGAAAAGTAATTTGTTCTTAGCTCTTGTTACACTATTTGAAAAATAACACACTGCCTTTACTTATTGTGATCACAAGAGGTAATTCACTTGTTAAATTGCTTGTTGTATTATTATTTTTCCATTTTATTTATTTATTTAGGCAGTTTACCCCGCTGTTTTCAACCCCCGGAGGGGGTTAGTCTCTATAGCTTTTTGAGAAGTCATGCTAGTTGTGGGATTCTTGTAGCTGCAGTCAAAGATCATAAGTTTCCCAAGCTCTACTGAAATGTATTTAGAAAAGCCAGATGCACAGTTATGTTAGTTACTTTTAATCTGTTCATAAATGGGTTAAATGCACACATGGGACTATGTGTTTGTGTCTGTTCAGTGCTTGCATATAAAGCCATTATCTACATTCCGCGTTCTATGGTTGTGTTTCAAAGCCAGTATGCTAAGCATTAAAATATATATGTTTCCAGGACTATACATTAGCTTATTTCCACATTCGTATTATAAGCAATTTTCTTGCAGTCTGCTAAAGTCAGATGCTTCTTTCTCTTAAAAAAAAGAAATCAGTCAAACTATCACTCTCATTCATATAACATCAGTTAAGGACTTTGTAAAGTCTTGATATAAATATTTTGTCTAAGAATCTTGTTGTACCATTTTAAACTTCAGCTGGACAATTGAGTATTTCCCGACATTTAAAAAGAACCTTCCATAGTATTCCATAGAAAGGGGTACAGGATAATATCCATGACATGTCAATTGGTATGGGAAAAGAGGGGGTTTTTAATTTGAAAAAACCTCCGAAAGTCTGTTTTTTTTCTTATAAAAATGCAACCTTTTATTTTAATCACACATCCTTTCACTTGGACTGAGCCCTATACCTCCATTTCTCTCTGATGGTCCTTCTGCTACTACTTTGCCTGCCCCTCAATGCTTAACCTTTACAATTGAGGCAGCAGGGAGCACTTGACTTACATGAACTAGCCATTTTTTTCAGGTCAGAAGCGACTGCAAGTGACTTCTGATGTGAGAGAATTGGCCATCTGCAAGGATGTTGCCCAGGGGACGCCCAGATGGTTGATGTTTTACCATCCTGTGGGAGGCTTCTCTCTTGTTCCCACATGAGAAGCTAGAGATTGACAGACAGGAGCTTACCTCGCTCCTCGGATTCAAACCGCCAACCTTTTGGTCGACCAGTCCTGTCAGCACAAGGGTTTAACCCATTGCGCCACTAGGGGCTCCTAACCAGCAAATGACTTGCAGGCTATCTTTTCACATTAAGAGGTTTGTGACTTCCAGGCAGGAAAACATGTTCTGTCTTATCATTTGTTGCTGATAATAAGATTGGTGGGGTGTCTTATGCTGTTGGAAAACCAATGCAACCTCTTATCCAATTCCTTTATAATTTTAATTTGGACAGGGTGGAGAAGCAATTAATTCATACTGAGCAATGAGAAATCTATTCTACTTTTTTATACAAAGAAGAATTGTAAACACCAAATCTGGAACACTCTACATGGAAACGATTAAAAAAACTTCCAACAGGTCCAAAATGCTGCAGTCAGGCTTCTTTCTGACTGCATATAGTCATATAAAATAAAAACACCCTTGTTGAAACATCTTCACTGGCTATCAATCTGCTTCAGAACAGAATTCACAGTATTACTTAAGTCCATATCTATGAAGAATTAGATATGGACTTAAGTAATACTGTGAATTCTGTTCTGAAGCAGATTGATAGCCAGAAGAATTAAAATTCCTATTCATTCTGGATACATTCTGCCCGAAAGAAGCTGTCTGCATTTTAATTTTTTTTAGGAAAGTGCTTTTTTTGGACCCACTGTTGGGAAACAACTTGTCAACTACTGATACTGAACAACATGCATTCACTTCAAGAGTGTTTATTACAGGGAAGTTCCACAGTATGAGATTCCTTTCCAATGCAAGTGAGTTTAAAAGCATTCAGAAACATCTTTATGATTTTCCTTTGGGGGAAAACATTCCTTGCAATAGATTTTTTTTATGCTGTATGCAATGAGGTTTTTTTTTCAAAGTTACTTTCAGTTTTGACAATGCTGTCACCTGTCATGATCATATTGAGGAAAGTGGGGTAAAAATCTAAATAATTAAGTGTCTAGAACTCTTTCATCCTTTTATTCCAAAAATGGAACAGGGAACAGGGATCCTTCAGATCCAAAGAAATAACAGGTAGATCTCTTTGCAAGAATAATATCCACTGAATGGAGGAAAAATGAGGAACCACATTCAGAGCCAAAGAAGAAACAGAAAATTGTTACATTAAATTAATTAAATATAGAAATTCTGGATTCACAGAGCAACTCTAGGTGTCATAGCAACCAACCTCTGGGAAAAATTACCATGCCACAGCATGTTTACAACTGGACATTTTTGATGCACCCATCCACATGTAGAACAGAGCTGGAATTGATATGAAGCCTTTTGAAGTCCTAATGTCAATCACACACCATGTCAGCGGCTGATGAAATTATGATGAGACTAAGGCAAAAAGATGGATTATATAGCAAATAGTTGTGGCCAACCACATCACACCTAACTTTGCTTTCCATTTTTCTAATGTCAGGCACATGGGACACCTACCCCAGAATTGGAAAGTTAAGGGCAACTGAAGATCTTTAGAAAAACATATTGCCTCTTCGTTATATTCATTTATTTCTCTATAAAGAGGTATATTAAAATGTCAATTCTTACTGTAAATTAAAGCTTCTATCCACTTTTCTTCCATTTCAGTTTACACTAGAGACTGCATGAATGATATATGACAGGGCTGTCCAACTGCCGGCCCTGCAGGTGTTTTGGACTTCAAATCCCAGAAATCCTAACAGCTGGTAAACTGGCTAGGATTTCTGGGAGTTGAAGTCCAAAACACCCGCAGGGCCAGCAGTTAGACAGCCCTGATATATGGTGTGGGCCACCAATTTTCACGACATTATTCTTCGAGGGCTATGGCTCTAAAAGAATCATCATTGTGGAATAAATTACTTCATTGTGTCAATTTTTTAAAATCTGTATACCTATTACACTGTTTTATAAAATTAACTTGCATTCAATAAAAACCAAGTTAAATTCCATATAAACTCAATACAACACTTTAAAACTATTACAGATACCATAATTCAAGTCCATACAAGTATCTTAAACTGTTAGACAGGTTCCATAAAACAAGAATCAAATAACCCTGAACTGAAATAAAACCTGATGAATATATTATTAGTATTTCTACAGTGCAGCATGCCTGTCCATTTGAAAATAAGATAGGAATACATTTAATGCAAAAGCATACCTTTAAACAGGCATATCCATAAAACAAACAATATTTCACAACGAATGGGACAGGTTTACTGTTCTCCTTTGTGAATAGTTTACAGTGGTGAGGGTGAGCCCTTGGTATGAATTAAAATACTCTTTTTCCTCCAAATATGTGTCTTGTTTAAAAGAATCCATTAAAAAAAGAAATGAGGAGGAGGAGCATGGGAGGATGCTACAAATATATTTATTTGTACGTGTGAAAATGACCTTACATGCAGTTATTTTCCACATAATTTGTTTATTAGTATGTCCTAGAAGACAAAACATCTGACTTTAAACAAAAATGCAATTGTGACATACTGATAGTTTAAGTGCTTTATAGCTCCCATCAAAGTCCCTTAAGCCCCACTTATTGGTATGCAGCCAGAGGGATTGATGTGGGGTTATTCTCTAAAAACAGTTGCCTGTACACCCACTTCTCACACCCAGCATGCAGGAGATTTCCAGCACAAGAGGTACTTGCAAACAGGGCTCCTTTTTCTGAGTTTCCCATTGGAGATTGTTCATGGGATGGAGAATTCAGGCAGCTGCTTCTCTATTGACAGAGGAACAGACCCCTCATCCATCAATTGCTTAGTAGTAAGTGGGTTGGTTGATGCTGTTCACTGAAATTCCCTTTGTAACACCATAGTTAAGGTGCTATGCAACACATAATGGTCATACAGGACTCTGGTAAAGGTTGATCTGCTTCACTAGAAGGATTTTACTATTTTAAGCATGAAGCACATTAGTTTATTTCTTGACACTGTATGATGCTTTATGGTTTAAAAATCAGATTCACATCAGTGCTAATTCATACCATTTTGCTGCACATATACTGCTTATGTATCAGTGAATTCTAACATTCAGCACGGCTTTATATTCCAGAGCCTAGAAAGGATACTTTTTTGGACTACACTGTAGCCTGAGGCATAAAATCAGCAGTTAGCTGGAAAGCTTACATTCTTGCAAATCTCATTAATGAAATGGTTAGGACCAGCAATTAGATTTAGATCTAAGTAAGTAACTTTTTCAAACTGTGACACAGACTCATGTCATAGCTTACAATTAATATTGTAAATATATTTCCTGCCAAAAAACCTGCACGTTTATCATAAGATTTGTTATCATTTTTTAATGCTCGGAGTTTTCATCCTAGTCATCTTGAATGAATATGTTACATTTTCCTCTCCATTACTAACCTTGAATCATACTGTGGCCATCATTATAGGATATGGCTTCGTGAAGTAAGTTCATGCAGGTATGTCATGACAAGAGTTTGAGGGCATCAAGATGGAAGATATGGAAAAAGAAATATCATCATCAAAACAAATCCTGGAAGATTAATTCTATTCAGGAGCTTCATGAAAGTAGAGCTCAAACCAATGTTGCTGTTTCTACTTAACATACACAAGGATTGGGGGAAAGTTTTCCCACCATCCCTGGATTTCAGGCCCAAATGTTTGACAGAAGAGGACCTCTCTCATCTCATTCCATATAATCTAATGCTTGAAGCACTGACCCTTATAATACTGAGAGGGGCAAAGGAACTAACAAATGCAGTGGGTAGCATTCATTTTAGTAAGAAAACATCCATTCTGGCATCAGTCCATTCAAGGTTCTGTATCACCCTTGACATTTTGAATGGAAACCCAGACTGAATTCACTTATAATGAAGGCACCAGCCACCAATAATAAACAGAATTTCACACTGGCCAATAGCCATAAATATAGGCTTCTAATCCTCCATTGCACAACATTCTAGTCAAAGAATGAGAAACCCTTTTTTCTATCAGATTCCCTATTTGAAAGAGGAAACATTAAGCAAGAACAGAATCACTCCTCACTCTCCCTCCACCTTTCAAATCACCACTAGCACCACTGTCTCTCTCTTCAGAGAAAGAATGTGGACTTTCTCTTTCACTCTCAGCCTTTACCTGCCTCCCCCAAATCACATCTTCACATTTTCTGCTGAGTTGATATTTTTTCATACTGGGCAAGGCTGGCTTTACTGATATTTCTAGCCTGGAAATGTAGCCAGACTGAGAAAAGGGCAATCTGTAGCCTCTTAGGCTGCTCACACATCTTCCATATTATGCGGGAGAAGAGCCAACAAGGATAGAAATCAATCAAGCTGCCATAACCAAAGGCAGATAAATCCTTTTGCCCTTTTTCTTCAAGTAG
Organism: Anolis apletophallus; assembly: GCA_030556195.1. Lineage (NCBI taxonomy): Eukaryota > Metazoa > Chordata > Lepidosauria > Squamata > Anolidae > Anolis > Anolis apletophallus. The sequence goes on from JARBWK010000004.1 coordinate 68,691,039, forward strand.
TATTGAAAAATAAGCAAAATGGTCACAATGGACAATAACCTATTTAAGTAAAAATCAGCCTGTTTGGTCAACGGTTCCTCATTACTGTTGCTTTTGGATGTTTGAATTTAATAATATAGGAGGTTTTCATAAGCTGACTCAGACCACTGTTGCAGATACTCCAATATTGTCAAATCTGATTAATTAACTAACATTTCAAACAGCCCTAGCTGTTACTAGCCCTACCTGGGGACACCTGCAATTCCCAGATGGCTTTCCTGGACATAATCCTGACCTTTAAAGTCTTATATGGTCAAGGGCTGACATACCTCAGGGACCGCCTCTCCCCGTCAGCATCAGTGGGCGCCGCGATCGTCTCAAGAAAATCTTCTGTACCTACCGGGTCCTAAGGAGGTAGGTCTAGAAGCTACAAGGCGTAGGGCCTTTTCGGCCTCAGCTCCAGTGTTGTGCAACTCGTTGCCACCCTATATGAGAGCCATGTGTGACCTATGATCTTTTGTGCAAGCTCTCAAGACATGGCTCTTCAGCAGAGCATTCAATCTGTAATTAAGATTATGTCTTTGTTTCTGTATAAGTTTCTGATTTTATTGTTGCATTGCTTATTTTATACTATGTAAGTCACCAAGAGCACCTTGGTGGAGGGCGACTAATCAAATAAACGATGATGATGACATTCCACAGATACATAAATCCCACTTACCTTGTTTCCAACAGACCTCACAACTTCTGACGATACCTGCCATAGATGTGGGTGAAACACCAGGAGAGAATGCTTCTGAAACATAACCATACAGTTTGGAGAACTCACAGCAACCCAAGATCTTTGGGTTTTTTTTAAAAAAAGACATATCTTGACATACATGGTGTTGCTGAAGTTACTGTTATGCCATAATATCTAACAGCCAATTCTCCAATATTTGTAGTTCTGCATTAGTCAACAAGGTGCAAATAGGTATTCATGTTCCATATATAAGATGCCTTAATTAAGAGGAGGCTTCAGTTAAGAAAACTAAATTATTTCTTAATGAACAAAAATCTAACCTTTAAAAAGAAAGGCCAGCTCCAAAGAAACATAAATCATGGTGAACATTAGATGACTTCTTCCCTTACAGCTGTCACATAACAGAAGATTCAGTTCTGATTGCCAGTACTTTGTCCTTTTGTAACAAAAAGTTTCTAAAGAATCAAGGCACCAGCTGAGGAATCAAAAGGGTATAGAGCAGGGGTGCTCAGAATGGTGATCTCGATCACCAGGGTGATCTTTGGGCCTCATCCTGGTGATCTTCAGACCCCTGACCAGGTTTTTTGTTGTTGGTCCTCTTCACGCGCCCCTGCACGCTGCAAAGAAGTCCTCCGTCGTTGCTTCTCCCTGCTCCCTGCTCGCGCGCCGCCTCCAAAAGCTCCAGAGTCCAAGAGGCAGAATGGGCCCCCTCTTTTGGATTTCTCCTCCTCCCTCCCTCCGTCCTTCTCCAGCCACTCAGAGTCATAGGAGACCAAAGGGGGCGGACCTGGATGACGCGATGCATGGCTGGCCCCGTGCACATGCGCAGAAGCGCCCATTCTGCCTCTCGGACTTCTCGTGAGCTCTTGGAGGCGGCACGCATGCTGGCAGCGTGGAAATAGGAGCAACAACAGAGGAGAAGAAGGATGCTTTGGGGTAATTTCCTTACCGCATCTCAAAGGTCGGTCTTTTTACTTTGGGGTGGGTGCTTGATTGTTCTGTGGCATGTCTCTTTGTTTATTTTTAATGTTTAAAAATGGCATTTTAGCTCCAAAGCCTCTCTGCTTGCTTTGTTCCTTGAGAAATATATGTTGGGGAATATGGAAATGTGGGAGAAATGGGGTGGGTGCTTGATTGTACTGTGGCATGTCTCTTTGTTTCCTTTTTATTTTTAAAAATGGCCTTTTAGGTCCAAAGCCTCTCTGCTTGCTTTGTTCCTTGAGAAATATATGTTGGGGAATATGGAAATGCGGGAGAAATTGGGTGGTTGGATGTATTTTTGCATGCCCCTTTGTTTACCTTGCTGAGTATTAAATGGCCTTGCAGTTCAAAAGCCTCTCTTCTTACTTTCTGGCTGATAATATGTGTCGTAATATGGCAGTGTGGGAGAAATGGGGTGGTTGGATGTATTTTTATGCTCTGTTTTATATTGTTGTTATTAAATTGAAATGTTGATGTTTTATAACTTCATTTTATGTAAACTGCCCTGAGCCTGCTGGAAGGAGCGGTACATAAAAATGAATAATAAATATAAATAAATAAATAAGAAAATAGTTATACCGTGTTTCCCGAGTAAGACACCCCGATTGTAAGACGTATCGGGGTGTCTGGGGGTCGGCTTATATAAGCCATACCCCGTATATAAGACGTACCTCGTCCCGCCGCCGCGCCGCCCCGCAACCGGAGGTGTGCCGCGGCACACCTGCGGCACACCTCCGCGGCACACCTCTTCGCCAGGGCTCCAGGCAAGGGAGGGGGAAAGGAGCCAGGGGCGGGAGGAAGCGGCGACGCGTCACTGTGACGCTGCAATCCTCACCACGCCCCTGGCTCCTTTCCCCTCCCTTGCTTGAGGAAAAGGGAGAGGGAAAGGAGCCAGGCGTGGTGAGGATCGCAGCGTCACAGTGACGCGTCGCCGCCGTCCGCCCCTGGCTCTCTTCCCCCACCCTTGGAAGGGAGGAGGAAGAGAGCCAGGGGCAGGGGGAGAAGGGGACGCGTCACTGTGACGCGTCATCGCTTCTCCCGCCCCTGGCTCTCTTCCCCCCTCCCTTGGAAGGGAGGGGGAAGAGAGCCAGGGGCGGGACGAAGCGATGACGCGTCACAGTGACGCGTCGTCCCTTCTCCCCGCCCCTGGCTCTCTTCCTCCTCCCTTCCAAGGGTGGGGGAAGAGAGCCAGGGGCGGGAGGCAGCGATGACGCGTCACTGTGACGGTCGTCCTCCCCCGCCCCTGGCTCTCTTCCTCCTCCCTTCCAAGGGTGGGGGAGAGAGCCAGGGCGGATGAGCGGCGACGCGTCACTGTGACGCTGCGATCCTCACCACGCCCTGGCTCCTTTCCCTCTCCCTTCTTTCCTCAAGCAAGGGAGGGGAAAGGAGCCAGGGGCGTGGTGAGGATCTCAGCGTCACAGTGACGCGCCGCCGCTCCTCCCGCATCTGGCTCCTTTCCCCTCCCTTGCCTGGAGCCCTGGCGAAGAGGTGTGCCGCGGAGGTGTGCCGCAGGTGTGCGCCGCGGCACACCTCCCAAGGCGGCGGGCGTGGCGGCAGCGGCGGCGGCGGCGTGGGCGTGGCGACGGGCAGTGCGTCTTGGGTTATATAAGACGTACCCGAAAGTAAGACGTAGGGGGGACTTTTGGGGGGAAAAGAAAGTAAGACGCTGTCTTACTTTCGGGAAACACAGTATGTTTTACATTTCTGGGTAGGTGATCTTTGGGACTTGGTTTTTTAATCAGTAGCTCCCATGCTGAAAAAGTGTGAGCACCCCTGGTATAGAGAAACGATTTAGCCTAAAAGGAAAAATGAAACATATAGCAATATGCGCAATATGAAAACGCTTAAATTCCAAAATATCACTTCTCTCTTTGTTTTATTATACATTCCTGGTTTCATATTTGCACATAGCTGTTTGAACCTAATGTAAGTAATGAATCTGTTTACTCTGACTTTTATTATGACTTTTAGCAACTGAGTCATGTGTGATTGTGTAAAATGGAAGTGAATGCGATGCAATGGCAGAATATCAACATTCCTTTAGCATCTGCCATGTGTGCCAAGGAAATAAATGCACTGTTGGAGCACAGGTAGCAATAAATAAAACAATTGGAACTCCATTGAAATGCTTGATTACACGGATATATTTCATGTATTTCTATTCTTTCTCAGGAGGCATCCCTTCAAGTCTGTTTTGAATCCATTCAGCTGATAAGCAGAACTGTCACATTGTCTTCATGTAGCTTTGAAGTCTTCCCTTTCTTCTTTTTACATCTATGCCCTCCATTTTTCTGTCTGCTCTGAAGTTAGTAGCTCTAATTTATTATATTTAATTTGTACATCATACAAATGAGTATACTTTACATTGTAGAACTGTCGCATATACTCATGATGTAACCTTAAGCATCTGCACAGGAAATATCAAAATGTTGTTAGAAGTAGAAGAGTAATCCTAAAGCCATTTACAGCTTTGGCCCTATTAATATCTGAAGCAATATATATTTCCCTTACAAAGTAGCTCATTCTTTGGACTCAGCTTGTGGGAGGAACTTTACACTCTCCCACAACCCTCACAGCTACATCTGGCGGGAACACAAGAGAGGGTCTTTTTAGTGACTATCCCCAGGCTCTGGAACTCCCTTTCATGGGGAAATGAGATTGGCACCCTTCTTTATTTTTGCAAATAAGTAAAAAAAAATTCTGCTTAGACATGTTCTTGATTATTGACTATATAAGACCCATCTCCTGTGCTCAATCTTAGTCATTATTGGGCTGGTATGATATATGTTTTAATCTGGTTTAAATTTTTTATTCTTTCATCTTATTTTAATTATTGTATTTTATGAATTTTAGCAATATATTTTTAATTAATCCGTTGTAAGCTTTTCCACATCATGAACCAGGAATAGAGCAGGATATTGTATTGGCTTAATATGAGGGATAGCCTTCCATTTCAGGAAAAAGTGTGCATAGACACACACACACACACACACACATTGCAATCCACAAGTCACCAGTGGTAAAGCTTCAGAGCTCAATACAGAGTATAATCACCTCCCTAAAAATTCTAAGAGCTGTATGTTATAGCCTCAGGAGATGCACACAAATCCTTTTGATAAAAACAAAATTGGTTCTTCTTCCAAGATTAAAAAAAAATCTCTTAACTGCTCTGTGCCCTAATAATCTATTGGAGATTAGCAACATCACACAGCTTTTAGAACTGCTCAGTAATTGCACCGATATGCAGAGTCATAATGATGTTATATAATAAGACATTAGCTCAGCAAAACATTAGCACTTGGATTCCAATTCATGTTGTACGTTTACTCTCAAAGCATTCTTTCTTGTCAGTCTTGTTTAGGAAATAACTGATATTTAAATGCAACCTATCAGAATAAAGAATAATACATTTGTTTTGACACATTCACTTAGCACAGGGATTGAGACGATTAAAATACTGTATGCTGAATTCAAATATTTGTCTTCAGGAAAATATTGGAAATAATATGAAATGTATTACGTAAGCCTTTAATCCTGTAGTGAAAGCTTACACACACGCGCGCACACACACACACACACACTCCAGCATAACCTTTTCTGTTTGGCTTCAGGATTTATCTTGTCTTATAATTACTTCTTCATTCAAATTCACAAAATATTTTGGGAGAACACACTGTCTGAAACAGGCAGGAAATCCATATGTAACTAGTTTATTTCTGCAAAAGAAAGTTTGATTCCACTTGCTTTCCTGATGAGAATCAAAAGAACTAGAATCAACCTAAGACATTGTGTTGTCGAAGGCTTTCATGGCCGGAATCACTGGACACCTAACACATTATTTCATGCCTGTACTGTTACCTGCAACTTCCAGATTGAAGGTTGATCAAATGGAAACAATTACAGCTACTTCAAGCATCCATCAAGTCAGTATTAAAATCCTTGCAAAGATTAAGGTCTTTACCACACAAAGCAGGCAAATTAGCACTAACACATAATGTAAAGTTTGCCTCCCCCTTCCTCCATCACCCTGTGATTCTTCTATTTCTAGCCATAGCCAGAAGTAATTCTCAAGGCACAGGATTCTCCTGTCCTTTCTACCTCACTATTATCAAGATGACAGTTTTACTCAAAAACGATTCATGATAAATCTACCATTCTATAATCAGAGGAAAAGTATCTTTGTAAAATTAATATTTGCTAATATATCTTTTGCCCTTCTTCCTATTTTCCTATTTGAGCCACTCGCCGCTTAGGTTTAAAGAACAAAAGCATCACACACATATGTCATGCACACTGTTTCCAGAGCTTTCACAATATGGGTTCTGCCTGCTGATAGCAAAAAGCTCATTGTAAAGCCTTTTAAAAACAACATATGATTTTTTGGGGGGAAAGATACACAAATAGACATATTTTAAATTAAACATAATCGGACATGAACCCTTTAGAAAAACACACCCAAACATAGTAATTTGCAATTAAGGCCCTAGCTTATAATTTAGAAAAGTGCATCTTCAAATATGCACAAATGAAAACATATGCCATATTCAGATTAATGTTTTCACAGGGACAAAAAAAGCCACAGAAATCTTAATATATCTATGTGTGTGTGTGTGTGTTAGAGAGAGAGAGAGAGAGAGAGAGAGAGAGAGAGAGAGAGAGAGAGAGAGAGGGTTCATTTATTGGCTAAGCACTTTGTAAAGAGGTGTGAGGCTTATTTGTCATAAAATAATTAATCAGAAAAATAGCAGCATATTCCAGCTCCTATAAATCTGGAAAATAGCTTTAAAATATTAGACTCTAGAATAATACTGGGTAGTTTTTTTAACCCGTGATTTCCAGAGTTGCAGAGGAGATTTGGAATTGTCTCTAAAATCTTTAAAATGCAGAAAATCTCGACTTTAGGGAGCGCCTATAACCTAACAGATCCTCAGTGCTATCAAGTCTATCTCTTTCTTTCCTTTGTAACTTGCTACACTGCGGAAAGAAGGCAGGAGGAAACTGACAGACAGGAGAGCTGACAGTGAGGGATGAGTACTTTTTCCCTTCCCCATTGTTCTTATTTATTTAAAGGGATGTTTGTTCTGCAGCTGACAAGTCTCCTAGAGTTTCTTATATAAGATCATTAAGAATGAACCTGTCATATTCTTATAACTGAAATAATAAAACATGTCATTTTAAAAGGTGGCAATAATGAAAGTCCAGATTCCTTTCTCACTCATTCAAAGGGCAGTAGGTACATGTAGTTTCTGTGGAAAAAAATTCCTCAGTCTCAATTTGACAAATTAATAATGACAGAGTTGCTCTTTCTGAATACTCCAGACTTTCAGTTCATCCAGTAATCGTTCTTTTACAAAATCCAGAATCGAGGCATGCACTTTTTATCAATTTAGCAGTTTACATCTCCTTCCTCAGCCATGTTACAACTGTATACAAGTTAAACGGAAACCATGCAAAAAAGCCATGTTAATGCCATCGTATCAATATAATTTTAATGCAGTGTTTTACAGATGCATATGTCCTCCCAAATGTTGTCCAACTGCATCCACTCACAATATTGAAATAATCTTCTCACACAATCAAGTCAAATGTGTTTATCTATATATACTAGCTGAACCCGGCACGCGTTGCTGTGCCCTATTTAGGAGATGTGTGGAAGTGTGGTTATGTTAGGGTTTGAAATGATTGGACAATGTGTTTTGTGTTTGTATATATGTGTATGTGTGTTTGTATGTGTGTGTGTATGTATGTGTGTGTGTTTGTGTGTGTTTGTATGTGTGTATGTATGGGTGTGGATGTGTGTGTGTCTGTGTTTATATATATGTGTATTTATGTAGTTGTGTGTGTATGTGTATGGATGTGTGTATGTATGTATGTGTATGTATGTATGTGTGTGAGTATGTATGTGTCTGTGTGTCTGTATGTATGTGTATGTATGTGTTTCTGTATGTATGTGGGTATGTACACTCTTCCCTGTCTCTCTGAGTATGTATGTGTCTGTGTGTCTGTATGTATATGTATGTGTTTCTGTATGTATGTGTGTATGTAAATTCCCCCCTGTCTCTCTGAGTATGTATGTGTCTGTGTGTCTGTATGTATGTGTTTCTGTATGTATGTGTGTATGTACACTCTTCCCTGTCTCTCTGAGTATGTATGTGTCTGTGTGTCTGTATGTATATGTATGTGTTTCTGTATGTATGTGTGTATGTAAATTCCCCCCTGTCTCTCTGAGTATGTATGTGTCTGTGTGTCTGTATGTATGTGCATGTATGTGTTTCTGTATGTATGTGTGTATGTACACTCCCCCCTGTCTCTCTGAGTATGTTTGTGTCTGTGTGTCTGTATGTATGTGTATGTATGTGTTTTTGTATGTATGTGTGTATGTGCACTCCCCCCTGTCTCTCTGAGTATGTATGTGTCTGTGTGTCTGTATGTATGTGTATGTATGTATTTATGTATGTATGTGTGTATGTACACTCCCCCTGTCTCTCTGAGTATGTTTGTGTCTGTGTGTCTGTATGTATGTGCATGTATGTGTTTCTGTATGTATGTGTGTATGTACACTCCCCCCTGTCTCTCTGAGTATGTTTGTGTCTGTGTGTCTGTATGTATGTGCATGTATGTGTTTCTGTATGTATGTGTGTATGTACACTCCCCCCTGTCTCTGTGAGTATGTATGTGTCTGTGTGTCTGTATGTATGTGCATGTATGTGTTTCTGTATGTATGTGTGTTTGTACACTCCCCCCTGTCTCTGTCTGTTTCTGCCCGTTGTCTCTGTCCCCTCCCCCTCTCTCCGTTTCAGTTTCCCATCTCTTCTCTCTCCCCCTCCTCTCTCTCACTGCCTTATTTCCCCCCCCTCTCTTTCGGTGTGACTTTCCCCCTCTCTCTGTCCTGCCCTGTCTCTCTCTGTGTCATTCCGCCCCTCTCTTTCTTTCCCCCCCCCTTCTCTGTCAGGCCTCCCCTCTCTGTCTCATTACCTCCCTTAGTGTTCCCCGCGGTTGCGGCGGCCGCTCCTGAAGCAAGGTAAGGGCCGGAGCTTACGTTCTTTCTGTCGCGGACGCCACAACCATGGGGGGGGGCACACCAGAGGGCGGAAGGCAGGGCCGGAGATCGGCGCTCCGCCCTCCGCCGTGTCCCAGCGTTTGCGGTGGGCGCGCATGAAAGAAGGTAAGCTCGAGCTGACCTTCTTTCAGGCGCGGCCGCCGCAAACGCTGGGAAACGGGCGGATTGCGTCGCCGGTGTGGCTGCAAAGGTCCCGGTGAGTGGGGAGAGAGGGTGACGGGATGGGTTGGGGTTTTGGGGGGGGTCGTTGTGCGCATGCGCGGTTGTTCTCCCTCTCTGTAGCGCTCGCGGGCAGCGCAGAACGGGAGTCAATGGGCGGTTTTTGGGGGCTGTTTTTTGGGGGGTTGCAAGTTAGTGAGGTGGGTTTTTAGTGTTATGTCTGTACCTCGTGGTCTGGGGGAATGTGTGTCGTGGGATTTGTGTTTGGGGGGGTTATGGTTTGGCCGTGCATATCCATCTTTGCACGACCACGTCTCCTTTATATATATAGATAAAGGAGGACCCGTCATCGGAAGACTGCCATAGGCAGAGAAACCTTCCAAGGCAGAGACACCAAACTTGGCAACAAAAATAGGCCTCAGGCAAGGAAGGTTTTTTAGTAAAGAAACTCCCCCAAAACCTAGAAGGCCCCCAAAACAATGATGAAAAAAACCTACATTTCCCAGTGTCCTCCGCGGCCGCCAGTGAATCCCATTGGCCGACATCGGCCCACACAAAATGCCGGTGCTGCTTCTCACGCCCCCTGCCATCCCCACAACCACTCCACCCCTTCCCCCGGCCTGGCCCCGGCCCCTGCCATCCCCACAACAACTCCACCCCCTTCCCTGGCCTGGCCCCGCCCCCTGCCATCCCCAAAACCACTCTACCCCCTTCCCCCGGGCTGGCCCCGCCCCCGCCCCCTGCGTGCAACAATTTCTTAAAAATAACTGCCACCAAAACAAAACCCCTCAGGACAGCCTCCCACACACCACAGCCAGTCGGACTGCCAAGGACACACAGTGCCTAAAGGACAGGCTCCTTCAGCCTTGCCCACACTGGCCAAACCAGTAAAACTGACCACTGGTAATCACCACAAACCACTGACCATGGTACAATCAGCCACACAATCACAACAACAAAATAAAAAACACCACACACTCCTCCAGACACTACAACTCTCACAACCACTCTCGAGAAACACAATCCAAAAGACCAAGCCAGCACAAAATACCACACAACGCCAATATGCAGAAGATACACAACTATGTGCGCAGAGCACATACATACCACTCACAGGACAAAAGACACTCACAACAAAAGACACCCACTAAACAAACACCACACCCACAACAAGACAGCCACACAACTCGCGATGCCTACCTCTACAGACCCACAACACAACTCACACACAACACACACAACGCATACATACCACTGCTAAACAGAAACCAGCACAGTACAACCAACTAGCGCTGCTAGTTGCCATTGCTAATTACTGCTACTGGCTGGCAATATGTTTTAATTCGGGTGTTTTAACTGTTTTACTGTATTTTATGTATTTTACTTGTTTTTACTTGCACTAATCCTGTAAACCGCTCTGGGCGCCAGAGAGAGCGGTATATTAAGTTGAACTTAATAAATAAATAAATAAATAAACTAACACACCCCACATGCACACCGTACATCCACACCACACTACCACTGTACACTCACAACAACAAACTACACACTCAACATCACAAACTCTTCTCCAAGCACCATCCCACCCACACACCACCAATCCTCCACTTTACAAACACCACACCCACAACATGACAGCCACACAACTCAGGATGCCTACCTCTAAAGACCCACAACACAACAGACACACAACACACACAACACATACATACCACTGCTAAACAGAAACCTACACAGTACAACCAACTAACACAGGAGGACATAACAACTACCAGGAGGACATAACACTAACACAAATAGGGCACCAGGGACACAGGTACCACTGACAAACACATACCGCCATTTAAAATTGGGTGCAGCCATCATTATGCTGAGAAACATTGATCAGCCAAAACTCTGCAATGGCACACGTCTTGCCGTCAAAGCACTGCAGAACAATGTCATTGAGACGACCATCCTCACTGGACCCTACAAGGGACAAGACGTCCTCATACCACGCATACCTATGGTCCCGACCAATATGCCGTTCCACTTCAGCCGTCTCCAATTCCCAATTACACTAAATTTTGCCATCACCATAAACAAGGCTCAAGGACAAACACTACAAATCTGTGGCATAGACCTTGACACAGAATGCTCCTCCCACGGACAACTCTACGTAGCGTACTCCAGAGTTGGGAAACCACAGAACCTCTACATCAACACAGCAGACTGAAAGACAAAAAACATTGTATATCCACAAGCTCTGCAGAACGCCTGCAACACCACACACCGACAACTCCACAGGACTTCAACATCCCACCCACCAGAACAACCCACAACGACACAGCCATGACCCCGCCAAGACCATAAGTAACATCAATTCCAACCCTTACATAGACTTTCTCGCATCTCCTAAATAGGGCACAGCAATGCGTGCCTGGTACAGCTAGTTTATTATATTCTTGGTCCAGCAAAACGCCATTCAAAAAGAATCTTAAGGCAACGATGCATACCAATAACATTGGGACTCATAAAATGCTGCAAAGAGCCAACAATCTTACAATATGCACATAAACCTAATGCACATTTAAGCAGTTCTTGCCCCATGCATCATGTGGATACAACAGTGTTGGTTCCCACCCATTTTGTGTTAAACTACCCATGTAAATATGTTTAATTAAACCTGACTGAACGAGGCAATGGTATCTGTCCAAAACAATTTTGGGATAGCTGTGCAACCAGAAAAGGAAGTCACCAGGAAGTCCTTTATGACAAAACTATCTTATCCCTAGTAGACAATGCAAGAGCTGCTATTCTTCCAGCATTAGCAACCCCATTAATTTAACAGGGGTTTCTTAGGACGTCATCAGATGGGCAGGGGGAAAGTGGAGGGAATCATCTTACCCTGTTCCCTCCTGTCTTTTCCCGTCTTCTGGGAAGGCCAGACTTAGAGTTGGGTAACACCTGACTCCCAATGACAGTCTTTGGGTTACGTTTCCATGCATTTAGGAAACAGAGAGCCATTGAGTCTAACAAGAAGTGCCCTTATGTCATGTGATGGCTTCTGTGGGACTCCTGTGGAGCTTCATTTCCTAAGTGCATGGAAATGGAGCCTGAAGATGGTCTGATGAAGTCCTTTCAGGCATGGAATACTCAGTTCTTTTCCCAGGTACTTCCTTTGAAATATAGCCTACAGCACATGGTATCCAAGTACTAATCGGGATGATTCTGCTTAACGGTCAAGATCAGACAGGACCTGGTGCCTTAGGGTGTATAGGCCCTAGATGGGTTATAACTTTACAATGAATGGAATCATTTCAGGATTTCTGGTGCATTTCCTTTGTGTTTACTGAGACTTGTGAAAGTACTTTTTGTGTCACATCTTTTTAAATCAACATTTGGATGTAATTCCCAAGTAAATGCTGATTCATTCTTTTAAATGTCTCCGAATGATCTATCTAACTCTGAAGTGACAAACCCAATTTCTTGCATCAACATCTTACTATAATTACAAATTTAACTATAAATATAGTTTAATCCATATGGCATACATACATTCACTATAAATTAATTATATCACTGGAAGAATCTTGGTTAAAAATCAATTTACAATAAAATACTGCCATTATTAAAGTTGATTGCATTTTAATAAGTCATTGCTAAATCACATAATGCATCAGCATGAATGAGAAACATTTCATTTATCCCAAACTAGAAAATGTCCCTTCACTATTTTCATCCCTCAGTTTTCTAATTACAAATTGGAAAAACCTGGATAAACAGATTAAATTAATCTGAAACAGTTTGTCAACTCTTTATGTACTTAGATTTAAAGCTTTAGATTAACAAACCAAACTCTCCTGAACAACTCTGCCAATGCCTCTGTATCCATATTATTTCAATAAACACATGCATGTTGCTTTTCATTCATAAAATCCAGATGATTCAGAATCATTATAGTTAAAAATTGATCATACATGAAACAAAAAGACAATACAGATGGCTGAGATTTCTCTCTCTTTCCCCTTCAGTCCTTCAAAGAAGATGAAGAATTGTTTAGAAAAAGAAGACAGGCTGGCACAGAAAATAAAAGGCAATTTGGCAGAATCTAAGCAAATGCAGATTAAAGCATACAAACTCCTGCAGACAAGTACCAGGATAAATAACTCATTATTGTTCACAGAGAAAAGACTATATTTAAAAGTAACATCACAAAACCTTATGTAAGAAAAATCACATCCCAACCTGCATCAGCTTTGAACTTTTTTACTGCACCATTCTCCTTGTGTGCTATCAAATGCAAAATAAGTACATAAAGTAAAACTTAATTAGTTCAGCTATAATTAATTTTAACTTTGCAGTACAGCTCATGATTAATTTGAAATATGTGAAAAATATTATTATTATTTTAAAATAGGAAAATCCACATCATTGTCCATACATAAGAAAATTATTTAACATTTCCCATGCTGATGCAACAACTAACAAAGGGCTCATGATCTCAATTTCGCTGCCATTTCCATGCCACATGCACCATATAAGAAATTTGGAGATGTCATAAGAAGATTTTCATGTCTTTCTAGTGTACATATGACCCAGCAGGGTACAAGTATGGTCCCCCACCCTTCTGTATGTTTTCCGCTCCCCACACCAACTCATTTTTGTAGCCACAGCCCCATGCCTTAGAGATGCAAGTGACAATTTTGCAGATATATTGTCTCTACGCAGGATGATGAAAGGGCATGGAAGGAGGCGGATCCCTCCTGGGCGAGGCAGGCATGGCCCATTCCTGTTCTGTGTTAATACACTGGTGTGTTACTCAATGGTCCTCACAAATTCAAAGTGGTCACATAGGGCTCTTCCAGACAGGCCCTCTATTCCAGGATCTGATCCATGGTTTTCTGTTTATCTGGCAGTGGGGACTCATATAATACAGTTTAAAGCAGAAAACCTAGAATCAGATCCTGGGATATAGGGCCTGTCTAGAATGGCCCTAAGCAAAGCCTTTCACAAGAGGCCTCTTGCTGCTCTCTTTTCCACCGGGAGGGAAAGTCTTTTTTTCAAATAAGCATTCAATAAATAAATAATAATAATAAATTTTTTTTATACCCTGCCGCCATCTCCCAGAGAGACTCAGGGTGGCTTACACAAGCACTCAAAGGTGCAAACATATAAAACACAAAAACTGCCAAAACAATAACAACAATAATCAATCTCAGTCATGTGAAGTGCTTGGTGAAATCTATTGTTGCAATAAATGTTTAATGGGGGAGGGAGGTTACACTATTGTCATGTTTAAAAATTATATTGCACTTTTTACATATTTAGTATAACTTGTTTAATTATGTTAAGTTTTTTTGTCATTGGTTTTTTTTACTTTCTCTTGTTTTAGGCTGGATCTACCTTGACATATAATACAGTTCCAATATAGACCTATATAATGCAGTTCAACACTGCATTATATGGCAGTGTAGATCGAGCCTTTGCTTTTCTACAAACTGTATTAGTTCCATGGTGGGTGAAAAGGGGAGTAGAAATTAAATAAAGAAGTATATTTTAAATCAGATCTTTGAATAGGCCTTTGATTAAAGGGCTGCAATTTGAACAATTCTGTATTTGTGTTTTTAAAAATTAAATTTATAATTTTTCTAAAAACACTGGGCAATAATTCTAACAATAAAATAAAACAAATGTAAAACAAAACACCAAACTATAAAAGTAAGCTATTTAAATACAAAAATACAGTAATAAAAATATTTTGTAATATGTTTTCTGCATACCTTTCTTTGATATTTTGACACTTGAACACTTCAGCAAAGTTAACATGCTGTTAACTGTATTCACAAGGCCTGCCAAGTTTCCCTGAATACAAGGAGGATGCCGCATTTCAAGGCCAGAAAGCCTATACTTTTTTGGACTAGTGGGTCACTTATTTTAAGGGTTGTCTCCTATTTGAAGGTTCAAATTGTTTTCCTTTTATATTGATTGAAGAATTAACCCCCAAAAAAGTATTTTTGGATGTGGCCTCTTTCTAAAGACAGAAATGTTTGATTCTGATATTATAAATATGAAAAATATGTTAATTTTAGAGGAAAGTGCATGATTGATTGAAAACAATACTTGCATTTGGTATTACAAATCAAACGTGTTAATAGCTACTTCCCAATTTTCAACTTTGCATGTCCTGAATTTCAGCTTAAGTCTTATTGCTATTTTGAAAAGCTGGCAATAAATTTTGGCTTGAATTCAATGGTACTTCAATCTAGAGCAGCTATACTTCACCAAATATTAAATGGTGAGTCAATACTTATGTAAATCCTTTTGGTTCAATTGAACTAATTTAGTTGGGACTCATGAAACGATCAAGTCCAATATTCCTATCATTATTATAGAAGGAAATCACAATTTTGTAATTTTGAATACACAAAAGCACTGAATACCTTTTACGAATCCAGCTGAATTTTTGCCCTTTTTAAAAGTGACTTAAATTAGTATTTCAGACAAAACCTAATAATAAAACAACCAATATCTTGGTTTATCGTACAATATAAATCACACAGTTTATTTGTATATCCTAGCCATAATACTGAATTTCTGACCCTTGACTACATTTTAAAGGAAAAACGTGTGTACTCTGACACTTATTTGTAATCAGTCCTATCTGTTTATTTACTGTCTAACTGCTTTCCCTCTGAGGGCCCATCCACACAGCCATATAACCCAGAATATGACGGCAGAAAATTCCACAATATCTGCTTTGAACTGGAATATTTGAGTCCACACTGCCATACATCCCAGTTCAAAGCAGATATTGTGGGATTTTATTTATCTATGTGGAAGGGACCGGAAAGATAACAATCACTGTCTCAGATGGTGCTCCTGGTATTGGTATTGGTATTGTTATTATACCACACTTTTTCCTATGACTGGAACCCAAAGTGCTCAGAACTAAAAAGTAATAGAAATGAAAATATACAAAATGTATACTAAAACAGAATTAAATTGGTTACCATTATGTAAACAATACAAGAGTCAGCAATTGCACAGGAAGAAGATGTATCCCCCACCCTACACCTACCTGGCAGGCTGTACCACCATGTTTTGAATGCCATGTTGGCAATGTATCTGTCATGCTTTTTTCTTTTTTAAGTTTCTGGGGAGATTTTGAAGCTCTGGGAGTGGGTCAGTAAAAACAAAACATCACCATTTGGTATACTTTTAGGGTCTTTTGAACAACTGCTGAATTTCTCTATGTCTACCTTCCAGGTGTACATCATTTTTGAAACCTTATTCATAACTGTATATAAGAATGTTTCATTAAAGATTGAGCATATTTGTTTTAGTAATAGAGAAAAATAGAAATAATAAACCTTCAAAGAGAAAGAGAAAGAAAACAAGAGGCAAAATACTTCTAACTTTCTGTTAGCTCTTCGTTGGCATAACCATGTGAAATAAATACAAAGGAACTCATCATGACCATGTCCTAACCAAATGCTCCCCCAAAATAAGTGAAAGCCTTTTGTTCAAATGCATGCTACTGGTAAAATAAGTTCCTACAACCAACCAGCATTAAGAAAACTCTTAAGAGTCATGAAAAGAATCTATGCACATGATGATAGTGTTCCTTTGATGTTATAACTTCCTTATTATTTTAATTAATGGCATAAAATGCATTTACAATTCAGGTTGCTTACAAAAATCCAAGTGTGAATGACTTCAAACGTACAGAAAATCTATTAATTTAAGGAAAGTGTATATCTTTTGTCAAGTGATATTCAGGTGCAAGTGTTCCTTATGAGTCATCAGACATACATATTATAATTTATTTTTAATTCACACTCTTGGACATGATTCTGTGCTGGATACAGGCTGGACACCTAAACAAATGACTACAATATGCAAAAAAAATATTTCAAGAAGTTCTGAAACCTTACCTGCATTGTGAAAATACTATGTGGAGTGTAACACTTGCTGCTGTTTATCTTTATAAGTCTTACACTAACAGTACATATTACATATTGGTAAATAAAATCAAATATTATAAAAAATGTTTTTGTCTCTTTTTCAGAGGAAAGAGCACACTGACCAAGGAGGTCCCAGTGTTAAAGACACAATAAGTCTCCACAACATCCAATCTTTGAAATAATAATACAAGTTACCTTTCTCCTCAGGGACACCACTGCTGTCTTCCTGGCAAAGTATCTCTACAGGGCCCCATTTGCCTTGGTATCAGAACAAGGTACTAGACATATGTGATCAGGGGTTTGGTTTTTTTGTTGGGGGGAAGGTAAATTGGGAGGGTTTGGGAGAGGTGTTTTGCCAGGAGGAAAGCAGTGGCTGCAGTCCCAATCAAAAAGTGGGAGGTTGTTCCTGGGGCTGCTGTCATGGCTGATCAAAACCCACTGGCAGCATCACTTGATAAACCCATTACTAATTATATACGGTTGTGCAACTCATTCTGATGCCAAAGTGTCTTCCTGTCAAAGCATTTCCCAGAGCCCGAACAAGTGATCACAGAGCCAACAGGAGTCCTGGGAGGTACTTTATCAGGAAGGTGGTGGATGTTCGGGAAGAAGGGAACAACAGAGTGGTACCATCTTGAATTCAGGCAGGAGAGTTGTGGTGATAACAGGAGAATTTTTGATCACTTTATTGCCAGCAGTGTGGCACCAATTGATGAATCCAAGGGGGAAATACTTTTGTTTGCATCTGGATTATTTTTGCTGTTGTAGACAAACGCAATGTCTTACAGAAAATTCTGGCTGTTACATTGATTTTAGAAATAACTGAGCATTTGTTATATTAATACTTTGGGTAAAATATTGTAATAATTCTAAAATAAAATCCATTTTCCTCATTATTTGTTCCCATTTTTTCAAGAAAATGTTTTTGAGGGAAAATGGAAAGAGTAGTCATTTATCCCCCTGATCTTCCCTTCATGTCTTCATATCGCTATATAAAATCTTAGGTGACCAATGTGCACAGAGTACTTTAGGACCAAAAGATTACCTAGCATCTATCTCATCTTATATGGAAAATTAACTATTGAACTTTTTGTGTATATATTTTTCCTTCCTTATCCTCTTCACCATTAACCTCTTACAAATAACAAATTATGGGATAGTTGCAGGAAAATGCTGTTACTTCATGATTTAGATTGACCAAGAGTCATTATTGGGAGCATTCTATGATTTCTAGTTCTTTAGCTTTAAAGTTGTTTGAACATCTTTGCGCATTTTGAATGTCCCTTCCTCAGCATGCACAAAAGAAAGACCCTAAAGTAGTAATTTAAAAGTCTATTAGTATGACAATCTCAACAACATCTGCAATCTTAAGTTAATTTACATTTTTCTTGTCCCAAAACAAAAACAAGTGTCATTGTAATGACTAGATATCCAAAAGTAAGGCCATAATTATTCCTTCTATGGTGTTGATGTTTTTAAAACTCATTGATTTAAAGATACAGCATTCTTTAAACAGCTTCCAGGACAAAATCACAGTATAGAAATATGCATCTCTAGATAACTAATTGAAAAATGTCAACAGTGGGTACAATGTTATTTATATAAACCTTTCTCCAATCATGATATTCGGACAGTGGTATCAAAACAACAACTCAAATTATGAACCGTGAACATAAAAGTACAAACACATACTTCTTCCTATATTTTGTCTAAGGTCTTCTACTAGTCTATTACCATTATCTCTAAACACAAATGCCATGCAAAATCTAAATTAAGACTAGGTATAAATAAACACTATTTATTTGTCAGTCACATGTACATCCTGTGTCTGCTATTGGTACAAATTGTCCTTCCAGATATTCAATAATCTGAACGTTAAGGTAAATAATTCTTCAGATAAACTAAATATATAAAGCAAACATCTGCACCATATACAGTTCAAAAGTAATTTCAAGTTTGATATAAGTAACTTTGTTTCGATGCTTAGAAACATGTTATTATTAGTAATGGATTGTCAGTTTCCAGTAATTCAGAGGTCTTACCTGAAGACTTAGTTCTACATTTGAGAAACACTCTTTTGTTCTTTTGGTCTAATACCATCAATACTAGAGCCATCCAAATACAAATACAATACAAATACAATACAATACAATACAAAGCCATCCAGGAGTTTTCCAGTCTTTTACAAAAACAGAGTTTCTTCATTTACTCTGGAAAAGGGAAAACCAGAATTCTACCATTTTGAAAATAAAATGAAATGACCGTGGTGTTGGTGGTAGAGGCAAACAGGGAGGGGAAGATAATTTATTTCCAAAAAAAGAACAATAAAGAATGAGTGGGGTTATGTTATATTAGAGTTGAGAAGTAACAAGTTCAGTCCTTGTCATATAGAGTCAAAGAAAATTCTAGAAAAAAGTGACATGAAAATGTCAAAACAGGTAGACATTCCTAACCAAGGGCTCTTCCAAGCATACCTAAATCCTGGAAGGAACTGGGATATTCAATCCCAGTTCCTACTGGGATTTAGTCTCCATCCCCAACTCAAACCATGGGCTTTCCCTAAGGGGGGTGGCTACATGCCCTCTTGGGTCAACTGAGCTCTCTGGAGGGGTCTGTGCTTCCAGCAGGTCCCTCAGGTAAGTTTAGGGGGTTAAATGGGGGGATGGACGGGAGGGGGTGAATGCCATCCTGCGCCTTCAGACTCTTTGAGCCCAAAAACCAGGATTACTGTCGGGATTGATGCCTCAGACTTTGGAAGCAGTCTTAGGAGTCAATCTCCACAGGGCCCTTACCTGCAAAGATTTGAACCATAGCTTAAAGTCTGGATCTTTCAAGAGGTTTCACTAATCTGAAGAAAACTGGAAAATCCCAGTTTTCTCCAGATGAATTTGGTTTTACCTGAGGCATTATTTGGATGCCTCAGGTAAAACTGAGACAGATACCACGTTTTGGGCCTATCTGGAAGGGCCCAAGAAAGCAAAATAATAGTTGGAAAGAAGCACCCTATGTTCCCATTCAGTACCTTCTACTTTGCTCACCCATCATCACAAATTGTCATCAGCAATACTATGCAATGATTTTTTTTCTGGTACTTCAAACATCATTTACCATTATTGTAGGATTTATGTTCTGAACAGCAATATTTGCCAAGTCTACAGAAATATATGAGCTAAATGAGATACTTCATGGTTTTATATGGCTTTATATGGTGCTTTAATGGTGTTATATGGATCTTTAATCATGTGTGTAGGGGTTTCTTTTGTTTGTAAGGGTTTTGCTTTACAAAAAATGCAAAGAAAAAGAGGCTGCTCTCAACAGCCGTAATGAAGCTTAACTGCTTTCCTTCCAATATTTTCCCATTCATTCTTGTCCTTATTTGCTCAATGGGGTCTGTAAAACTTCTCCCCTGAAGAAGAAAATGGCCTAACTGACTCAAAAGATCTGTTGTGGCTTTCTTCTTAAGCTGCCACTTCGCAAGTGGAGGACAATAACAGCTAAAGTGGCATCTTTAATTGAAATCATAACTGCAGACATTTTTGTATCTGGCTTGCTTAGAGTGATTTCTTTTAGACTGAATAGAGATGCTATTCCATCAGGTTAGCTTCACAGCTGTGACATACACCTGAGAGTAGAAACCATGCATTGCATCTAACCACTTGAAGACCCAACAAAGACTGAAACAAGTATGCCAGCTGTTCTTCCTTCACACAAACCCCGGCTATCATAATGATCATTTTCATAGAAACAGAATAAATGTCAAATAAGGCAGATGACCAGCAAAGCCAAATACTATACCAAGATTTGATGACCGCATCTAGTCTCCTATGAGGCCAATTTGGTATAGGTAATGGTAAGGGACCATAGAAGCTCAAAAATATCTGATGAGCCACAGTTTTCACCTTTTGTGATTGATGCACGCACATATAGTTAATTGCAATAAATGGTAATCCTATATATGTATCACACTCACAAGGAAAAAATGTGTCTTCATCTACAAGCAAGGATGTAAAACTTTATGTACTATATATTATCAAACTACACCCCCAAGTCCAATGGCAATTTACATAGCCATTCTAGTTGAGGATAAAATTCAACAACCTGTTGAGGGACACAATTTGAATCTGTTATCTAAATCAGGGTTTCTCAAACTGTGCTCCTCCAGATGTTTTGGATTTCAGCTCCCACAACAAACAGCTGGTAAGATGGCTGGGATGTCTGGGAGCGGAAGTTTAAAACACCTGTAGGAGCAGAGTTTGAGAAACATAGATTGTTTATTTATATCGTGTAAATTTTATAGATTGTATGTTCTCTGTATGTATACTGTGCCTTTCTGTAAACCGCTCCAAGTCTACAAGGAGTGGCGGTATAGAAGAAATAAATCTAATCTATTGCCTGCCTTGGCAAAAAAAAAAAAGAAACCCACAATATTCCTGCCTCTTCCAGTGGGTCAATACCAAGTGTGCCATGTTGTTACATGTGGCTGATGGGTCCCATTTCAGTAAAGTAACAAAGCTGCACAAGGTAGTAAATGTCAGCCTTCAAATGGGTTCTATGCAGTGGAGAGCTCCCTGCATATCTGTACTAAAACTAAGAACAGATTCACAACTCGAGTAACCTTAGATTTCCTGATAATTGATGTAGTTCACTTTCAACTTATGGAGTCTCTCAGGCAAACATATCATGATATTTCCTTGACAGTATTTGTTCAGAGGATATTTGCCATCGCCTTTCTCTGAGACTGAGTGTGAACTTCCCGACATGAGTCTGTATATCCAACATGAGCGAGTAGCTAAATTAGGATTCAAACCTTAATCTTCCAGAGTCCTAGGGCAAATCTTCACTGACCACAAAAAAACAACTAGACACTGACCTGTTTATAGCTGCTTTGTGCCTCTTTTTAGAGAGATAAAGCAAGGTAAGGAGGAGTTCAGTTTAAAGCTGGCTTGGGGAAAAACCGCTTTCACTGTGTGGATGAATGAACTGCCATATCTGGAACAGGTTTGAAGCCAGGACGGTGAATACCAAGAACCTGGCCTAAAGCCTCTTTGCAGGTTTTTTTTTTCTATTTCCCAGAAAGATTTATACCAGTGCTCTGGAGCCATATAAGGTAGAGTGAAGAAAGGAAAAAGTGACAGCAGTGGAGGTAATAAACCATCAAAAGTGCTATTTGGCTAACTGCATCCCCTTGTACAAACCTACCTGGGCCCTGAGATCTCGAGGAGAGGCCCTTCTCTCAGTCTCAGTCCCACCTCCATCTCAAACTTGGCTGGTGGGAACAAGAAAGCAGGCCTTCTTGGTGGCTGCTCCATGACTCTAGAACTCCCTGCCCAGGGAAGCCAAAATGGCCACCTACCTGCTGTCCTTCTGGCAGCAGGCTAAAACCTTCCTCTTCGGACAGGCCTTTAAAGATTAAGGTATTTAAAACCATAAAGGGCTGCTCTGCTTTTTCAATATGATTGTATATGTTTTATGGTTTTAACCTGGATCATTTTAATATTAATATTGTCTAATACTGTTTTAATATTTGTATATTTTAAGTTGTACTGAAATGATTTTAGTTGTGAGCTGCTTTGAGAGAAAGTGGGATATTATTGTGGTTAATTAGTCCCCTGCTAGCCAGCCATGGCCTGAAAGTGTTTTTCATAGCAGCTCCCCACTCCTGCATTCAAATTTTTACAAAGTGTTCCAAGTGCAGACAGGTGCCTAATAGACACTGTCTATAAAGCAGTTTGCATTCTGTGGAGCCGATTTCACCATACAATAAGAGGCTTAAATTGGACATTCCCTGAACTTTGTCTTAATGTGCTTTACTGGCTTCAATTAACACTGCAGCATCCATTGGTCAGTGTAGATCAGTGATTCCCAACCTTTGGTCCTCCAGGTGTTTTGGATTTCAGCTCCCACAATTCCTAACAGCTGGTAAGCTAGCTAGGAATTCTGGGAGTTGAAGTCCAAAACAACTGGAAGACCAAATGTTGGGAACCACTGGTGTTGATGTTTATCAGTCTAACAATCAAACCAATACATCTCACTGACTCTCAAGTCACTGTACAGTAATTCTTAAGCTAAAAGAGTTATTGTTTTTACAAATGGATTCATAATTTGATGAATATCTAAGACATGAGTTGGGGGAAGATAAATGGTCCAGGCAGAATCTGTGGAAAAGAAACAGCATTTGACTTGGAACAAATGCATGTGCCATTTGAAAAGAATCAGAAGCAATTTGAACTGCCTTAAAGAAGAAAACAACTGGGTACTGTTTATAAGTTACTTTACAACTACCCCAAGATGATTTGGAACAAAAAAAATCAGCAATTCACAAAGCCAAATTTGTGAAGCTTGGGATTCCCCCGGTGCTTCTGCTCTAAAATAATTTAATCACATTTATACTGTATGTGACGGAATAGGTAGTGAATATGTTAGCCTTAAGACAGGAGGCAATTCATCATTGCTTTTAATCTTACAGGGCTTGACTACAATAAATCTTCATAAGAACTAAATGTATTTGCTGACCTTATTATGCCTAATTGCAGATTGCTGTAGAAAAAATATCAGGATATCTGGTCAAAACACATAAAGCAATGTCTTATCTGTTCCAGGACAAACAGCAATGAAATGAGACAATGTCCTCGCAATGTTCTAAGTTTCATGCTTAGCAACACCTGACATTAATGACAATGAATTTGAAATTAATTCATGTCAATTAACTCATATAGAGCCCTCATAATGCTTTTTCAAAACTTATAAAAGTCATATAGTACCATATGCTTTGGGTCATAGGCATTCCTTCCCAAGTAAATTTATACACAAACTCCACAGAGAAAGAGAGAAATCTATATTTCTCATACCGATGAAATGCAGCCTGCCACCTCACTACATTTCTCCTTCAGCTAAAGCTTTATTTGAGGTTGGGGGGGGGGGGGGGCGTGAAGTATGGAGTTATTTTGTACCTGATTTTGGATAAATCCCCTTTCTGTCAGCAAGACGAAACATCCAAAATTTGTTGTCTGGTTCCGAATGCAGCTTGGTGCCATTGGGCAAGCCACTCTTCCTGTCCCTGCCCCGCCTTCATGTTGCAGCAGTTTCCAGCAGTGACAAAGATGCTACCTGTCTGCCTTCATGTTTCGTAACCTTGACTGGGGCAACTGGGAGTGCCAGAAAAAAGGGAAAGAGGCAAAATCTCTCTTACTCTCCCCCTCCCTTCCCAGAACTCCCCATCATCCGAGCTGAGGTAACTCCATATGAAGGTGGACAGGTAGGACCCATGTTGTGGCTGGAGACTTTCTGACACAGAAGGGGGGAACTAAGTCAGGGATAATGCAATTTCTGTGGCAGAATTCAGACTATCTCCCAACTTTAGTGATGTGGGGCATGGCCACATTAAAGTGGCTTTGCTCTGTTACCCCAGATCAGCCCCACCCAGCATTTGGATGCCACCGAGCTGATATCGCTCTACACTGATCCAAGTGGCCAATATACATGTGGCCTACTTTGGGGTTCAAGGATATGGATAGGATTACTGAGAAATGAGGTCTCTGAAGCATTGCTGAATTTCATCTAATGAGTGGCATATGTTGAATTGCATCAGGAACACTTCTGCCGTATACACATATACTTAAAAATTAATCAATGGATCAACAAATGCATACCTGAAAGAAAGGTAGGTTAAAATGTTGAAAACTGTAAAAGTACAACATGTATTAGGAGGACAAATAACTATTCCTGAGATATAAAATAGATTTTGTTTTATAGAGATTCAATGATGGTCTTCCTTCAGACTTAGAAACTTGAGCTCTTTTCTAATTTTGCCATTTAAGTTTGCTTCTTCTGTTTATGAAATTGATTCTTCATCCTCGGACAAATATCAAGGTGCACAAACAGAACAAACAGAATTAAATATATAAAATAAAACTCAATCATTTCTCAGTGAGGCATGAAGGGATGATTGACCATTCCTGAAAGAAAATAGAAAACAGGATGGAGGAGAAAAGTTGCAAGGAATGAGCCAACCTATTGCAAGATATTTTCATACAGGTTTTAGAGAGCCACCCATAAGGACATTAAAATAATAGCAGACTTACAGTAAACAGGAACTGGATTGCAACACAGGATAAAATTAGTCTAAGTACCCATCATCATTCTGCAACCTGAGATATAGCCCATCACAGCTTGATTATAATATTATAATAATAAACTTTATTTATACCCCGCCACTATCTCCCCGATGGGGACTCGGGGCAGCTCACATGAGGCCAGTCCCAAACAACAAATACAATAAATAAAATCAAAAACATCAACAGCAACAAAATAAAAATACAGACATGTAAATAAAAACAATATACAGATAAGTATCTCCAATCAGAAATGACAAGATGGGCTGCATGCACAAGATAAAACGTTAAAATGTTAAAAACCACAGAGTGAGATAACAGGAGTAGATTCTTTGCGAAAGAGAGCTCGTATAAACACGGGTAGTGAGAGGCCTTAATATAATGGGGGAGAGTGGACTCCAAAACCAGGGGCATTGAGGAGAGCAATGGTATAAAATTAAATGATTACTCTCCAAAGGCACTGCGGAAAAGCCAGGTTTTAAGGTGTTTTTAAAGGTTTCCAAAGTGAGGGCTTTCCTAATCTCTCCAGGCAAGGAATTCCAGAGTCGGGGAGCCACAGAGGAGAAGGCACTCTCCCTTGTGCCCACCAGGTGAGTCTGTGAGACAGGTGGGGGCAAAAGAGTTCCCGACGATCGAAGAGTTCGGGCTGGTTCATGGAGAAAGATCCGGTCACGAAGGTAGGGTGGTCCCAAACCGTTTAGGGTTTTATAGGTGATCACCTGCACCTTAAATTGGGCCCGGAAAATAAATGGCAGCCAGTGAAGCTCTTTAAACAGGGGGGTTGACCACTCCCTGTAGCTTGCCCCAATTATTAATCTGGATGCTGAGCATTGGACAAGTTGAAGTTTCCAGGCCGTCTTCAAGGGTAGACCTATGTAGAGTGCATTGCAGTAGTCCAATCTGGATGTAATGAAGGCATGGACCACCATGGTCAGGTCAGACTTCACAAGGTATGGTTGCAGTTGGCGCATGAGTTTTAACTGTGTAAATCCTTCCCAACCACCGCCGACATCTGTGCATCAAGTGTCAGCGCCGAATCCAGGAGGACCCACATACTGCAGACCTGAGACTTCAGGGGAAGTGCAACCCTGTCCAACACAGGTTGTCACCCAATATCCCAGTCAAATGAACGACGGACCTGGAGGACCTCTGTTTTATCAGGATTGATCCTCAGCCTGTTCCTCCTCATCCACACCATCACAGCAACCAGGCACTGATCCAGTATTCGAAGGGGCTTCCTTGGAATCTGGTGGAAAAGAGTAGTGGAATTGGGTGTCATCTGCGTAGAGATGGCACTGTACTCCAAAACTCAGGATGACCTCACCCAGTGGTTTCATGTATATGTTAAATAGCATGGGGGACAAAATAGATTCTTGTGGGACCCCACAGGTCAATGGCCAGGGGTCCGAGCAGGAGTCCCCCAGCTTCACCGACTAGTAGCGACCCTCCAGGAAGGACCGGAGCCACAGTAAAACTGTGCCCCCGAGTCCCATCCCAGTGAGTCTCCCCAGAAGGATACTATGATCGATGGTATCGAAAGCCGCTGAGATATCCAAGAGGAAGAGCAGGGTCACACTCCCCCTGTCCAGTTCCCTGCGGAGGTCATCCACAAAGGTGATCAAAGTCATCTCGGTACTGTGACCAGGCCTAAAGCCAGACTGCAAACGATCTAGAAAATCAGTATCATCGAGGAATCTCTGAAGCTGCGAAGCAACCACCTGCTCCAGAACCTTGCCCAGAAAGAGGAGGTTGGAGATTGGTCTGTAGTTGTTACAAATAGTCGAGTCAAGGGAGGCCTTCTTTAAGAAATGTTTCACCACTGCCTGCTTAAGGCAGGTCAGGAATATCCCCTGGCCCAGTGAGGCATTTATTATCACAACAAACCATTCCAACAACCCCTCTCTGGCCAGCTTAACTAGCCAGGAGGGGCAAGAATCCAGAGCACAAGTGGTCGCCCTCACTGTCCCAAGGATCTCCTCCACATCATCAGGAAGAACAAGATGCAAAGTATACCATAAGGTCGAACAGTCAGATGCCTCAGTTATCTCATCTGATGCTGCGATGAAACTGAAATCCAACTCAAGACATATCTGAGCAACTTTGCCTGCAAAATGGTGCGCAAAATCGCTGCACTAAGTTGCCGAGTCATCAGCCCCCCCCCCCCCCCAACCTCAGGAGGCCGGAGGAGCTTTCCAACAACTCGGAACAACTCCAATGGCCTATTGGCTGCAGACGCTATGTGGGCAGTCAAGAATGCTCTCTCGGCTGCTCGCAAAGCCGTGGAGTAAGCTTTTACCCATGCTTGGTCAGACACGTCACAACATTTCCTACATATGCACTCTAGACCGATCCTCCAGCGCTTCATCGCAGCCAGCTCCTCAGTAAACCAAGGAGACTCTGCGCAATGAGAGGGGATGTTCAGAAGCAATCGTGTCAATCATCCTGGCCAACTCACTGTTATAGCGCTCAACCAGAGTGTCAACAGGATCATCAGTCTCCAGGACAGGAAGATCCCCAAGAGACCTCAGGAGTCCTTCCAGCTCCATAAGCCTCCTGGGGTCTTAATGGGTCCACCACCCCTACGGAGGTTAGAGGGCACAGCTAATCTTAAACAGATCAGATGATGGTCAGACCATGACAATGGAAGAATGGTTTGCTCTTCCACTCTGACTGTTTATGCCATAATATATTTTTATTTTTTAATGTATCACAGCATTATTTGTTATTTTTACAATGAGAAAAGCATGACCTTGATAATTCTCTTGCACCACCTGGGGTCTAGAGCTAGTATCAATTATTCCTAAGCCATCTGGAACCAGCAGGAATGTTGTATATCACGTTTACTAACCACAATCAAATTCTCGGAAAGCAACTTTTATATATGAGAAAGAAGTTTCAAGAAGTGTAAGGAACCCAAAACATAGTACTGATATTTTAAAAGCTGTTAAATGTAGTTTTGGATGTTGGGGAAAATGTATATCTTGGTCACTGGAACCCTCAAAAAGGGATATCTGCGCTTCTATATTTTTCCGTACGTCCTAATTGTCAAAAACGTAGTTCTTATTGCATCCCTGTTGGACTTGAATTTTATAGTATCATGCAGTCAAATATTAGAACTTACAGGATAAAGTATATAGAAAAAGAGGAACATGGTATCAGCAATTAGAGTGTGTGACTTGGAAAGCATCTGTGTTGAAAAAAATAGAATTACAGAATTAGGAGAGAACATAAATCAACCAGTCCAACACCCTGCCATGCAAGAATATTCAATCAAGATAGATGGCCATCCAGCCTCTGCTTAAAAACCTCCAGGGAAAGAGATTCATCTGAATCCACTATAAGGTTCACTCACTATCCATCTAAACAAATTGCAATCTGTTGCCCATATCTGTTAATTATTTTATTCATCTCTGTTTTTCCAGCATAAACTTGCAATGGGGAGCATAGGAGCAAAGAACAGAAACACAGGGACACTAACGATCCAATTAAAAATAATTGAAAGGAAATGAAAGAAGCACTCTGCCTTCATGCTTTTAAATAATCCATAGCTGCAGCACTAGAATTTATATGAATGTCTTCCTCCACTAAATTTTTATATAAGTATTTTTTTAATATTGAAAACTCCCAACAGGTATTCATTGGTCCAGTCAAGTATGAAACACCAACTTTATTTCAACACATTTCCCCTCTGTTCCCATACATGCATGCTGAGGAACTTTTAGCCCTGCATGAAGTGGTTGATTCACCCCTATTGGCTTAGCAAGAGTATGACAGATATTGGGGAAGCTATTGATTTTTATTGCTGTAATTAAGCATTTCAACAGTGAGAGAGTAACAACTTTCTAAACTAAGGAACACTTTCCACAGCACAACAATATATTAGAACATAAAATATGTTAGAGATGCATCTACATTGTAGAATGGATGCAGTATGACAGCACTTTAATTTGAATGGCTCAAAGCTAGAGAATCCTGGGAGATACACCTTCAGCAGGATAAAACATTTGGTGTGGGAAGGAATTGTGCAGTAATAAAAACTTGTAAAGTGGTTTTTGAACCAATGTGATATAAGATTTAGATTTTGAACTAGAATTCTGGAAAACTAGGCGCAAGATCCTCACTCAACGATGGCAACCTTTTGAATGCTCTTGAATAAGTCAAACAATCAGAGTCTTAGAGAAAGGCAATTGCAAACTTCTTGTGAATAATCTTTGGAAGAAAATCCTAGGATAGCACCAACATGGCAGGCCCTATCTACACAGGTACTAAAATCTGGCTTGAAGCTAGCTCAAAGTCAGGTTGTTCAGAAAACACTCCTCCTTCAGTGTGGACTTTGCAGCTTGCAGCTGATTTGTGTGGTGCCTGTGGCCCCATCTACACTTTCAGATAATTCAGTTTCTGAATGTAGATTCTCTGCTTTAAACTGGATTATATGGCAATGCAGACTCATATAACCCAATTTAAAGCAGATAATCTGCATTAAAAATTGGATTATATGGTCAGTGTAGATGTAGCCGCTCTAAAGAAGCCAGACTCTTTATAAGCCACATTTTGATCAGAAATAACTGTTTGTGTGGAAGACCCTCGGAGCTGACTAGTAGACAACAAAAGCCTACATCTTTTCTATATTTGATGAGTCTATATTATGTTTCCCAAAACTCCAAGCTTCTAAACTTATAATTATCCAAAAGGAGCTCCCAGACACATGGGTACAAGGTTGCCTTATAATAGTAAAAAAAAAACCAGCCATGAACATCAAAGATTCAATGTGAAGATATGAAACATAATTTCTATCTTAAAATGGACTCGGGTAACAGAAATGTATATTCATTTCAACCCTTGACTTGGAAACTATAACCCACTAGCTCTTCTTGTGCTGACCATTCAAAACATGTTGCTAATCACCAGGTTAAAAAAATACAATTTGCTTGAGATCCATTTTTGACTTTCAGTTTATTGATTTGTATATTAAACTGCTGCCAAAACTGAGGACTTTCATATCTATTTCTACTTTTGGGGGCTATTAGAAAGCCCCCAAAAGCAGAAATAGATGCCATACATTGTCTATTAAAAACTTAAGTAATTAGTTTACTGTCATGTTTTAAACATGCCTTCAATAAGCTGTGAGCGCAGATTCATTATCATCACTGACTCCAACATCAAAAAGCTAGAGGGCAGGAGTTGCTCAGCTTCTTCCTTTTCAATTAGGATGATATGCTTCACTAGAAGTCTATTTTCAGAAAGCTATGTTTTCCAGTCTTATAATCTTTTCAAGTTCTTTGGTAAAAACTGTCCCATATTTTGACAGCTATGTACTTTATAGCACCTCAGATGCAGAAACAGAGGCATTTTTCTGTCCTTGTCCTGTGGTAAATGTGGAAGTTTCTTATCTTTTCCAGTTTATCAGGAAAAATATTTCCGCTATTACTGGATTGATGTGGCAGGCAAAGGAAGAGAGAGATTGACACATTACTCTGTGAAAATGCTAAATACATTTTCCAGAAGGAAAGCACATTTAGTACATATCGGATAAGAAATTGGGTGAAAAGAGAATGCTTATGCTGAAATAGGTTCCTATGTAATAAAGCACAATCTCAAGACAATTGTCCTACATAACAAAATACAGAAAAGTTTGGGTGTAAAAATTATGTTTTACCTGATATGGAATGAAACTTTTGCCACAGCAAGGATGACTGTGTTAATGGGGCCAGGCCAGTCAATAGATTAAAAAACAATGAGGCAAAGGATGATGAGGATGATGATAGCAGCCTTCCTGACCATTCTTCCTGATTCCACAAGCTATTCCTCTCTGTTGGATGGCAGAGCTGTACCACATAGTCACTATAGCTTGTTCTATACCAGGGGTGCTCACACTTTTCCAGCATGCGAGCTACTTTCAATTACCAAAGGCAAAAGACTACCTTATGTGGCAAAGGCCGCGCACACAAGCACTCCAGCTTCCACACACTGCGCCTTGTGTGAGCATGCGCGCACACGCACACACTTTCCTCCATGAGGGCAGACTTCCTCTCCGCCCACCCCTCTCTCGCCCGGCTCCATGGCAGATCCGGGCGAAAGAGGTGGGAAGAGTGCCTTGTCTCCCCTGCAGGCCTCCCCATCGCTGCCGGAGCCCAGCCCGGATCGGCGCAGCTCCAGCAGCAATGGAGAGGCCTACGGGGGGGGGCTGGCGCGGCTCTCTTCTACCGCTGCCCGGATTGGAAAGGGAGCTGCACCAGGCCTCGCCCCCCTCCCGTAGGCCTCTCCAGAGCCGCCAGAGCCGCCAGGATTGGCACGGCTCTGGCAGCAATTGAGAGGCCTACGGGGGGGGGGAGGACTGGCGCGGCTCTCTTCCACTGCCGCCTGGATCGGAAAGGGAGCTGCGCCAGGCCTCGCCCCCCCTCCCATAGGCCTCTCCATTGCTGCCAGAGCCACGCTGATCCGGGCGGGCTCTGGCAGCAATGGAGAGGCCTACGGGAGGGAGGGGAGGCCTGGCGCGGCTCCCTTTCCAATCCGGGCAGTGGGGGAAGGGAGCCACGCCAGGCCACCCCTCCCCTGCAGGCCTCTCCATCGCTGCCAGAGCCCCGCCCGGATCGGCGCGGCTCTGGTGGCGATGGAGAGGCCTACGGGAGGGGGGGCATGGCCTGGCGCAGCTCCCTTTCTGATCCGGATGGCGGGGGAAGAGAGCCGGGCCAGGCCTTCCCCCCCCCCGTAGGCCTCTCCATCGCAGCCGGAGCCGTGCCAATCCGGGCAGCACTCTGGCAGCAATGGAGAGGCCTGCAGGGGAGACGAGGCCTGGCACAGCTCCCTTCCCCTGCTGCCCGGATAGGAAAGGGAGTTGCGCCAGGCCTCGCTTCCCCTGCAAGTTTCTCCATTCCTGCCAGAGCGCCGCCGTGCTGATCCGGGCAGAAGGCAGGAGCAAGGACACGCCTTCCGCCCAGGCAACGCTTCTTCCACCCGCAAGGCATTGCGAGAAGGAGGGAGCACCCTGCCTCTCCTCCAGGGGCAGCTCTGCTGCCACTTCCTCCTTCCTGCAGTGCCCCACGCGTGGAGGAGGCGCTGCGCCGGCGGAGGCAAGAGAAGCGCAGCGACAGGAGCGTGCGGGAGCGCGCGCATGGGAGGTGAGGCCTGAAGATCACCTGGAAGAGGGCTGAAGATCGACTAGGTGCTCGCGATCACCGTTCTGAGCACCCCTGTTCTATACCATCAGCACAGCTAGCATTGACCATCATAGCCTAGTACTTACCACTATAGCCCAGAGTACTTTACCAATACAGTTTGTATTTTTACCATATAGTTATAATAGTTCTGTACTTTACCATTTTAGTTCTGTATTATATCAATAGCCAAGTACCTTACTGTAGCCAATATAGCCAAGTATTTATTACCAGTGTAGCTAAGTTCAATCAACATACTTCATCTTTGTCATATTTTATTTTGATTTGCCTTTCAAGAACCCTGACTGAAGTTAGCTTTGCCTTTTGTTTCCAGTAAACTTATTTGGTTAATCCTGTCTCAAGACTCTTTATTTTAAAGAACTGAAGTACATCAGAGGATATACCGATAGCCACCGGGAATAGCCAGACATATAGTTTTCCTTTTACCCTGGTGTGCCATCACATTGCTGCTTGTGACACATTTTTCTACTACATTATATTAGCAGTCTTCTCTAACCAGGTGGATTCCAGAGTTGTTGGATCTAGATCCAATGTGATGCTTAAAGAGTGAAAACTTCAACTATGAACACTCAAACAGATAGGTGCACAAGCAACCGAATGCACAATAGAGAACTAGGCTGGATCTCTTTCTTTGTACAAACTCTATATCTTCATGCACCAGGAATGTGGCGCAGCTGGCTGGAAGTCAGCTGCATAAGATCTCTACTGAACAGAAAGTCATGAGTTCGAGGCGTGCCCGGGTCGGGGTGAGCTCTCAACCAATTGTGTAGTTCGTTGTCTGTCTATATATGTTGTATGTCTATGGCATTGAATGTTTGCCTGTATATGTGCATTGTGATCCGCCCTGAGTCCTCTGCAGGGTGAGAAGGGCAGAATATAAATGATGTAAATAAATAAATTTCTATTAGAGCATAACACATTTATTAGTTAGATTCAGGCCCTTATACTCAATCACATAGGTTATTCCCGAGGCTCCTGTTTTCCTAAAGCTTCCAAATAGAAAATATTGTTTTGATAAATGGAGATGCAAACAGAAAAAAGAGGTTGTGATGCATATCCCATCATTATTTTTTTTCCTCATAATAAAAATTGTGCTCTCGGTTGCTTTTTTAATAGAGCAGTTGGAGAGCCCATTTTTAGTTAAAAATAAGCATTAAAAAGTTAAAAAGTTAATGCATACACACCCATCTCCTGCCCACTTTCATAATAATAATAATAATACTTTATTTATATTATTTATATTCTGCCCTTCTCCTGTGGGGACTCAGAGCAGATTATAGTATAAACAAATACTGGCAAACAATGCAATGAGACACACAAACACAAAGGCAAAGGCTTCTCCTTTCATTTCCGGCTTTGGAGGCAGTGCTCATCTCTGGCTCTGGGGAAGGTGCTGCTCTCCATTTCCAAGCCGAGGAGCGTACATTGTCACCTCTTTGTCATGTGACTGACATGACTGCTTGGATCATCTTATGCCTTTCCTGCCAAAGTGGTACCTCTTTATCTACTCATCTTTGCATATTTTCAAACTGCTAGATTGGCAGGAGCTAGGGCTAACAGCGGGAGCTCACCCCGTCCTATAGATTTGAACTGCCATCTTCAGGTCAGCAGTTCAGCAGCACAAAGGTTTAACCCATTGCACCACCACAGCCCCTTTTTTTTACTCCTTCTGGATGCAGGTTCTGACACTGCATTATATCAAACAAGAGTAAATTACACTGCATGGAGTATTACATGGAGTCCACCTGTAAGAAATTAGGCAAGCAAGCCTTTATGAATTCATTTTGCTAACAGAACTTATTCCAAGGACATTTATAAAGCAGAAATCATTTTCACTTTGGCCTTCTTACAACCAGAACACAAATAACATTTCTAAAGGATACAAAAATTATTGTCACTAAATCATATTCCAACACCCTATGTTCTAGACCACTTAGCATGCATAATTATTAAAACTGGTCAAGATAGCAAAATTCATCTGTCTTGAGTAGCAAGTCAGATACCATCAACTAACAGACTATTTTGATTACACAACAGGGTTGATATGAGGATTTGACAGAATAAAGCTGCTTGGTGGGTTTAAAAAAATGAACAAAGGACAAATAAAGTAGGGCATTGTAGAAAAAAGCAAGCAGATAAGTGTACTAGGAAAAATGACAAAAGAAATAAAAGCAACGTGTACTTGTACTACTATAAGAACCATGAGAATAAGTTACAAGGTCTTTCTAAATTACTGTTTCTGTAGCAATAGATGTGCAATTGTTGCTGGATTTTATTGCTTGGCTGATTTTGTTGGTTCAAGGCATTTTCCTTCAAAAGTATCCTCCTGTTGAGATGATGTCACATTTTCCAAAAAATTTAAATGCAACATTTTTTTATTCTAGAACATAGATTACCATCATTATGACAACCACTGATAGCTATGAATAACTTGCTAAATGTTGCTGCTTAAGAATTAAGGATGCAGTTAGGATATTACCTGATTCCACTCCTGTGTCTGTTTCCAAGCCCCACCCGGAGCTGTACAGGGTCAATGGTGTGCACCTCTCTGTTGAGGGGAATGTTTTGTTTTTGATTGATTTGAAAGAAGGAATCATAAGGGCCAGCCTAGTGGGTAAAAGGGACTAGGCAGACGCTTGCCCCTTTTGGTGGTATGTTGAAGGTTAAATACTTCCTGTGGGAACCAGGGCGCCCACCCTTTGTGGGTGACGGGGAGCTTCCCTAACACTCTCTATAGGTTTTATGGCTCAGAGGACTGTAAAAGGGAGCTTTCCCTGAGGCAAGAGAATTAGGGTTTTCTCACTCTTAAAAAAAAACCTCTGTGGTTTGGGAGGGAGTGACCTCAGGACATCCTTCCAGTTAAGACTGGCCAAGGTGTTGAACCAAATATTTTGTGTGCTAGCTGGAAATGTGTATGAGGGCCTTTTCAACTGTGGCATCTAGATGTAGAATATCTTCTCCAGGGAGGCTAAACTGATGCTGATTTTGGACTCATTTCATTGCCAAAACTTTAGGTAAGTTCTATATTTTGTCTATATCACCCATCTATATTTTGAAGCTCACCAGATTTTCCATTTGTTATGTGTTGTGCAATTATTTCTTGATGTTTTCCTAGCCACTTGAATTAAAATGTTTTTAAGTTAAATGAACACAACCCCCAACCCAATTGTAGACACTGGTTAAAACAGCAATATTTTAATAAATACATAATATAAATAAACAAACAATGCACATCACTGTAATGTCAAACTGCTATTGTACGATTCACAATTCTAAATGCAGTTCACTATCAGGGGCTTTTCTTAGAACTGCATAATCTGAGGTATTGTTTAAAGATCTGGCCACCTGAATTGATAGATGGTAATTCTTCCAAAAAGAAAGGCAGCTATAAAATGGAACTGAGGGCATGTCCCTTTAAGACCTACTACTGTATATGCAACCCATGTCCCCCAAAGTGTCTTGTCAAAGCCACAAGACGCTTATAATAACACCTTCTTTCATGGAAATATGGGGGAGGGGAGTCAAAAGGATGAAATAATTGAGATAAATAGGTACTGAACTTAAGTATAATTCATAAATAAATTAGAATGTAATCAAGTTTTATCAAGCCTTTTTGTTTGGTTTGGTATTAAGATATGGCCTAAAGACTAATCAATACAACTTACTACCACAATTCATAAATAAGATATTTAAAAGTTAAACATTGTACAAGAATAGGAACCCATTCATTCCTTGCTCATTTTGACAGCTTTAAAATCAGCCAGTAACATTATGTTGACACATACAATCACATCAAAATAATGGCCTTGAATACTTTTGACAAATGGAGCTGCATTTGTCAAAACTATTAAATGATGTGTTTGTTTCAAATGATGACATTTGAAACAAACATATCTCCTGAGAGATTAAACAATATGCTTTTTGAAGAATTCTTTTAAATTAATGGCAGAACACCTCGCCCCTAAATTTGTTGTAAGGATCAAAAGAAAAGAAGAGATGGGCCATGTATATGAATCCAATTAATACATTTAAATTCACCAAGGAATTGAACTCAAGTATAAATAACGGCTAATCTGAAGAGTTAAAAATAGCACCCTTGACATTTGAAGTACTTCAAATTATTTACCACATATTAATTTTCCTTACACATACAGGACATACACAGCCAGAAGACCTTGGTTTTTCAAGAGTGAGCGATAAGCTAATGCTAGTTGCCTAACATTTGATATCAAGTTCAACAGCCATTCCTCCAAAATATTATGTACCTGACTGCAATATCACCTGCCATCATGGTTACAGATTTTAAAAATTAGAACACTTTTTCATATTTCCACATTCACAAGTGTAGATGTCTACTGTTATGTTCTCAATAACCACAGCTTCCTAAATCTTTTCCATGCCTACTTTGCTCAGACTCTTCGGTTTCCTTGAAACTCATTCTAGAAATCTGTTCGATGAGTTAAAGCAGAATTCTCCACACAAACCATAATCTTGACTCTAGAAATCATTTTCACATTGGAGTTGTATATTCCATTTTAACAAGAAATTGGCATAGTGGTAAAAGAAAAGGAAGATGAGGAGGATTGATCACACATACGAGAAGATTAATAAGAACGGGTGCTGGACATAAAACTATTTGACTAGAAAATTCTGAATGTGAGAAATCTCTCAAAATCTGGACTATACTGGTTAACATTTATATTAGTTGTTTTAAAATATTCACTTTTTGTTATTCATATTTCTCATAGAACATATTAACACTATTACTATACACCCAGCCAAGATGGAAGGTTGTTATAGAAAAAGTAGGAAGCATATTTATTATCCCTTTTTGGGATATGAGAATTGCCTTTGAAATAGTAATTGCCTTTCTAGCCAAGCTCACTCAAAGTTTTAAAATATGATATGGTTGTTCATCTAGAATGACTGTTAAAAGACGTGAGCTACATTATAATATACCTTGCATATTCATGAAGACATAACAAGAATTGTAGTCAATCAGGCTTTAAATATAATTACCAGATTCAGGCAACCTAAAATGTCATTTGCTTTTGAAAGCATAAAATAAGCCCTCAAATATCATCACAAAATGGAGTCCCACTAAGTGACCAACACACACAAGAGATGGATAGCAGGGAGCAATTTGTGGCAAATACTGCTGTAGAAGAAAAAAAGTGATACCTCATAATCATCGTCTTCAGATAAGTTAAAAAATGTTCTGAAAAGTCTCTTCAGTTATGCAAAGCCAAACAACAACTGAAAATGAATACAAGTACTTGAAAGTTGTGTAATAGTTCAGAGCATAATAATTCCATGTTATCATTATCTCCATGATTAACTACTTGCATAGGACAGTTAGGACCAGCTTAAAGAACAGGTTATTAGTTTTATGATCCATATGTAAGGATGTGCATGTGGTTCAGTTTTTGAATCCATCTACCACTGGAAGTGACCATGAGGGGCAGGCCACATCCCACTTGTACACAGGATACATTCCACTATGAAAGAGCTTGAGAAATAGCAACTGCAGATTCATGGGAACTTACCAAGTCAGACCATTGGTCCATTTTGAACAGATGCTGACAGAGCTTTATTTCACATCATGAGCTGAACATGTGAACCCTAAGCATGTCAGCTATGAACTCTATCTGGGATACTGCTCAATTCCTCCAATCTAGCAACAGTTTCATCTTCCAAGAATCACTTGCTCATGAAATAGAATAGCAATTGCACAAGCAACACGAAACCCTTTATGAATACAATATGCTTTTGCTGAAATAGCTGTTTAAAGATATTTTGAAGATGTTTTAGATATATGAAATATCTCTGACAAAGCAGAAGGTCCCATAGAAATATGAACAGCTCATTGAATTTTCTCCAGAATCCTTATGTTTCTTAACCATGATTAACTATATATTTATTAATATATGTATTTTCTTTTGCTGAAATGGATGTGTTGTGGTTACGTCTTATTCGTGAGTTAATTTTTATAAGAAATGTTACCAATCAAAATTGCTACAGATAAGTGCACAAAGGTGATAGAAAATGTTTTAATAACCATTTATGAAAAAAGTACCACACAAAATTCCAAGTAAACCCAAAAATAACTTTTCCATTTACTGGTGACTCATACCTTCTTAGTCCTACTTTGATTTGTTCATATAAAGTGCAATTAAAGTTTCATACAGTATATCTGATACTGAATTTTTATCTACAGTTTCCTTGCAAAATGGCTTTAATATATTCACAACAATCTCTGGAGTCTCATTTGCAGGGAGTTCCAAATAAATTTTACCAAGACTAAAGAGAATATTTCCATACAGAAAAGTGGGAATTAATGGCATTCATATCCCTACTCCACAGCCATTCAAATACACGATCCTCCTCTTGAAACACTTCTTTGTTCTCTCTTGTTCCATTTTTTAAATCAAATATTCAAAAATATACACCTCCCCCTTTAATTGCACACATTTTTGAAGTTGACTACTTGCAAAGAGAGCAGAGGAGCATCACCCTATCTGACAGATTACTATAAAAAGGAAAGAGAATTGGCACTTGTTATTCTTTTGTCACAAGAATTTCTTACCTGAGAAACATTCTTCCTTTCTTCATTCCTTTATTTGGCCTGTTGCTGAAACACCAGGATTCTCTTGTAGCAATTCCCTTTGCAGTCAACAGCATAATGATTCCCCTCAGGTCTTTCAGAAAGAGAAACTCATAAATCCCTACTGCTTAATAAGAAACACTCTGCTTATAGAGCATCCAGCTCTATCCCTCCTAAATCATTAGATAATGAAGGAACATTTACTGTGTGGACTAGTCATGTCAATATCACCAAATTCCTTTCTACATAATAAGCTTTTAGTGCACCATTTTCCTTCACTATTTGCATTTCCAACTGCTTTTCGAATGAAAACAGCCACTTCTCTAAACATATATTACAGAAACAAAGAAGCATTTTCATAATAAAGGTTATGTCCATGACATACTCAAAGAAATAAAGCATTTCTCCATGCCACCTCATAAAGGGAAGAAAAACAAAGAACAGTTTTGAAGATTAACCACAAATGAAGAAAGAATTGATGAGGTGTTAGATTCTTGCTTTCATGTGCCACATGTCTTATGGTGATCCACATAAAGTTGATGAAACACTAAAGGATAGTCAAACAATAGTCAATAATTCAATAACAATATTCCACTGTCCATCAAAGAACCAAGAACACACATGGACACAAAATGAAGTCTAGAAATTGCTTTAATGTTGTGTAGTTGTCGTTTGGAGTGTGATGATCACAATGGTATAAATTCCAATAACACTTTTCAAAGAAAATGACCCTTAACCTCAGTGGTTCTCAACCTGTGGGTCCCCAGGTGTTTTGGCCTACAACTCCCAGAAATCCCAGCCAATTTACC
This sequence comes from Anolis apletophallus, assembly GCA_030556195.1. NCBI lineage: Eukaryota > Metazoa > Chordata > Lepidosauria > Squamata > Anolidae > Anolis > Anolis apletophallus. The sequence goes on from JARBWK010000004.1 coordinate 68,730,605, forward strand.
AGCTGTTAGGATTTCTGGGAATTGAAGGCCAAACCATCTGGGGACCCACAGGTTGAGAACCATTAATTTAGAGCTTTATAGGAAAAACTAGAATCTTCAAGGGAGTAGCCAGCACCTATTATAGTTTGCACTAGCCACATCAAGCCTTCTCAGCTACTTTCAATTCCCCCCTCCAAGTAAGAGGCTTTATATAGGGTTTATTTTTTACTCACAGCTTTCAATTCATCCACAGCTGTAACTCTGCTAAAAATTAACCATAGTTGGTTTAAACCAGTGGTTAACAACCTTTTTTGACCAGAGCCCAATTTTGACCAGGGCCCACTCTCCAATATTAGTACCGAAAGGGTTACGAATCAGTTTTTGGTCAACTTTAGATTCAGTTTGAAGTGCTGATTCAGAAAATTGCATTGGATAGACCACGGCAGCTCTAGTTGCTGATACAGAACATGTGCCATGGTCAGTGACAGGGAAGGAGTGGCAGGCGGCGTGAAAGGAACGGAACAGGGAAAAATAACCTAAATAAATAAAGAGGAAGGATGCTCACATACCAGATTTTTGTCCTCGCAGCCCACTGGTGGTCCGCAGCCCACAGGTTAAGAACCACTGGTTTAAACAATGTAGCTTCAGAAACCATATTCTGAAGCTGACCTTTTTCAAGTCAGAGCATGGTAAGCTGCCTTCTTGAGAGAGAGAAAGAGAGGAATAGGACAACACTCCAGCCTAAGACTCACTGCAGCTAGTTCCTGCTTCTTTGTGTAAGTTATATTAAACCAAGAGGGAGGAATCTGTGATCTTTAGATGTTGTGGTATTAGAATTCTCAGTAGCTTTGAGCTTCATCCATAGGTTGATGGGAGATGAAGCTTAACAACATATAAAGGATCTGAAGTACCCCACTCTTGTACTACACTATATTTATCATGATGTGGGAAGGAAGACATACTGTACACCTCACATTTTCTGTTTTTCAACCAACCTTGATAACTTTTCCTTTATATGAGATTATAGTAGGCCCCTGCTATCTACTGGGTTTTGATTCCAGCCCCTTCTGGATACCAAAATCCACAGATGCTCAAGTCCTGTTTTATATAATAGTGCAATAAAATTGTGTCCCTCCCATAAAATGCTTCCCTTTTGATTAAAAAAATATTTTGAAGCCATGGATGGTAAAATCCGTGGATTCAAAATCTGTGGATATGAAGGAATGACTGTATTACTGTATGTGCACAGCACACACATACACACATAGGGATAAGAGAACATCCCTTTATAGTTCCAATTTATATTACAATAAATTTACTAAGAATCTACAGTATGTTCTAGGATTGGCATCTATCCAAGAAATGTATCTATCTTCCTCTAGAGTCATTTGCAGTAGTTGACCATGGTGCTCTAAAAAAACTAAAGAGAAGAGGAGGAGGGTGGTTGTTAATTAATTATGCCACTTGCTCTAAGTGAGCATACCCAAAGGATAGGTACATTGCAAAAACAGAGCAGAGCAGCACTATTAGTTATAAGCATCCCTCCCCTTTTTGTACATTTCATAATGGGTCCTGGGTATTCATTCATTTCATATATAGTATCAAATTTTCACCAAGGAGAATAATGAATGTATCTTTACTAAAAGAGATGATACCTATAGATGATATAGATGATAATCTATATATCCAATATGTTATTTCTTTTAACATTTAGATGCTAAATTATTATATACTACATGGTAATCCCTATTTTAATACATTGTCAAGAGTGCAATAGAATATCAATTATTTTCTGCAGACTTAATAATATCTACAATCCACTTATAATTTCAGGCTATGTCTTCAATTACAACTGGCTGGGTTACGATAATAACCTAAAATAGCATAAAAGAAGAAAACCTGCTTTCAAAAGCCCCTCATGACACAGGCAATGAAAAGGACCCTTACTGCTAATATCTTCTTGGTCAATTTAACAACAATAAGGACAGAACAAATTGCTCCAAAATAGAACCAAACACATTCCTATTATATACTGAACACTGAACAAAATTCAACTGAATCCAGGCAATGGATTTTTGCGATTTCTCAAATAAGTCAAATTATCCAGATTACATTTAAATGGTCTCATAGCATACTTGAGTGAAATGGCATGCAAAGTTAGCAGAAATATTCTCAATGAAACATTACTGCCCAATAATATATGGTATCCTCTTTCAGCCTAAGGTCAGGCCAGGCTGGGAGTAGATGGGATAGTTAATTAAAGAAGGCTCAACATTGTTTCTCTTGTAGGATGCATTTCAACACTGCACAATCCCCACACACACTTATGACAAATAAGGTTACCCTGTTCTCCTATAAATCCTATAGGCTAAATACAACAGTGGCATTACATTCAAACAAGTTCTAGTGCGCCGGAAGTTATTGCAAGGGAAGAATCCAGGGCAGTCACTTTGAGTTTCCTTTGAGAGAGAGAAAGTGGAATATAAATAAATATAACAATAACAATAATGTTCAGTTTGTCATGCAGTGCTGACCATGTGTGAATGTTAACATATGTTATCTTTGCACAATGGTTAAAATCAGCAGAACTACACAAACAGAGTTTTCATTGCACTAGCACCATGTTGAATCTGGTCTTACATCTTCACCTTTCTTAAAGGACAGAGTGAACCAGGCACATCAACAGTGTGACACATAGGATTCTGTGCTACACTTAGAAAGTTTCATAGTTTGGGGTGATCATTTTATTACACTGCACAGATTTTAAAGGTCATGTCCAACTGGTCTATTCATAAAATGGATTTCAGATTACCTATTTCTACCTACAACAGAATTAGTAACCTTCTGAATACCTTCAAAAATAGGAGCCTCGGTAGCGCAATAGGTTAAAGACTTGTGTTGGTTGATCTGTTGACCTGAAGACCCGAAAGTCAGCAGTTTGAATCCGTGAGAGAGGGTGAACTTCCATCTATCAGCCCCAGCTTCCCATGCAGGGACATGAAAGAAGCCTCCCACAGGATAGTAACACATCCAGGCATCCCCTGGGCAACGTCTTTGTAGATGGTCAACTCTCTCACACCAGAAACGACTTGCCGTATATTCTCAATTTGTGTCACACCACAGCCTGGTTCCGGTGAACCAAACCGCCGCCATGTCTCTAGCCAGAAGGCAGAGAGGCCAGAAAGCCAGGCTCAGCCGTTTCCCTCAACAGGGCCCCAGCGGGTCAGAGAGAAGCGCAGTGTGGCCCTTTCCCATAGAGATAACAACACCTGGAGCCGAGTCGGCTCGCAGCCTCCCTTTTCCACAGCTGTCCCAGCTAACGAGGTGGAATTCCAGAAGTCTGCAGATAGGAGAGGAGCGAAAGACTCCCTTTCTGTTCCCATGGGAAGGCCCAGGAGAAGTCAGCGCATTGCGGAGCTAGGTAGAGTCAAACCTATAAAGGCCCAAGCAGGACTTCAGTCTTCATCTCGTGCCAACTTTTGAAACACCTTGCCAAGCTCCACTGAGGGGACCAGGAAGGTCTTCCTAGCCGTGGGGACCTTGCTACCTAGTCAGGCTATCGGGCCTGTGGATTAGCCCTTGTGGCATCAAGAGACTTTATCCTTTGCAACTTCCAGAGACTTGCCTGTGGGTCAAGGACCGAATCTTGACATTTAACTGCTTCCAGTTGATTCTTACTTTTGCCTTTTCTATATCATTTATTCTAAATAAAGCATTTAACCGCAGAGACTGTGTCGTGAGTGGGTTACTAAGGTCCAGTCAAGCCTAGAGTGCAATAATTTGCTTCTAACACAATGAAAGAAAAACCCTCGAAAATGTACCCGACTCTGTTGCTCCATGAGAATAAAAGATTCTCCTCAGCATAATGATGAGCAATACCTTTATCAGGATCAATAGTTCTTTCTGAAGATGCAGCAGTGTTTCTAAAGTAGTGTTATTATGGAAACAGTGTTTTATGGCCTTGTTTGTATCACCCAAAAATGACCCCCCCCCCCTCAAAAACCTCCCTTTTTCTATTATCTACGGCTAGTATTACAGATAATGGGGAAAATGTATAAGCTGCTAGTGGGTAGCGGGATATTAAAATGAATTATATGTATTAAGGACTTCCAGCACAACTCACATAGCTCATGTCTGCACAAAAATGGCTGTATAAATGCTATTTCCCCAGCAGGGTTATAAAAAGCAATTTCTCTAGTATTTGCCATATTTATAGTAAAGATTTCATTTGTGGGTCGAGTAAAAAAATTAATCTGGAAAAAACATTACTTTTCTTTCAGCCACTGCTCTGCCATGAATTACAATTGAACGTGGTGGCCCTTGTGGTCTTTTCTAGCTCCATGATTTTACAACTGTATGTATTTTTAAAAGATCACTCTGTCCCAAAACCATTCCAGGATTAATTCTATGTTCTGGATTCTCCTGCCTGTGATAGGAATTTTGTTATCAGGGAATTGCTTACTTGACAAACCAAATACATGTTCATGTTTTATGGCCTCTACGTAGGCCATAAAACATGCAGCCAGTGGAAGTGAGAATCCAACACCTCACCAAGCCTTTCCTCATCTGTAATAGCATAATCCCAAAGCGTTTAGAATCCTGAAATGAAGCAAATGACAGTCCCAAATCATTCAAATCAGAGTGTACAGTAACCAAACCAGCAAGTTATTATTGCCAGAAATAGTCATAATCACCCTTCTGTCTCCCGTGTGGCAGAAAAACAAACTATAAGAAAGTAAAAAGTATTTGCTGTCGTTTCATGCTTCTACCGAATGCAGTGTTTTTACCCTGCCTAATGGTAGGAATGGCTCAGAGCCCATATCTGAATGAAGGCTTTGAAGACAATACTTTGAGAGAAAGCGCACAACAAGACCTAATCCTGAACTCACCCCTGTATTCATATTGCACCTACTCATTTGTAAACTCAAGTTTTTAGCATTCAGATGGATATCTATAAATCTACCAATAATCTTTCTTTAGAGGAAAACACCACACATACAAATATACGGTACTTTTTTGTTTCACTGAACAAAGTGTCATGTTCCCTCAAAGCATCAATGAAGTGTTATGTTCACATTGCTCACTGAAGAAAGTATCCCATTGTTTCAAAAAAAGGAAACACTTGGCTCACATAAGAGAGAAAATAAATTATCAATCATTGCAATGTTTTCAATTTGGAAAAACTATAGCTTAAATGTATTTAATTAAAATATTGCCTGTTCTTTATACACATATTCCATACACATCCCCACAATATTTATTATTGTAAATCAGTGGTAATGCATGTGTTCTGAATGCAACCCCCCCCCCCCCTAGTCTCAGTATCTGGAAGCACTCTGTCAGGTTAAGAACAAGTCCTTCCTGAAATCTTGAGGAACTGTCACCATTGCAGTCAGCCCTGAACCAGACAGAGCAGTTCTCTGACTTGATCATATGCAACTTAAGGTGATCCAAACTATGAAACAAACATTCATTTTTTGAACTAAAACCACCACGATATCTAAGGTAGGATGGCTTCTGGCTTTGAGATGTCCAAAGCTCTGCCTATGATCAAAATACTATGGATGTAACACATAAAGGTTGCTGAATTTACATCCATCACTGAAACTGACTACAGTGTTCCCTCGCTTATTGCTGGGGTTAGGTTCCAGGACGTCCTGCAATAAGTGAAAAACCGTGATGTAGGGATGCTCTATTTATTTTAATATTTATACATTTTTTGTAGTTATACACTATTTAAAGTCTTTATAAACCTAAAATAAAGAGAAGGAAATGCCTTTGAAGGCTGGGGGGAGGGAGGACTGAGGAGGAAAAGTGCCTTGGAGAGTGGCGGCAGCAAAACCCCACAAAACAGCGAAAATACCTCATATATATTTTAAATTAATATTTTTTAAAATCCGTGATACAGCAAGTCCGCAATAAGCGAACAGCGAAGTAGCGAGGGAACACTGTATAGAATATATTTTTTATTTTATGTTCAGAAAATGTTTTTTAAGACTGCAGTATGCAAAGATTTCGATTAGATTTTGATCATGAGCATTACAAATTCTGGGAATAACATCACTATCCTAAACAAACTTTCTTGGAACTAAATCCTATTGAAATCAACTGATCAGATTCTAAATAATTTGCATCATCAGAATATGTCAGATGCAGTACTTCTCTAGATTACTCAGTTAAACTGTATTAACAGGCTGAAAGAAATTGGCTTTTTTCAAAAGGTCTATCTATCTATATCTGGAGCAGGCCCGTAGCCGGGATTTTGATTCGGGGGGGAGGTGAGTCTGAGTGAGAGAGGATCTACCCTAGCAACCTTTTGTATTGTTGTCCCAATACTCCCATGCATATGGGATAACAACAACTACAATTTGAAAAGGGCAATCATTCCACATTGGACACATTGGCTCTATGTGCCAAGTTTGGTCCAGATCCAGCGTTGGTTTGGTTCAATGTCCTGTTTTTATTATTATTATTCAGTTCTTCTATGTTAAAATGAAGTTAGTCATGCTACTAATATGCTGCCTCCAAAGGCAGAATACGTAATTTAGAGCCTGTATCTTTAAGAGTAAGGGAGGGGTAAGGAGCCCTAGCTTTAGAACTCTGGGAATAACAATTAGAATGATAGTTGGGTGGGGATTTCTGTTCAATTTAAGTTTAAGATTAGTCTTGAAAGGAATCAGAGGGTTTACCTAGATCTAGAAAACCCTGAAGGCAGCCAACATAATATCTGGACCAAACATGGCCAATAGTGCATACAGAACAGACAAAGATTGGGGGTGATTGACCTTGGATCTGGGAGTTGCAGTGCACCCTTATCCAGAGGACATTGAACCAAGTCAATGCTGAATCTGGACTAAACTTGGCACATAGACCCAATGTGCCCAACTTTGCATAGAGGCGGGGATTGGTTAATGATTGCCCTTTTTCAAATGTGAGTTGTTGTTTACCTGGATCCAGAGACTCCCAGAAGGCAGCAGATGGGCTTGACGTACTCCACTCCCAGCCACAAGGGTGGCGAGACTTCAATGCACAGGCACAAAGGCCTGCCAAATGCACAGGCGCGAAGGCCTGCTGAGTGCCCAGGCGCGAACACCTATTGCGACCTCCGAATGGTCTGTGGTGCGGCAACATCCTCTTTGGTGCACTCCCCTTCCGGCACTGAAGGCTGAAACCAGGGGCACCGAAAAGGAAAGAGAGTGCACCGAAGGCCCAGGGGTGGACAAGGACGCCACCGTGCCACGTACCAGTAAGGCCTTCTCGTGGACCACCCTGAGAATTGGGGGGGGGCAGGCTGAAGCCCCTCAACCCCTCCCCCTCCCCGGCTACATGCCTGATCTGGAGGCACACAGATTGTTCATATAAAGCTCCCTCATAATTGTTGGATACCTTTTGCTTATCTGAAACACAAGTTGTGGTGGCACAATGGGTTAAACCCTTGTGCTAGCTAAACTGCTGATCTGAAGACCTGAAGGTCAGCTGTACAAATCTGTGAGAGAAGATCTGTCAGAACTGCAGAATGGTAACATATCCGGGTGTCCCCTGGGCAACATCCTTGCAGATGGTCAATTCTCTCACACCAGAAGCAACTTGCCTCAATTAGCTTCTGACAGGATAAAAAAATCTGAAACACACTGTCCATGATAGCTGAGATATATAAGAACATTTAACAGCCACAACCTTAAGGAAGACAGCTACATATGTTACTTTAAATAACATATTTAGCTGTCTTCAAATGAAGTAAAGGAACCAATGCAAAATATGAATCACTTCTACAAACATATGAAAGGCTACTATATGGAAACATGGACATAAACATGGATTGTTTCTCACTTGATTGATAAGTGTCAACCTCAGTTCATATCTTCCATTTCCTACTGATTCTATTGGCATTTTCCCTGGATCACTGCTGCCCATGTCCTCCTTTCATAAAACACTTGCCTACTTTCAACCATTTTCCCCACTCCAATCCCTACCCTCCACCACCTCTACCATTGGTCCCACTGTGGCATCAAACCTGTTTCCTCCAACTTCTTTAGATTTTTTCATGCTTTTTCTTCTGTATCTTTGTGTTCACCAACTCTTCACTGATTTAAATCCAGCTTAATTTAATATTGGCCACTGTCATCCATTTGATGATCCATAATATCCCACATATTTAATATAAAATGCATTTGAGAACCATATTTATACTAACATTTCTCCTAATGGTTTCTGAAGATCTTATCCGTGGTATACCTTACAGGAGACGTGTATTTTGGGTCAGGAGACATGCAGGTATCACATTGCACAGACAATAATTGCAATAATTGTAACTTATATCCCAAAACACAAAACTGACATCATCTACCAGGCCTTTTCTTATAAATTCAGGCAACTATGTAATGCAAGGTAAGAGACAAGATGGCTGCTACTCATCATATGAGAATATCTCTTAAAATCAGATAGATCCACTCACCCTAAAAATAATTATATGGCATAAAAGTAGATCCTGAGGTGAACCAGTTAAATCTCACATATAAAAGGCAAGCGGGCGCTATACATCATCCCTGCTTTCAATGGAGCTGTACTCAATGGAAGTGTCAATGGTGATATCCTTGGGAAAAATATTTGAAAGCCAGGAAATGACAAATGTGTTGCTTTGCTGATTTTTGTAATTTTGCTGGAGATAGACCTTGGCAATACCTGATTACACACCTGTGGCACTTTCCAACTTTAGCACACACTCTGCTATATAAAAGGAACCATTTGTCAATCTGACACCTCCACAACCTGTAAGACCCTGAAATAATACAGTATATATATATGCTTCACTTCTGCAACAAGAATGCTCTTTTTGGACTACATTCCACTTCAGTGAGTAAGACTGAAGTGCTCAAAGGCCAGTGGTAAATATGGCATGTCAACCAATGCATCAGAAAATGCAACCTATTTCTGTGTATAGTCCAAGGGAGCTGCTGTTAGAAGACTATTTTAAACAAAAGCCTCTTCTTTACATCATTGAGAATGTATCTGGGTTTCCATAACAATTTCCTCCAAAAACTGTTGTTATGGTACTGTGAAGTATCTTTCAGCCTGGATGTGTCTTCACCTATCTGTATGCCCTTAGGCCCAACTTCTCTAATTGAAGTCTCTTCTGCAACAAATAATAATAATAATAATAGAAATCTGCATTCAGGTGTCCCTGGGGAGGGGGTTGAAGATAACATGTTTTCACAAACACTACCTTTGTCAGAACCAGAAGCTCTCCTAAAATTGGCAAGATGCATTTTGCAATGCTAAACTGAGCTCAAGACAACCAACTCCCCAGTGAGTCGGGGGCAACGCCAAGCAGAAGTGAAAGTCTGACAATTGCTTCACATCTTGTCTAAAAATAGTCCTGATGGTGTGCAACGTGATCTACTTCTGACACAGCGCCAGGGAGAGTTGAAGCAACCCGACCTCCAACTTGGAAACGCCATCCTGGTTGAGCACCCCAAAACCGGGGCACCTATGGAAGGGTCTGCGTGGAGCAAACTGGGTCTCCAAAGGCTTTACAGTGGGGTGTAGAGATCCTCCTTCCCGTCCCATCTGGGTTCAGTGCACCTGAGTCTATGCTCCAAGGGTGGCCCTGGAGAAGAAGGCTTGCTTCACCTCGGTGCCCCTGCTGGCTCTTCCCAACCCACCCAAGAGCCGAAGCAGCAAAAGCCCCATGGGCTCCAGCAAGATCAAGGCGCCTCCGTCCCCAAGAGGAGTCCCAGTGCTCCCAACCATATCCCAAGCCACATGATTACCCCAGGGGGGCGGAGGAGGCACCCTTCGGGGTGGACCTCAAGGTGCCCACCCAGGGGAAAGGGGCTGGAGGGCTGGGGAGAAGCGGAGCCCTCGGGACTCGCCAGGGAAGTTGAGCCGGGGCCACTGGTTCCTCTCTTTCGCCAGCGTCGCCAGGAGGCACCAGGGACCCCAGGGCGAGCCTGGAAGAATCCTGAAAGCAAAACCTTCGGTGAAGACGAGGGAAGAAGAGGAGGGTGGGGAGGCGATGAGGGACCTACCCGGAAAGCTTGGCGATCTTGACAAAGCTAAACACATCCATCCATGCAGCCGCCTGAGCTCTGCCCGCTTGCCTCGCTCGCCCTTCTCTCGCTCACTCCAGCAGCTCCATGCCTGCGAGAAGGCGGCTTGGCAGGGCAGCTCTCCTTCTCCTTCGCCTCCTTTCCCCAGCACAAGCAGCAGCAGCAGCACGCCTTGGCGGGGACGGGAGCTGCTACCCCCCTCCGGCGAGTTGTTGGCCGTGCAGCATCTCTCCCGGCGGCCCAAGAGGGAGAGAGGGAGAGAAGCCAGAAGCGTGGAGAGGAGGCAACAGAGGCAGCGGCAGCAGCGACGACTCCTCCTCGGGCTCTTGGCTTCAGGGCCGCGCGCGTGCGCGCTCCCGCTCTCACTCCCTCTCTGCCAGGGCCAGTTCGGGGCGACCCAAAGTGCCTGCCGGGCGAAGAAGGGAGCAAGTCGCTTCCGCGCCTGCGCACAACGACAGGCGGCTCGCACGGCGGGGGGAGACGAGGCGCTTGGTTCCTCTGACAAGCCTCGTACACACAATGGGGGGGGGGGAGTGGAAGGCGCGAGAGGGCCACGAGACCCGGAGGATGGAAACTCAGAAGCTGCGAAACCCGTCCCTGGCCTCGTGCGCCCACCCAGCAGCTGCCCTCTTTCCCACCCTCTGGCTTGAAGGGGGGGGGGGGGCTTTGTGGAGCCTTGTTGGAAGGACTACATGCAAGGACTTGCACCTTCCAACATTCCCCATCCATTATCATTGACCAGTTTCTGGATCAAAGGACCTTCCAACATTCCCCATTTATTATCATTGGCCAGCTTCTACTCAAAGGACCCCCCAACATTCCTCGTCCATTATCATTGGCCAGCTTCTGGTCAAAGGACCCCCAAAAATTCCCTGTCCGTTATCATTGGCCAGCTTCTGGGTCAAAGGACCTTCCAACATTCCCTACCCATTATCATTGCCCAACTTCTGGTCAACATTCCCTATCCTTTATTTATTTCTTTATTTATTGCTCAATCTTGTATGCCGCCACTCCCCGAGGGCTCGGAGCAGCTCACGGCACAATGTCAAACACCATAAAAGCAAAGATTAACATTAATTATACCAAATTAAAATTCAGAGTTCACAATTCAAATGCCAACCGAAACAAATGAGTCTTACAAGCACTGCGAAAGGCCGACAGGTCTCGCAGGGCACGAACTTCAGTTGGCAAGGTATTCCAAAGAGTTGGCGCCACAATAGAGAAAGGTCTACGCCTCGTAGACATTAGGTGAGCCGCTGTAAAGCTGGGTACTTCCACTAGGTTTTGATCTTCAGAGCAAAGTGATCTCTGGGGTTGGTAGGGGGTGAGGCAGTCCTTCAAATACACCGGCCCAGGACCATACAAGGCCCTGAAAGTCAGTACCATCACCTTGAAAGTGATCCGGTGCTCTATCGGCAGCCAGTGGAGCTGCTGCAAAATCAGAGTTATGTGACATCTCACTGCAGCCCCAGTGAGAAGCCGAGCAGCAGCATTCTGGACGAGCTTAAGTTTCCAGGTCATAAACAAAGGTAGACCAATGTAAAGTAGTCTAATCTTGAGATGACCGTGGCCTGGATCACCATGGCTAGGTCATCTCTAGACAGATAGAGGGCCAGCCGCCTAGCCTGCCGCAGATGAAAAAAGGCAGTTTTGCTAACAGCAGAGACCTGGGCCTCCATTGTCAGCAAAGGGTCTAAAATGACTCCTAGACACTTTACTGAAGATGACGGGCATAATGCCTCGCCATCCAGGGTATCATTGCCCAACTTCTGGTCAAAGGATCTCCCAACATTCCCCATCCATTATCATAGGCCAGCTTCTGGTCAAAGGACATTTAGCATAATGCCAAGTTGTTGGGTGTTTTAAAAAAAACAACCCCCCCCAACTTTGTGTTTTTAAAGGCATTTTAACTGTACCCTCAACTTGTTTCTGACACAATAAATAAATCGTTGGAAAGCCTTCGGGGGGGGGGGTCCTAAGGTGTTCTGACCTCCCAAAGTAGTTACGCAAGTAACCCATTGAACAGAGGTCCACAAACTAAGGCCGGCGGCAGGATACAGCCGTCCAAGGTCATCTACCCAGCCCTCGCTCAGGGTCAACCTAAGTCTGAAATGACTTGAATGCACACAACAACAACAATCCTATCTCATCAGCCAAAAGCAGGCCCACACTTTCAATTGAAATACTAATAAGTTTATATTTGTTAAAATTGTTCTTCATTTTCATTATTCTATTATTTTAAAATGTTTTTGCACTACAAATAAGATATGTGCAGTGTGCATGCTTTTTTTCAAATTATAATCCGGCCCTCCAACAGTTTGAGAGATTGTGATCTGGCCCTCTGTTTAAAAAGTTTGAGGACCCCTGCCATAGAGAGTTGACTCACCAATCTTCTGTCCCTTCGAGTTCTTTCGACCTATAGCGACCCAATGGTGAACCTATCCTAGGGAATCCTTGGGAATAATTATTCACTTTGAGGCAGAGTGTGAGGTGCCCAAGGTCACCCAATGGGTTTCCATGGCCAAACAGAGGTTCAAACTATGAACTCCAGAGTCATTGTTATATAGTCTAATCCAGGCAAAAGCAAACTTGGACTCTCTAGATGTTTTGGACTTCAACTCCCACAATTCCTAACAGCCTCAGGCCCCTTCCTTAAGCAGCTGAGGGGGAAACGGAAAGGGACTGAGGCTGTTAGGAATTGTGGGAGTTAAAATCCAAAACACCTGGAACGCAGAAATTTTCCCATGCCTTTCCTATAGTCTAACCCAGGCATGGGCAAACTTTGGCCCTCCAGGTGGTTTGGACTTCAACTTCCACAATCCCTATCAGCAGTAGCCTATTAGGAATTATGGGAGTTGAAGTCCAAAATACCCGGAGGGCCAAAGTTTGACCAGATCTGGTCTAACCACTGCACCACACTGACTGCCCACAATCATCGTGTAAGTAGTATTTTGTAGTTCTCCTCTGACTGAGAATTTCTGAGGAGACTCCATTCTATAGGAATCTTGGTGGTCCCAATTTGTACAGGTCATTTCAAGAGAGTCCCTGGGAGTCTTCTGGGAGTCTCAAGCACTCCAGCTCTTGTTCAGGCCCTCAGGTCTTGTTCCTTGGAGGAGGTCAATATCCAAATCTGCTCCCTTTTGGTGGTGGAGTTTGGGAAGTCCTTTTTAAAGACTAATAACTATAAATGACTTGCTGAAGCTATCATGAGCAGTAGAAGGATACTGCTCTGGATGGCAGTCACAGATGGCTCTGGCATGTTATTCTGCTCAGTCTTCTTGAATGCCAGCTCCCAAAGCTCTGCGCATTGGTACTCCTTCTTGCCTCTAAGCCCAGCTGGCTGCATTTTTCTCGCTGGTTATAGAATTGACATTCTGCTTATACTCAGAAATGATTTGGCATTTAAGACTGCTTCACTTTTTTTTCTGCTCCTGCTATAATAAATGCCCCTTAGTGCTCTCTCAAGTTAAGGTGTGTTTTGGCAGTCAGAAAAACTAGGGTGAAACTACAGGTTCTATTACACATTTTTAAAAACATGCTGAACCTCACCACTTCTGTTTGGAAAGGAAATCAGTTGATCAGCAGCTATTGCTAGTAAGGAGCGAGAGAGAGGAAGATCAAATAGTATATAAGGAAGACCTCACAACCTCTGAGGATGCCTGCCATAGATGCAGGTGAAACGGCAGGAGAGACTGCTGCTGGAGCATGGCCATACAGCCCCAAAAACCTACAACAATCCAGTGATTAAAGCCATGAAAGCCTTCGACAATACAATAAAGTGACTTGGGCCTTATGCTCACAAAACCTTTGACCATTTCAGAATGAATTATATAAGACCTATGCCTATATGGCATTATTTACTTCAGGCAGCAATGCTTTTTACCCTTAGACCAATTTTTTATGAATTGTGGCAACTTCTGCTCAGCAGTAGAGGAGGGTAACACTGGCAGAGAAATTCTCAGAGGTCTTCTTCAAAGTGGTAAAACAGTGCAATTTAGAAGAGTATGAACTATCCCTTCTGGATTGCAAAAAGCCATTTTGTGTACCACATGGGAAATTTTGTCCTGAATTTGTTTTGTGTTATCTGCATATTTGTTATTTTTATGCAATCTACAAGCTGTACAATTTCATTTATGTTCCAAAGCAAGGCTGTCCAATCTCAGTAAGAATCTGAACAGAGTGTCCTCACAGGATCTGACAGGTCCTAATTATTATATAGGAAGGTAACAATATGACTAGGAACAGTTTGTACACATGCCCAGTTTGCTGTTGGTTTAATACTATTATTTCCTTCAAATCAATAAAGAGATTGATTGACTGCCTATTTACCTTTTGAGAACACTGAACAGCTCATAGAAGAAACAACCATTCATCTCATAAATACACCACTTGCTATTACAAAGCATAGTGTTTAATTTCAGGTTTCTTCTAAGGATTAAAACACTTCTCATTTCATTCTTTCCATAATAAATTTATACTAAAATGAAAACAAATTTGATTAGAGACATGGAAATGGAACCTATTATTACCTAAGACATATGCCAGGAAAAATATTCAGTTTTATCGGCTTAAGTACAGATATTGTTTCCCTTCAAAATGATTATGGTATCATAGTTAATAATTGTTTGTAGAGATACACATATGTTTACACTGCACAAACAAATAAATACTCTGGCAGCCACAAACAGCCTCCCTTCCTTCCAGAGCATTTGTTGATATTTTGTAGAAGGGAATTCCCACATTTCTATCTTGTATAAAGAGCTTATCCTGTTTTCATGCAAGTATTCCCCTTTCTCTGGTATAAATTTCCTTTTTTCTAAGGCCAGCCCAATTCATTGAAGGAAGATATATTCTTAGGAGTTTCTACCTATGCTTTCACCTTTTGCATCTGGTAGTTTTATGAAGAAGATTCTCAAGGGGGAAAGCACTAATAGGTTGGAGACCTACACAACTGGACCTTTTCTCTCTATCATTCACACAAATTCCCAGCAATGTTTTATGAATTGTTCTATGCACACAATGCCACGGGGCAAGTTATTTCACCATAGGGAAGTGCCTCTCACAGGACTGTGAATGAAAGGAGAATGACATTACTGCACAATCCTTTTTTCGATGCTTATTCATTATTTACCAAAACATTGAGTACGATTTTTCATTCCAAAACTCCTAAAGCAGTTTACAGTATTTCAAGATCCAATCGCATGATATATAGTTAGAGCAAGTAATAAGACCAACAGCAATAAAGCAATACATTTTTTTCATTACAATGCTGTAGACCTTGCATACTAAACCCCACTTTCTTGAAGGTGGGTTCATTTGGTTAGCTATGTCCTTTCATATACTTAGTGGATCAACAGGATGAATTTCTAACTTGTGTGCAGGAGAGATTCACACTATTCCTACTGCAAATTCAAGGCCCAAACAAAAAGAGGGGATAAATCATAGAGGGCAGAAATCAAACAAAACACAATGAGAAGAAAATATTTAAATATTTGGGTGATGTTCTGTAGTAACTATATTATTTTAATAAATGTACTTTATAATACAAATAAGCTGTTAAAATATAATTTTTTTCTAGAAAATTAGTTATGATTAAAAACTGAGCTACTTCTACATCAGGGATAATGTTACACATTTTCAACCTGGAGGCAATATAGAAACCAAAAATGGTAGGTTACATACCTGTGACCATCTTTCTTCGAGTGAAGCTCTGTGAATCCACACTTATGAAGTTTGCGCGCCAGCGCGGGCTTCCAACAGAAACTTTCCCAGTTTGAAAGGTTTTGGCGGTAGCTCCGCCCAGCCGGCCCGGAGGGCATAAAAGGCGCCTCCATGCGCGCCCACCCCATTCCTACGCCACAATAGCAACTAGGAAAGGGTGGTTTGAGATAGAGGGACGGCGGAGGCGGGTTCGTGTGGATTCACAGAGCTTCACTCGAAGAAAGATGGTCACAGGTATGTAACCTACCATTCTTCTTCGAGAGCTCTGTGAATGCACACTTATGAAGATTTACCGAGCTAAGGTAAAGGAGGTGGGAACAAACCAGCCAAATATTGAACAAAATGAACAGGTTTATTACAACCAACAACATGAATAAATAACACATCAATCATATAAATATGAGTGGAAGGCAAGCTCCCACTTGTAAACACAGTGCAACAAGCACCATTCATGTCAGGCCCACAGGCCTCACAGCATAAGTGCAACAAGCACCATTCATGTCAGGCACACAGGCCTCATAACAGTGAGTGCAACAAGCACAACTGAGAACATAAGTGCACAACTGGTGCAACTTGAACCCGTGAGTGGGTAAAGCGTGCTTTAACCGGTAGACTGTGCCTCCTACCCGGGGCACGGCACACACTTGAACGTAGCTAGTGCAACCGGAGGGGAAGAGTTCGACCGACCGTAACTGTCGACCGAACTGTGCATAAAGGGGAGAGAGAGAGGGCTGCCTACTCGGCACCACCTCGAGGGCCCTTGGGGTTAAGAATTGACCTACCAAAAGCCACCTCCCTTCCAAATAGGGTGTCCACCCGGTAGTGAGATGTGAAGGTGGAGGGGTTGGCCCAGATGGCCGCCCTACAAATTTGGTCCAGGGGAATCCCTTGGAGAAAAGCGGTCGACGTGGCCATTGCCCTAGTCGAGCGACCCTTGACCCTAGGGGGACACGGCGGACATGCTATCTGATAGCACAGTTCAACCAGGAAGCCACCCAATTGGAGAGTCTTTGTGACGACACACCGGCAAGCCCAGCTTGCCGGTGGCGTAAGAAACAAAGAGTCTAGTCGACCGACGGTAGTCCGCCGATCGGGGGGACACCACCTTAGGCAGAAAAGTGATGTCCGTTCGCAGAATGGCTCTGTCTGCCAAAAATAACAGGTAGGGCTCGTCGACCCGGAGCGCCGCCAGTTCGGAAGGCCTACGAGCCGACGCGATGGCGACCAGGAAAACCACCTTCCAGGAGAGGAGCCGCAGGTCGATGGATGACAGCGGCTCGAATGGTGGGGATGTCAAGCAGGACAGGACCAGGTCGAGGTTCTAACCCGGTGTAGGTGGATGCACCGGGGGGCGGGTGTTGTTGACACCCCTCAGGAATCTCTTGACCATCGGGAACTGGAACAGCGAGGGACCATCCCTCTGCTGGTTCTGCCAGGTGAGGGCCGCCAAGTGGGTCTTCACCGAGGACATGGACAGACCCCTGTCGACCAACTCCGCCAGGAATTCCAGGACCGCCGGGAACGACAGTGGGAAGACGGTGGCGGATCGAGAAGACTGGAACCGGCGTGGGGCGATGCAAGCCGAGTACGCCTTCGACGTGGCCGGCTTGTGGGCTGCTGCCAGGATCTCTGCTACTGCTGGAGAGACGTCTGGCGCCGGTGGATCCTCCATGTGGTTAAGTGCAAGGATGGAAGGTCCGGATGGAGGAGCATCCCCTTCTCCCGGGTCAGCAGATCTGGCCGGTGAGGGAGTGGCATGTGGTTCTGGCCTGCTAGGTGGAGCAGGGTCGGGAACCAAACTTGTCTTGGCCAGTAGGGGGCGATGAGGATGCAATCGGTCCCCGAGAGCTGGATCTTCTAAATGATTCGGAGAAGAAGCGGGAACGGCGGGAAGAGGTAGAAGAACCCCGTCGTCCAGTCGAGGGGAGGAGTGCGTCCCGAGGCAACCCCGGCGTGCATCCGGGGCAAGCCTGGCACCGAAAACTGGCAGTTGGTTGTTTTCCGGCGATGCGAAGAGATCTGCGTCTGGGAATCCCCACCGTTGAAAAACACGGTGGAGCTCGTCCGGATGCAGCATCCATTCGTGGGACGACCAGCCGGTTCTGCTGAGGGAGTCCGCCTCCACGTTCTCGACTCCCGGGAGATGAATGGCCCTGGGGTCACTTGATGAAGGACGCACACTCCCACAGGCTCTGGGCCAGGGCCAGGAGCTTCCTCGAGCCCGTTCCGCCCTGCTTGTTGATGTAGTACATGGCCACTATATTGTCTGTCCTGACCAGTACTACATGTCCCCTGACTAGGGGGGCGAAGGCCCGAAGAGTCTTGGCTATGGCCAGGAGCTTGAGGTAGTTGATGTGGTGGAGCTTCTCCACCGCCGACCATTGGCCGTTGATCGACAAGTTGTTCATGTGGCCTCCCCAGGCCAGCATCGGCGCGTCGGTCGTCAGCGTGATGGATGGGTCAACGTGTGAAAGGCACCCCTTTGCAGGCGTTGGCTTCGGACGTCCACCACCGGAGGGAGTCCTTGACCGCCTTCGGGAGAGAGTCTCTTGAGTGGTGTTCTCTGACCGGCTCGAAGTGGTCGAGAAACCAGCGCTAGAGAGTCTGAATCGAGCCTTGCCAGCGGAGTGACTGACACCGTGGACGCCATGTGGCCGGCGTGACCTGGATCTGCTTTGCCGTGATGGGGCCCGGTGCAGGCGTTGACCTCCCGTCGAAGTGCCTGGAATCTGACGTCTGGCAGATAGGCGAGCTGACCGACGTGGGTTTAAGATCGCCCCGATGAATTTTATGGACTGGGACGGGCGAGTGGGATTTTTCCTCGTTGGAGCGCAGGGCCTAACGAGGAGAGTAATTGCAGTGCCCGTCGAGACCTGTTGGTGCAGCAGATCTGGAGACTGGGCCGCCAGCAGCCAGTCGCCCAGGTGCGGAAAAAAATCCGGATTTTCTCCTTCTCAAGTGCGCAGCCACCGAGCGACATGCACTTGAGAATGTTCGGGAGCCGCCCCGAGGCCGAAGGGAAGGACGTTGAAATGGTACGCCCCTCCTGCCACCTTGAAGCTGAGGAAGCGCCGATGGGCCGGCCTGATCGAGATGTGGAAGTACGCATCCGAAGATCTATTGAGGCGAAGTGGTCTCCTCTCCGAGCAGCGGAGAATGGATCACACTGACACCATCCTGAATTTCTCGCGAAACGCACGCGTTTAAGTCTCTGAGGTCCAGGATGGGTCGCAGGAACCGTCTGGCCGGGCACGGTGAAATACCGTGAGAAGAATGCCCCTATTTCCTTGCTCTGGGGAGCTGTGAAATCGCTCTTTTTCCTTTGGAAGCAATGCGCGTCGACCTCCTCCAAGATCACCCTGGACGGCTCTGTCTCCCCCGACGATGAACCCCGTTGGTGGAAGCTCGTCGAATTCAGGCATAGCCGTCTTCGACAATCCGGAGAACCCATGCACCTGAGGTGACGCGGCGCCAGGCATCGTGTAGCGGGCCAGGCGGTCTCGAATGGTGGGTGAGGTGGTGAGGTCGAAGGTGGGGGAGGCATGGTGGTGGCAGCGGTACCTAAGCGACAGGCGCGGTGTCATCCTTCGCCCCGTCACGCGGCGTGTTGGACTGTCCATTGCCATTGTTATGGCGAGGCCTTGATTTATTACCTGACGGTCCGGTTGGCCTGCTGCTGCTGTTGCTGCCTCGGTTGTTGTTGCTGCTGCTGAGGGGCCGAGTAAGGCCGTGGAGCTTGGCGCACTGTTGCCTGGGCTGAAACCGCCCGTTGGTAGTACCTAGGCTTTGGTTGTGGTTAGGGCCGATCCAGTTTGGCCGTCAGGACTCTAAAGTCGTGAGTGGCCTTTTAGTTTATCGTCCTGTGCCCGCAAAGAACAGTCCTTGGCGTCGAACGGAAGATCCTCGATGGTCTTCTTGAATTTGAAGAGAGACCAGAAGACTTCAGCCACGCGTGCCTTCGGATCGCGACACCATGGGCCAGCAGCTTTCCTGAGGTGTCCCCGTATGGCGGGCCATCAAGATTTGGTGGTGTGCCAACGACTGCGCCTCTTGGGAGATGGAGAGAAGTGCAGTTTGTTGTCTTGGGAGAGATCCTGGAAAAAGGGTTGAGCCCTTTCCCACAGGATCTGGTGATAAGCTCCCATGCACGCCCCATAGTTGGCCATCTTGGTCAGCAAGAGTCCGGCCTTGTAAATTTTTCGGCCGACTGTGTCGAACCGTTTCCCTCTTGGTCTGAGGGGGCTGCAGTTCTCGGCCCAAGACTGGGAGGAGGTGACGATCATCGAGTTGGGAGTCGGGTGATCATGTAGCCAGCTCTTCTCCTCTCATCTATTTTGTACCACGCCTCGATACGCCCGGACGTAGGAGGGATGGTCGATGGAGTCGTCCACGGGCCTTCACCACTTCTTCCAGTGGCTCCAGCATGGGGAGGTGTGGGCCGCTTCCTCGACCTGCACCCTGCTGAAAACGGGCAGGCGCTGGCTCGTGGGAACGTAGGGTTGCATCCCCAGAGACCTTGCCATCCGGCCGACCTGTTCACCGAAAGCTCTTGCGTTGTCGGTCGGTGAAGACGAAGGTTCCACTTCGCATCCTGTAGGGGAAGGGTCCTGTCCATGTTGAGAGACAGGATGGAGCCCGATCTTGTCGATCGAGGGGACCTCGCCATCTTCCATCTCGTCACCCGACCAAGGCCGAACCGTGTCCTGGTTCGGAGGCTGTGACAGAGACTGAGGCGGCGACTCCCGAGGTTGAAGGGGGCCGCAGCCCTCACAGGGAGGGAGGTTTCGCCGGCCGGGGCCAGGCGAGCCTCGTGGTTTGTCTGCCCTTGTCTGGCGAGGTGACAAACAGTTGTCGGACCGAGGTCTGTCCGGGTGGGATTCGGACGACGGTCTGTACTGAGTCCTCCGGTGACACGTGGTGCTCTGCCCCTGTCTCCACAGCGAGAACAGGGATAGGCGACGAGTCGGGGCAGGAGACCGAAGACGATGACGTCAGAGTCCTGCGCCTCTTTGGCGATGGAGGTCTCAGGCTGCGGCCTCCAGAGACTTGCCCGGAGTCACAGGAACCAGGCCTCTGGTCTGGGCTCTACGGGCTTCTTCACTCGACCTCCGGAAAGCTATCTCCATAGCCCGATCAGAGGGAGTCCTCGAGATGGCCGACCTCTGGGGAGAGGCCCGACGCCATCGAGCTTGTCGGCTCTACGAGGTGGAGGCAGCTGACCGTTCGGTGGTTACGGTGCAGGCCTCTTCGACGCCCGAAGTCTTCGAGGAGACAGAGGCGTTTTTCTCCTTCCGGGACGCTTCTTCCCGGCCGGGTGAGCGGTCGACACGGTGGGGACCGAGCAGCCGCCTCGGACCCCAAGGAGGCAGATGGGACAGCGTCCCATCTCCGGAGGGCAGAGAGCACGCTCCGTCAGGTAGGCCTGAAGTCTGCGGGCTCTCGCTCGCCTGGTGTTCGATGAGAAGGCCTGGCAGTGTCGGCAGGTCGAGACGACGTGTCCCTCCCCGAGACACCGAAGGCACTTCGAGTGACCGTCGCAATCCGGGATCTTGCTACCACAGGATAAGCACCTTTTGAAACTGGTTGTGGACATGCTATGCTCACACAACCAGCCGAATTTCCGATGTTGCCCAAGTGGCGGAAAACAAAGGAATGGGGTGGGCGCGCATGGAGGCGCCTTTTATGCCTCCGGGCCGGCTGGGCGGAGCTACCGCCAAAACTTTTCAAACTGAAAGTTTCCGTTGAAGCCCGCGCTGGGCCGCAAACTTCATAAGTGTGCATTCACAGAGCTCGAAGAAGAAGTAACATTTATGTGTGTACAGTTACACATGTTGTATGGAGAGCCAGTATACTGTAATAATTCGAGCAGTGGAGTATGACTCTGGAGAACAGAGGTGAAATCCTAATTCAGGCAAGGAAAACTCCATTGCATGACTGTGAGCTAGTGGCACTCTCTCATCCTCAGAAGATAGCAATAGCAAACCCTCACTGAACAAATCTTGCCAAGAAAATCCCTGACAGGTTTCCATTAGGGTTGCCATAATTCAGAGTTACCTCAAAAGCTCATAACAAGAAGTTTTCAAAGACAGCCATGTTTGTCTAGAATATTTTGTAGGTTTGTATCTGAGAAAATAAAACAGTTAAGAGTAGAGACATCACACAGGCAATTATGATCCACATAGTTAAATCAATGGTATTCCTGTAGTAACCTATAGATGGTATTGGAGGAAAATTCCAAGAGTGCCTTGAATGCAAGAAGATCAAACCAGTCCATAGTTCAAGAAATAAAGCTCAACTGCTCACTGGAGGGAGGGATGTTATAGGCAAAGATAAAGTACTTTGGTCACATCATGAAAAGACATGAAAGCAGGAGAAGATAATGATGCTGGGGAAAATGGAAGGAAAATGGAAGAGGCGCTGACCAAGAGCAAGATGAATGGATGTTATCCTTGAAGTGACTAGCTTGACCTTGAAGGAGCTGGGGATGGTCACGACCAACACGGAGCTCTGGCGTGGTCTGGACCATGAGGTCACGAAGAGTCGGAAGCGACTGAACGAATAAACAAGAAATGAAAGCTTATGTTACCAATTTTATTCCTTAGTTAGCATCTAAGGTGCTATATGATACATCTGCATAACAAAAAGTATTACAGGAATAATGTGTGTTCAATATTTTATCATTTTACATACATTTCAAATTATTGTCATCTTATAACTGACTAGAGGAGAAAAATCCAGAAGGCATTTGGTGAAAATGTGCCAGTCATTCAAGGGTGCCAGACACAGCACACTACATAATATAATATGCTGTAAAAGGATTTAGCTCATTCATTTTCGAAGGGGCAGAAACTCCACATTCCATTCTAATTGAAGAAACTGTTTGTTGTTGTTCAGCATCCATCTTGAAAGCCAGGGAAAGTATTTGATAATTTTCATTGCACTTTTGACCTGCGCCTCTTTGGCGATGGAGGTCTCGAGGCCGGCCTCCAGAGACTTGCCCGAGTCACAGGAACCAGGCCTCTGGTCTGGGCTCTACGGGCTTCTTCACTCGACTGGAAAGCTATCTCCATAGCCCGATCAGAGGGAGTCCTCGAGATGGCCGACCTCTGGGAGAGGCCCGACGCCATCGAGCTTGTCGAAGCTCTACGAGGTGGAGGCAGCTGGACCGTTTCGGTGGTTACGGTGCAGGGCCTCTTCGACGCCGAAGTCTTCGAGGAGACAGAGGCGTTTTCTCCTTCCGTGGACGCTTCTTCCTGGCCGGGTGAGCTGTCGACACGGTGGGGACCGGGCAGCCGCCTCGGACCCCAAGGAGGCAGATGGGACAGCCGTCGCCATCTCCGGAGGGCAGAGAGCACGCTCCGTCAGGTAGGCCTGAAGCCTGCGGGCTCTCGCTCGTCTGGTGTTTGATGAGAAGGCCTGGCAGTGTCGGCAGGTCGAGACGACGTGTCCTCCTCGAGACACCGAAGGCACTTCGAGTGACCGTCGCAATCCGGCGCCTTTTATGCCCTCCGGGCCGGCTGGGCGGAGCTACCGCCAAAACTTTTCAAACTGGGAAAGTTTCCGTTGGAAGCCCGCGCTGGCGCGCAAACTTCATAAGTGTGCATTCACAGAGCTCTCGAAGAAGAAGTAACATTTATGTGTGTACAGTTACACATGTTGTATGGAGAGCCAGTATACTGTAATAATTCGAGCAGTGGAGTATGACTCTGGAGAACAGAGGTGAAATCCTAATTCAGGCAAGGAAAACTCCATTGCATGACTGTGAGCTAGTGGCACTCTCTCATCCTCAGAAGATAGCAATAGCAAACCCTCACTGAACAAATCTTGCCAAGAAAATCCCCTGACAGGTTTCCATTAGGGTTGCCATAATTCAGAGTTACCTCAAAAGCTCATAACAAGAAGTTTTCAAAGACAGCCATGTTTGTCTAGAATATTTTGTAGGTTTGTATCTGAGAAAATAAAACAGTTAAGAGTAGAGACATCACACAGGCAATTATGATCCACATAGTTAAATCAATGGTATTCCCTGTAGTAACCTATAGATGGTATTGGAGGAAAATTCCAAGAGTGCCTTGGAATGCAAGAAGATCAAACCAGTCCATAGTTCAAGAAATAAAGCTCAACTGCTCACTGGAGGGAGGGATGTTATAGGCAAAGATAAAGTACTTTGGTCACATCATGAAAAGACATGAAAGCAGGGAGAAGATAATGATGCTGGGGAAAATGGAAGGAAAATGGAAGAGGCGCTGACCAAGAGCAAGATGAATGGATGTTATCCTTGAAGTGACTAGCTTGACCTTGAAGGAGCTGGGGATGGTCACGACCAACACGGAGCTCTGGCGTGGTCTGGACCATGAGGTCACGAAGAGTCGGAAGCGACTGAACGAATAAACAAGAAATGAAAGCTTATGTTACCAATTTTATTCGCTTAGTTAGCATCTAAGGTGCTATATGATACATCTGCATAACAAAAGTATTACAGGGAATAATGTGTGTTCAATATTTTATCATTTTACATACATTTCAAATTATTGTCATCTTATAACTGGACTAGAGGAGAAAAATCCAGAAGGCATTTGGTGAAAATGTGCCAGTCATTCAAGGGTGCCAGACACAGCACACTACATAATATAATATGCTGTAAAAAGGATTTAGCTCATTCATTTTCGAAGGGGCAGAAACTCCACATTCCATTCTAATTGAAGAAACTGTTTTGTTGTTGTTCAGCATCCATCTTGAAAGCCAGGGAAAGTATTTGATAATTTTCATTGCACTTTTGACTCCACAGCAGATGAAAACTAATTAACTCACTTTGAACATGAATACTTTTCATAACATCCAAATTGCTTTAGTCCCACTGAAGCAATTAAAAGCTCGTTTTCACAAACAAGCTGTTTATTTTGTTACTATTAAGTACACCTTTGTGTGCATTTCTTCTTTTTTGTGACAGAGTTGTTAATTGAAAAATGTTGAATAGCAGAACATAACTTATGTTTGACAAGGACCCAAATGGCAGAGTTAAAATCCATGCGGTTTTATATCACTTGTTACTGCCACTAAATAAAAAAGATGACTTAATATACCCTTCCCTAGACTATCAGATGACTCAATGAACTTTAAAAATATTATAATGGAATCGGTTTTCACATGACTAAAATAATGAACCAGTACGTTTCATTTCTAAAATAATTGGCAATATGTTTCATTTTCAGAATTGTTAATGATAATAATTATCTTTGTTCTCCTTAGAACAATAGGAATTTTTGCTCAAGGTATTAGTACATACATGGTGAGCCTTATTTAATGATATAATATAAACTTTCAGTCAAAAAAGTTTTGACATATGTACTAATTTGTGAATTTTCCAATATTTAGTGTTCGAAATCAGAGCTGTCATTGAATTAAGCTACGAGGGGTGTTCATTAAAGATTTCCCCTGAACCACTTCTATTTATCACAGGATGCTGAGACTGCACATGTGTAATGATATAAGTCACTATATGTCATGTGCCAATTTACAACTCAGAACTGATAACAGTCTTGATTTTACAGGTGCTGAAGTGGTGTCAGGTTTGATAATGGGCACAGTGGAATACAGAGCAGTCATAAAATTCCTTTACTTGAAAGGCCACACACCAAAGGAGACATTCAATGAGATGAAAGAGGTTTATTGTGATGATTCCCCATCATATAATGTAGTCAAGAACTGGCATTGTCAATTCAAATGTGGTCGGACTTCGGTGGAAACAGCTCCAATTCCAGGGCAGTTTCACTCTGTTATTGATGAACACTCCATCCAGCAAGTGGAAGTGAAAATCGCCACATAACCATTCACCACCTGGCCCAAAATGTCAAGATTGGCATGGGGGTCTGTGGGAAAAAATCATCCAATACCATTTTCGCAAGCATAAGGTATCTGCCCACTGGGTCCTCCAGCTGCTCATATCTTTTCAGAAGAAGAAACGAGTTGAATGCTCTCAACAAGTTGATGATGTGCCATGGAAACCAGGAGGACTTTTTCAACGGACTGATAATACAGGATGAAAGCTTGCTCTATCACTATGATCCTGAGACTAAAGTCCAGTCGATGCAATAGAAGAATCATGACTCACCACCTCCAAAGAAGGCACATGCCCAACTCTCAGCAAGCAAGGTCATGCTCACAGTATTTTGGGACCAGCACGGAGTAGTATTGATGGATTTCCTAGCAAAGGGTACCATGATCACTGGGGCATACTATGTTCCACTGCTGTGGAAATTTCGGGAGGCCATAAAAACCAAGAGATAAGGCATACTCACCAAAGGTGCCCACCTTCCGCAAGACAATGCACCAGTTCACAGCTCACATGTTGCCCAAATGGAAGCATGCTCCTGTGGCTTTGAAATTCTATCACATCCCCCTTATTCACCTGACCTTGCACCATTGGACTTCCACCTCTTTCCAGCAATGAAGTTATTTTTGAAGGGGAAGCATTTCTCAGATGATGTGACTCTTGAGTTCCAAAGTCACAACATGGCTTTTGGAGCAACCTGACAACTTCTACAAGCGAGGTGTTTGCAGTTGCTTAAAAAGATGGGAAAATGTGTGTCCCTAGGTGGGACATATGTAGAGAAGGACTAATAAGTCTTCCAAGTTTCATTGCTCTCAGTCTACAGGAAGTGGGTCAGGGAGAATCTTTAACAAATGCCCCTCATATGAGTATAGACAGATGAATAGACGGGACAACCATAAGACAATCTAAAAATCGAAAAACACTAAAGTAAGATTTCCCGTTCTCAGAAGGGAGACCACTACACCCAAGTGTATATACTGCAAACTAGGGAAATTGAGTTCCAGTAGTAAGGCTTTTGGGCAGCACAATGAAGAGTACCTCACACTTATACCTTGCTGAATGTGTGAAGTTCAAGATCTCCCCTATGTCATGTTTTTTTATCCTGCAAAAAAACCCTTGTTGATTATCTAGATCCCAATAACAAAGGTGACAGTGAACCTGAACAAAAGGTGAACTCCATAGCTGGCATCATGGGACCTCCTTTACCAAGTCTCGTTTTTGCAACCTGAGGTACTTTCACTAGACAAATGTATTACTACGATCCCACTTAAACTGCCATGACTGCAGCCTATAGAAGCCTGGGATTTGTGGTCTCCTGAGGCTCTCTGGTTGAGAATCTTAAATATCCATCCTCAAACGACAAATTCCAGGATTCCACAGGGTGCAGCCATACCAGGTAAAGTGGAAGCATAGCGCTATACAGGTTGTGTATTCTTTGTCTGAAATGCTTAGGACCAGACAAGTTCCATATTTTTGATGTTTTTCAGATTTTGGAATACTTGCATATATGCAAGGAGATATTTTGGAGATGGGATCCAATTCTGAATACCAAATTCATATTTGCTTACACCTTATAAACATAGCTTGTAAGTAACTTTGTAAATAATATTTTTAATAATTACATGAAACAAAAAACATCACAAAAGAACAGTGTCACTATCTCAGTCCCCCGCATGGACAATGATCTTGGAGTATTTTGGATTTCAGAATTTCAGATATGGGATACTCAACCGGTTTTAGTGTAGTGTGAAAGGCAATTGGTATCCTAGTTGAAAGAGGCAGAGCCTGCATTACCATTAGACAGAATGAGACAATTGCTTCAGGCAGTACATGAAAATGAAAGCAGTGATAGTAGTTACCCAGCTGTCTCTGCTAAAATTATCTCTTCCCCTTGTTATTCTCACTTTGACCCATGTAGAACCGAAGCACCATTAAGCCAGATTTTTCTATGCAGAATGAAATAAATTTATATATCCTCTTAAAGAGCCCAACATATTAGACACTAACTTGTACTTTACTTTTGGCAGATAAACATCAAGGGTCCAATAAGAAGCCCACATATTCCTTTATACAAGAAATAATATGTCTTCTTGTAAGAACAAAGGTTTGCACAGAAATAATGTTTGATTTTTCCTGTATTAGTGATAGGTTATTGTGAATGCATGCTAACGAGGCCTGTGAAGCCATTCTGAGTAGATCTCAGCTCTGGTTTGACTGCTGGACAGCTCCCCTGAACTGACTGCAGATTTCAAGGCTTCTACAGGTTTGTTTTGTCCCCACCCATTCCATACATATCTGAATAATCATATTTTAAGGTTGTGGGTCTTTGGAATCATCACATCTAAAAGAAACCAAATTTCTTGATCTCCTAACTATCTATGTGGCTTTAATGAGTAACTGTTATGGTAGGCAGAGTTTGCTCAAACACTGCAGTGCAAAGAAATTCCTGAACTTGCATTATGCATAATCTCTAGGTATGGCATACTGGGGAAGAGTTCATTTAGCAAATCGATTTGATCCTTTATCACCACATACTGCTAAGAAGTGACATTGAAAGTGTGCTCACTGAGGAATACCATGTGAGACATTTCAAATAAGGTTATAATGACATGTCATAGGAAATCAGAAGCATGTGCATAAGATTCTTAGACTCATGCAACAGAACATTTCTTTCTTAACAATTGTATATGCAGGATTGCCAAAACATGCAATTAAAATTCTCATTAATTATTTGGAAGCAATGTCTGTTTCAAATAAAAGATCATTGGTGTCTCATTTGCAGTATGTGTATGTGTGTGTATACAGTCACAGTTTCATTGATTAAGAGGTGCAAAAAAGAAAGGCCCCCAAAGCAAGGGAAAATGTGTAAAATGAGATATCTTCCAACTGTGCATGAACACCTAAATAAATAACACCATCTTCTTGAAAGATATGTAACATTCAAGTAGGAATGAAAAGCGTGTGAGTTTCAATGTGTTGTTGGAGGACAATTCCCTAAATCTTTCACTGTTCACTGTTGGTTGCAGATGTCTTTGGACTTTAAATTTCAAACAAAACTCAGAGTGGATTCACCACCCCATTGACCTGAGGCTTCTTCCCACTAAACAACTCAAGTGCCAATAGTCCATTTTAAATGTCATAGGCCAGTCTATGTATTCCTTGGGTTTGTAGTTTGATCAAAGGCACTAGCGCCCTCTAGCTGAGAATTCTAAATACTCCTCCTTACACTACAACTCCCCCAACTCCCCCGGACTCAGATGGAGCCATGACTATTAAAGTGAAATCACCGAGCCATAATTTTGTACTACGATATACGTGCAGCACTGCTATCTCTAATGTATAAGAGATAGGTGTTGTTTGGAGCAGCATTAATGCATACCTGTATTCTATAAAAGCAGCTGTTGTAAATTGCAAATATATGTATCATTTCAGAAGAAGTCTCATATGGATGTGCTTATGTGCAGTATGGCATCCTGCCCTATTTTCCAATAAAATTCATGTTTTGTATATCAGAATGGCCTTACCAGTCAGGTTTGTGTTGTGTGGATTGAGATTAAGACAAGTGATCAATGCATTTCATTTTTCTCATGTGCTTTTGACTGCTATGTATTTGCTTTCACAAATCTCTATATGTTTGGGCTTTCAGTTCTGGAGTGATTTACTGCTTTCCTTTGTCATTTGAAGAATGAGTATGTAATAACCCTGCAGATGTGCCACTCTGTGTGTTTTTTGGGTTTTTTTTTAAGGTTAGGCAGGCTGAAGAGAGCCATGGAGCAAGATAATCCTTGGCCTGAAACAGTCAAGTACATCCCCTCAGGTTTTAAGGGTGTCTGCTTACAAAACACAGTTCTGGTAGAGGCAGCAGCAGCTCATTCAGGCTTCAAGCTGATGCCAGTCACGATGTGGAGCAGTGATGCCTACATTAATTTATTACAGAAGCAACTCAGTAATGTTTGGAAGGTGTGACAATGGCAAGACAGTTCACAGCCCGTTAGACCAAAGAAAGGTAAACGCAGCTGAAAGCCAACTCAAAGTAAGAAGCAAAATATTCTACCATTACATTTTCTCACCATCTAGTAAAAGCAAACTTTGCTCCACATTCCCACTATATGTTGATGCATGCAGGGGCGGTCCTACAAGATAGGCCAAGTAGGCGGCCGCCTAGGGCGCCATCTGGGAAGGGGGCACCATCCTGGCCGCATGGGGCGCCATCCTGGCCCTGCCGATGTTCCTCAGACAGTGCTGCAGCTGCCTGCTTTTTGACCCCAGCCTTGTGCGCTCCAACGCCGCTTCTGGGCACGCGCGGAGGTTTTCACGCAGGCGCAGTTGCTCTGGACCTGAAGTTGAGCGCAGGAGCAACTGCACATGCGCGAAAACCTCCGTGCATGCCCAGTAGCTCCCTTGCACAGACGCCTGTAAGCAAAGCACTCCCTATCGGGCAGGCAGGGAGTGCTTTCCCTCTCCCTTTGTCTCCGCCGCGTGCGCGCGTTTGCAGGGAAGGAGAAAAGAATCAGTGAAGGAAGTGTAAGTGAAGGAATGAATGAAGGGCTTTCCTCTTCCTCCTCTGTGACCTCTTCTTTCCCTCCTTCCTTTCTTCGGCTCTATTTCTGTCTAGACCTGAGGGGCCTGAGGCTATGAGGAGTTGTGGGAGTTGGAGGCCAAAACACTTAGAAGGAGGGAGGGCGGGCCCAAGTTTGCCCAGGCCGCACTGCCTGTATTTGACCTCATTTGAACATTTTGGCCGTTTTTCTATTTACATTTACATTGGGATCCTAATTTTGGACTTATGGGAGACTCCTATGAATTATGAGTCTGGTGATAGGTAATATATTCTGATTTTGATGCAATTAACATTGCATTTCTTGTTGATTATTATACAGTTCTGCTTAATATTGTCATACAATATAATACAAATACAATATAACAATAGAATGATTATATATTTTATATTACATGTAATATTACAAACAATATTGCAGTATAGTGGTATTGTACAAAATAGTAATATATAATATTTTATTTTACTTTATTTTGAGTTATTTGAGTTTTATAGGAGTAATGAAAATATTTAGTAGAGGATAATTTTATTATTTTATAATAATAATATAATAGAATGTTACATTATATTATAATGTCAATATATTATAATATAATTATATTGTAATGTAGTATAATATAATTATGATATAATATAGTATGAGTATGGTATAATATATTGTATATACATTGATACAATATAATACTACTAATGGTATTGTGATATTATAATTGTATATTTGTTTTACATGGGGGACGGCAAAATAATGTTTTTTTTGGGGGGGCACCAAAATAATGTTCGCCTACCATTTAAAATTACCTTAGACCGCCCCTGGATGCATGTGCCTAGTTTTGCTTTGACAGGTTGATTTTTTTACTTTTCTTTTGTTTGAAGGCTAAACTAGATATGATATGAAGATACATGTAGCATTTCCTCAGTGCAATTTTAACCAAAAGCTTCATGAGGGAACAAACAAGAACAGGGGAACAATATGGGGAACAGATGCTTAACCCTTTCCATGGCAACCATTTTGCTGTTCCACATATCCACCCACCACCTTTTCCCCTTCCAGAGTTCTAAATGTGGGCAAACACAACAAATATATAAGGAATCTGCTGCATTGCAGCAGATCAACAGAAAGGAGGAAGAGGAGTCAGAAGAAAAGGAGGAAGGGTAGAGGGAAAGAATGAGCGACCTCCAAGCCACTCTATATTTAACAGCCCTGTTCTGGTCTTGCAGATTCAGGACCATTGCTTCCCTGGCCGAGTCTACCTATCTATAATGCAATCTGCCTCTTTCCCCAGATTTTCCTACCTTTCCAAGAATTATAATTTTTGTAGTGAATCACATCTTCTCTTTAATACACAAAGTATGGAGATCTGATGGTAAAAATGACATCACAATCCCCCTGTAGATGGGAAAAATGTGGAATAAGCACAGAGAACAGGGGAGCCCTGGCACTTGAGCATTCTAACTGGAGGTCAGCTGTTACCAACAGTGCTATGGATTTTGAAGAGGCACAAATAGAGGGGAAAAGGGAGAAACGTGCCTAGAGGAAGGTGCCTTCCACCTGGAAATGTCCTCACTGCGAAAGACCATGCAGATCCAGAACAGGTCTTTACAGTAACTTACGGACCCACCACCAATATTCTACCCTTGAAAGGCATGCATACTTGCATCATGATAGCCTATGATGATGGTGAATATTGTTGTTCTTGGTGGGAGCCATGGCCCAGGTATCTGTCCTGTTCATTCCTCTTCCCGATCCTGCACTATCACTTTTCTAAATGCACAGACAGCAGTCCTGCATATATTTCCTTGCAAGATCCCAAATTCAGGAAGAGAGAAAGCTAACAAGAATGAAATTGGCCAGGAAATCAGCAAGATTATTCTTGAGTAATTGGTTTAGTGATTGCGATCTAGTATCTCAGAAACTGCATCCTTTAATCAAAGGACTGTGAGCTTCCAGCATCAAAGTAGGTAAGAAAACTCTGAAAGGCTAATCTAGTAGCAGAAGAGCATTCCAATTTAACCATCGATCATAAGGTATGTTGGAGAGAGATGAAAGCCTAAATCAGAGTGTATTTGAAGATTATTTAGCCCTGTGTTTAGGGAATAGGAGTAGGTTATTAAGTTTTACTGAACATTTGGCAAAATCCTGTAAAATATATTCAGTATCAATAAGATATGCATTGAAGTGTGAGTCATCTATACCTTAGATTTCACAACTGTTTTGTGCTAGGATGCAAACACTTAAATAATGAGTGCAAGAGATGCTTTCATCTTTTTAAAGTGAAAGCTCAGGTCTTTGGTAATGAAAATAAGTCGATGTACCGAGCAGTAGAAAATATATACAGTGTTTCATTTTCAAAAGCAAGCCCTTCACCCAATACAGGTAGAGAAGGGTAAATATTAGAAAAAAGTCCTGCAAGTTTCATTTGTAAATTTTCATTTTGTGACAGCTTGTTATTTTATCATTTTCTTCTGTGGCAGCTTGTTAGGAAACAAGTTGAAACCATGGGGAGATTATTATTTTGCCCCATTTCTGAAACTGTAAAAATACGGCAAGGAAGATGTTTCATTGCAGATTTGTTCCAGGTCAAAGCAATTTAAAACTGCCACTAAAAGAAGGGGTGTGTGGTGCAGAGAGACTGGTAGCATTCTCCAGTTTGTTTGTTTTTTTCATGTCAGGAGCTACTTGAAAAACTGCAAATTGCTTCTGGTGTGAGATAATTGGCCGTCTGCAAGGACTTTGCCCAGGGGATGCCCTGATGTTTTACCATCCTTGTGGGAGGCTTCTCTCATGTCCCCACATGGGAAGCTGGAGCTGACAGATGGGAGCTCACCTCGATCCCTGGATTTGAACTGCCGATCTTTCTATCAGCAGTCCTTCCAGCACAATGGTTTAACGTATTGCGCCACCGGGGCTCCTATTCACCAGTTAAGGATTGTAATGATGACTATTCTACAGATATGTAGAGCATATTAATATAAATAACTTAAGGAACTGACAAACCCACCAAATTATTGGACAATATGTGTCATAAGAACAAATATATACCAAAGTGGGTAAAACATTACTTTTGGGACTACAAGTCTCAGAATCTTCTCAGTGAGATCCAGGGAGTGGAACACCAAAAATATAGGTTTCCCCAGGTCTGATTAAAATTTCCTGCTCTTCTGTTCAGATAGGTAAAGCCAAAGTGTTACAGATTACCACTTCTAATTGGAAAGAAGAAATTGTTGGTTCAAAATATGAAAATATCTATCTCATGTATGGTGCCAACAGTTAGTTTTTTCCAATGTGCCAATTTGTGTGTATGAGTATGTGTGCCTTCAAGTCCTCTGTCAACAAGTGCAACCCCATGAATTTTAATAGAGTTTTCTTAGGCAAGGAATACACAGAGGTGGATTTGCCAGTTTCTTCCTCTGAAATAAATGTGCCAGGGACATGCAGCCATATTTGTGCCCATTGTCAACAACAATTTCTTTTTATCCTGGAAACTTTCCAAGGACCGACAGCCAATATCTCAGGACTGGGACTAGTCCAGAAATTGCTACTATTGTATGTGGATGGATGCTGAGCATGAATCAGGGGACCATAAGACTGAACCAGCATTAAGTCTTGAAACTCAGTGAAGTACTCTTAGACTATCATGATCTCTTAGCCTATCTTACTTTATAGGGCTGCTTTCTAGGACACACATACTGCCTCGAGGACTATGCGAAAAGGGAGAGCAAGAAAATATGAAGTATACAATCTGTATTCACATGGTTGATACAGTGATAGAAAAGGACTACCTACACAGAAGATAATTAAACCATTTCATCACCCAGAGCCCCTGTTCAAATTCATTTTCTCACATAAGCGTGAATGTAAATTGCTGTTCTTTTAGTTTTTTTCTTCACAAAATGTACAGAGCCTTTTAAATAGATACAGAATTGGCATAATATTAAAAGGGTTGTGTTAATGATAATGCCATTGTTTCAGCCTCATTGAATTGTATTCCCTCTGCTGATGAACTAGCAATGGCTTTTATAATCAGGGAGTGGGGGTGAAGTGATTTTTAGCTTTCAACATTGTTCATTTTATAACTTTCTATTGATGGAGAGGATACAATCCATTATATGTTTTTGCTTTATTTGCCTATTTATGTCTACAGCTTCATGGGTAGATTATCAAACCTTCAGTTAATGCAATTGCTTCCCTCAATGCTGAAGTGAATAGGAAAAAAATGCAGCTTGATTCTTCCTCTTCAGTTACTTCATGATCCTACCAGGGTTTTTGTTACAATCAACATTTGGAGTGCTACTTGAGCAACTGAGTAAAAATACAGAAGATGTGGCTGTTAGTCTCAACCAAGTTGAAGGGCTAAAAAGAAGTTTACACAAGGCACTTGAGTGTGCATTGCCAGCTACTGCATTACTTTATTTCTATGCCACCATTCACAAAATAATTCACAGAAGTGCACACATTTGTGAACAGTTCTGTGGCCCCAGCCATTTGAATCCGGCCTTGCCCATCTTTCTTTCAATGATTCTCAAGACGGCTTACAGTAAGAAAAATTAAAATAACAAATTGATTAAAAATTGTCAGTATTTGAAAGAGAGAGATAAAAAGAGAGTTGCTGAAACTTTTACAGCAGATAATTAATTCAGCTCAAAGCTTTCAAGTTGTGGTGACTGACTGAAAAGCAAGAATAAAAAACATGTGAAATCTTCGGGAAGAGAATTCCAGAACTTTAAAAAAAGTAAGACAAAAACAACCACCTCATGTCCCCATCCCCTGTGGATGAGAGTTTTGAAAGGTCATGTTGTCAGACCACAACACCAAGAGCTCATCCAGGCAACATGACCACTGAGTGCCTCATAGGAAAGACGTTCCTTGAGGAAACTACAAAGCTGTCACCACCAAATGCTACCTTCCAGCTCTAACCCAAAAAGTATTTAAGAAGTAATTAAATGCTACTGATAGATACAGGAACGTGAACATGCTATTATTTTCCCTATTTGTTTCCTGACAAAAGCAAGAAACAATTATTTGTTGCACATTTGCTCTTCAATACAGGTGTGTTTACATTTTCCAGATCTTCCTTAGAATCTTTTATCATTTTCAAAAGGGAACATAATCAGTCTCAGCTCTATAAGAATTCTGTCCACTTCTCAGTTTGTATGTATAATAGGTCAGGAAGGAGTAACAGGCCTGTTCAGAAATATATCTGTAACTGAAAGCATCCAAA
The DNA here is from genome assembly GCA_030556195.1 of Anolis apletophallus. NCBI lineage: Eukaryota > Metazoa > Chordata > Lepidosauria > Squamata > Anolidae > Anolis > Anolis apletophallus. The sequence continues at coordinate 68,765,963 of JARBWK010000004.1, forward strand.
TAGGAATTGATGTAATTGATCTTATCTACAAAGTACCTTACAGTCTGATCACAGTAGGTTCTCAATGGCTTGCTGCCAACAGCTAAATGGACCTGAACAAAACAGGTTCTTCACACACACACTAGATACATGCATTAAAGTTTCACTGGATAAGCTTACACAAGATGAGGGCTAGATTACCAATGGTGCCTTTAAAGCAAATGTTCAAGGCCTCTCAATGGATGAGGTTCCAACATGCTACCGGCCCCCTGCAACCTACTTCTTTCATACTTCTTTGTAGTGTGATACTGAAAAGAGTGGGAGCTTAGCTATCTCTTTTTTCCCCCTCTACAAGGATTGATACCCTTTTTTTCCATCTGTAGCATGACTTAACAGAGGGGTCTCATTGTTTCTATGTCTATAGTCTCAGTTTAGACTAACTCGGACACAAGTAAATGGGTGTCAAGAGCCATCCCACTGGTGGGCCCCAAGAGCAGCTGACACTAGTACCAGGGAGGACTCCTCTTGGCCCAGGAGCACTGTCAAGTCTGAGCTGCTATAACATGAAGTAGGTGTCCCAACAACAGCTCTCACACATCTACTCAAACGAGGTACTGTTTTTAGAATTGCTCAGGACTCCAGCCCCATTAATCTGGCTTTGTCAACAGGGACATAGAAAGTGTCCCTTTACCATTGCCACTGCACCAGAGTAGTATCTAAAATTACAATTAATCGTACTTATTGGAAAGATTGAAACATTACTTTCTGCAGGATTTGAATTGTCTTCAATATTTGAAGTACTGTATTTTTGGTTTGGGTCTTGGTTTATAAGAGCCATGTTAAGAATAAAGTGTTGGCTTAGCAATAAATGGCTTCAACTTCAGCTTGAGTATCTGTCATCAAAAATACTTGAGACCAAAAGTGTTTTAGATTTTGGATTTTTTCAGATTTTGATATACATGCATTTGCCTCTATGTATATAATGAGATAGCCTGGAGATAGGGCCTAAATCTAAACATAAAATTCATTGATGTTTTATTGACACATTATACACATGGTCTGAACATAGCCTTACAGACATTTTAAATAATTTTGTGCATAAAATAAAGTTTGTGTCTCCTGAACCACGAGAAAGCAAAGTTATCATTATCTCAGCCACCCATGTGGACAATTTCAGATTTTGAAATATTTCAGTTTTTGAAATTCTGGATACTCAACCTTTACTGAAAGAAATGACAAAATCTAATGCTCAGAGCACAAAGATAACTTTGTGTGGACTGACCCTCCAAGTGCAAAAGGCCTGCACTTTATCTGTCTAGCTGTGCTTGTCAACAAACAGAATGCCGACTCTGAAGCAGATGTTTGCTGCTGGCTCCAAACATTGATAGTGATGAGTAAAAAGGTCTGGAAGAACTGTGCTGTCAAACAAGATAATAACCCTTCAGTAGATTGCCTTTTGCTTCCATGTGACATAATACTGATGGTATGGCATACAATGGAATGACTCAACTTCATATCGTATCTTGAAAAAGAGCTCTCACACTGACATCGCTTCTCTGAAAACATCGAGACATAATTGGACACCTAAGCTGAAGCATACTGTTTCTGTCAGAATCTGTAACCCCCTCTCTCCAATGAGACTTCTCTGTGAGGATACGGATTTAGGGTGCATGGGAGACTACAAGAAGCAGGGGATCAGTGTATCTGGCAGAAGCAATGGTATCCTGCTTAAGGACCCAATTGGGTATTGTACACTCAATATAAGAGTTATGATACATAATTTGAACAATGATGTATTAAGCATCTTCTTGTAACTGCATGAAGCTTTACTTTCAAGTCGTTTGAAAAATCTGACCTATTTTCTCTCCTTTTTCCAAAAGAAATGAACCTAGAAAAGATTGTGACGAAAAGCAGAAGTGAAGCAGATTATATAAGGAGGGGAAGTGACTTTTTAGGAGGAAAAATGTCTTTATAGAAAGTGATAGGTCAAAATTGCAAGGCAAGTTATTTACTTAGTTGGAATGAGTGGTGTTGTCATGACCAGAGCTCAGAGCTTGGAAAGGTTACTTTTGGAGTACAACACACAGAATCACCCAATCAATACATTTTGGCTGGGGATTATGCAAGAGGTACTCCAGAAAAGATTTTCTGGGCTCTGTTGCTGACAAGCATATACAGACAAAGAATGCTACATCAAATTAACCACTTTATGAACATAATTCATTGGGATAAAGCACAGGCTAAGGTTAACTTTCCCAGCAAATCAGTAGGATCTAATTCTGAGCCTCTACCATAGAACGATAGCATGATAGAATCATAGTTGGAAGAGACCATGTGGGCCATCCAGTCCAACTCCCTGCCAAGAAGTAGGAAAAATCACATTCAAAGCATCACTGACAGATGGCCATCCAGCCTCTGCTTAAAAGCCTCCAAAAAGGCGCATCTATTACACTCCAGGGCACAGAATTCCACAGTCAGAAAGCTTTTCCTCATGTTTAGGTGGAATCTCCTTTCCTGTAGTTTGAAGCGATTGTTCTGTGTCCTAGTCTCCAGGGCAGCAGAAAAGTTTGCTCCATCCTCCCTATGACTTCCTTTCACATATTTATACATGGTCATCATGTATCCTCTACTTCTCTTCTGCTGGCTAAACATGCCCAGATCCAAGCTGCTCCTCATAGGGCTTGTTCTTCAGACCCTTGATTATTTTAGTCGCCCTCCTCTGGACACATTCCAGTTCGTCAACATCTCCCCTCAATTTCAGTGACCAGAATTGGATCACATCCCATCCATGTCTAAACAGTTCATGCAACAGGAATTTCTCAAAAATCCCCTAAGAATTAATATCATACCTAAACTAAATTAAATATTGTCATATCAGCACCAATGAAAATAGGTTGGGTTTGTGGATTAGAAATGCTGCTTTAAGTCCCTCACATCTCCACAACAGAGACATCACACTGATCTGAATGTGGATCAATATAAAGAGATTGTAGATTGCTGAAATGTAAGCATTTCAGAGTATGAAAGGTTTATGGCTTTTCTATGCTTTTAGGGGGGGGGGGAGCCTAGAGTAAAGATCATGATAGAAACAGCACTGAAACAAATGACTGCCTAGTTAATTTATTTTCTGTCCAAATAATGGAACACAAAACATTTGATATAATAATGGTTGACATTGCAGCAGGAGTCAGGTCACATTAGTCTATCGATTCCTGGAACTAGTGTTCTCTCTATCCTTTTTTCCCCTTCCTAATCTGAAGAAGAGCAACTCTTATGTAACTAAGCTAAAAGGAACACATGCCAAGGGAGCCGATGTGAGTTCTAACACTAGGCTTGACTGGATAAACACAAAACAGAGTTCTTATTGACTAGAAGCCACTTAATCTTATGTTAGCTTTCAAGGTAAATGGCTCATAACAATAGGAAGTAATAAACAAAAGACGAAGGAGTCAGAACGGCTTCTATATTTTTTTGCATACAAAAACGTGTATAAGGCATAACATGTGCAGCTTTCTGATTTTTTGAAAATGTGATACTGTATCAGGAAGCTGACAAAAAGATTCCCACATATGTTTGGGTTAAAATTATATCCTTGTTTCTTCTACAGCATTTAATTCATAGCTTCTTGTTTCATACACAACGTAATATCAAAACATAATATCAGAACTGAGCTATTAATAGAGTACTATCCTGTGGAATAATCTGAACAAATGGGAAATGTTTGATTTAGACTTCTTCCCTTTTTAAGGGCATGTTGTGAAAACAGACAATATTTTATCATGCACTTGACACAACCTCAAAACTAAATGGAATTCGACTCTCCCTTTTTGACAAGTCACCTCTCAGCACCTCTTAAGTAGTGCATGATCACATCCTTCAAGTTCTAGCACTTTACAGCAAGATAATTGGATATTTCCATTTTCTTTTCACAGAGCAATGATTGACATTGCTATTAAAAGTGACAGATGACCTTCAAAGACTTGGACTTGAAGTTCATTTTCAGTAGACCTGCAAGAGATGTTTGGAGAATTCTCAGGCATAAATATGAAGCATTTGGACACAATTTGATATCCTAGTGCGCACTTTCCAAACCTAAGTTACCAGTGAAAAACCACACTTATCCATATGGCAAAAAGGATACACAACTAACCTTTTTGCAGGAGAAAGAGGGGACATACTGGAAAGTCTTGGAGTTAGAGACTTTCAGGACTGCCCTTCTTTCTCTTGCAAAAGATTGAGTTGCCTGTCCTGGGGCTATTTCACATGACGTAGTCATAGCATGATGATTCCACGTTAAATGCCATGTCTGCATCCTATGGAATCCCTGGGTTTGTAGTTTGGTCAGAGACACCAGAGTTCTCTTTGGCCATTTGAATGCTCCCTTCCTAGACTTCCAATCCCATATTCTATAGAACAGACCTGCAAACAGTGGAATCACAATGCTCTAATAGTGTGGTGTGAAAGGACACTTGGAAACTTCCAGGAACAGCAATTCACCTTTCAAATTGATCAAGGTCTGACATGCATTTTTCAACACTAAACAAATCCATCTTTCAACACTAGATGTGGATTTTTGACTACTTCTGATTTATTGTTATTGTGGTCTTGGCATTTTTCACAGTCCATTTGCCCCCTGGGAGCCTGAAGGCAGAAAATAGGCCCCATACCCATCAAAATTCTGACTTATGCATCAATCAAGAAGCCCAAATATGATTAGTCTGCAGAGCTCCTTGCATAAAACAGGAAACTTCATAGAATTTAACTCATTTAGATAAGAAGATCCAAACAGGAAAGGTCTACCTTGTATTGTTATTCCCATTAACATTAAGATACAGTTAAAAAACATAAATAAGAAACTGAAAGAAAACAAAGAAAATAATGATTTCAACCTAAATTGGCAAAACAGACCGACTGATAGTTTCCATCTCTTTGGTCTGAACCAAATCATATACTGTATAGTTTGCTGTGACTGTTATTTTTGCTGTTTAGGCTTCTTGAGAAAATATTTTATATATAGTTTTCTGTTTAATCAAAAAGATAATAGCTCCTTCCACTTCATTCAATGCTATTCCGCAGCAACTAGCAGGCGCAGTCACACTTTGTTAATGGCAAATTACAGAAACTGAAATTATATACTGATACGCTTGAAATGATATATTATGTTTTTCTGCCCCATGACTATCTTAAAACCATTTTGCCCAATACTTGAACTTCACCATAATTTATTCTACTATCCCAAATGTCTACAGAGTTTCCCAAAAAGTATGTTTTTAAAAGATTTAGGAGATATAATTTGCTCTTTTTCTCCATGTTACACTGACCTAGGCCTGGGAATGGACTATATACACTTCTGCAGTAGAGATATGATAGGTTTATGGTTTTATTTTGCAATCCATCAGGAACAGGAATGAAAGTTTTACTGCAATATAAATGGGAAAATTCCAGCTGTCCAATAGAAAAAGTCCACTACTGTGATCAATTCCATACTACTGAACCACCCCAAAAATAAAATAAATGCTGCACTGTTGAGCCGCTTTTCAAGGTTTTAAACAATAAAATCTTCCATCTCTTATATAGTTTATCTAATAACGTTAATACAGCTTTGTACAAAAAAAAAACTAAAACAAAATCTTCACTGAGATTTTTCTTAGTATGATGACAGCTATGCTGAAAACTTTGCCCAAAAGGCCAGTCTTATCATTTGGTTGGTTGAGTGAGGCAATTTTTCTGTTCTACTATGGCAGAGCAATGGCAGTCCCTGACCATATCTTGCATCTCCAGAACTATGCCTCATTGACAGTGTTGAAGTAAGATGCAACTGTCAATCCAGTTGCCTTATATGTATATGCATTCATTTATTTATTGTATTAATATCCCACCTTTCTCTATCCCGAAGGTGGCTTTACATATGGCAACTATTTGATGCCTTTAGACAACAGACAATTAAATACATTTAAGTTATTTTTTTTAAAAAAAATACTTAAAATACACATTAAAACATATAAACATTATAACCACTATTAAAATCATGCCATCCACAATCACAATCTAGGGCATGTAGTAGATGCAAGTTACTCCTTTGCTTTAGGCATCAAGATATCTTAGATTGGCCTTGGTAGCATATAACTCACTCTGATGTTACTTGGCAGCATGACTGCCCTGTGAAGTGTTGGATGGTGTGGTATGCCTGGAAATTGCCCGACTTACCAGGCAAGGCCTGTTGTGGCAGTGGGTGCCCTCCTGCCAGACATGCTGGAAGCTAGGAGCTTCTCCCTCCCAGAAGCCCACGGTCCCACCCAGGACCTTGGATTGGCCAGGAGCCGGCCGCTCCCTTTGCCCAACAGACTTAAATAAGCTGTGAGTGGGCCTTCACAGGCACTAGGCCAGCTTTGGATTGTCCTCCCACCCACCCTGCATGACTGTTATGTTTTTGTACATTGTTGCAATTGTTTGGTCTTTGTTAATTCGTCATAACTTGGGTTGGCATGTGGCATGGACCCTGGATCTGGTGTCTGTCCCTCCCCTAATGGCCGGGGAGGGAACATCCGATGGTTCCCAGGGGTACCGTGATTTGTTGCCCAGTATTGTGCCTGGGGGGGGGGGGTTCTGTTGGGTTCTTTAGGTATTGGCCAACAGCGGGCTGATCAATCTTGATCCAGAACCCATGCCTGGCAGCCAACCCTTTGTTTCTGTAATCAATAAATAAGTTGTGGCTATTTTTACTCCACCTCTGTGTCAGTGTCATCTCTGGTTATGGAAGTATTTAGATTATTTAGTACATTTGCTAAATTGGCTGCTAAGGAAGGGTTCCTTTATGCCAGTCGCACTGTGTCCCACTAAACACAATGGCCCACCAGAAATATCTTCATTACAGCTCGAAGAAAATAACTTGAGCATGAGTACAGGCAAGACCTGGCTCATGCTGCATGAGGAAAGGGGACCATAGGAGTCAATCAGCTAAACATTTTCCTCATACTTTAAGCTCTGTATTTGACTGGGTGGAATTCATTATAGGGGCAGGATACTTGACTTAACTGTATTTGATATGCCCCAGACTTTATTTGCAGCTGTAAGAGCTTCACCAGGGCCTGAATAGATCTCGCTCTTGCTATCTCTCAAACGCATACACTATTTTGGTGGTTTGGGCATTGGGGCCAAAAAGATATGCTAATGACATCATATGACTTGCAAAAAAATAGCAAAGGCTTAGAATAGCTATCAAAGAAAGGTGAGGAAGCAAGTACAAGGGCAGGATGATAGTTTATTCATTCATACTGGTATAACTGAATATACAGTTCAACAAAGAGAACTTTTACTGTCTGCATTTTCTGGCCATTGTTATGATTTATTTCCTTCATGATATTATTTATTTAATGTATTTATTTATTTATTTCGGCTTAATAGACTGCTCTATCCAAAGCTCAGAGAGGTTTACAGCACATAAAATATACAGGTTAAAACACATAAAACAACATTATAAAAATTTAAAAACCCCACTCCCTACAATAGAACTACAGCAGATTAACACATAGTGCAGGTGGCAATGACGCGGCAGGATGGCAAGTTATGGCAGGCACCAGTCAAGCGCCAAATGCCTGCCTAAATAACCAGGTCTTACAGGACCTGCGGAATGTCATTAAGTCCCGTAGGGCTCGCGTCTCCTCTGGCAGCGAGTTCCATAAGGTCAGCACGGCCACAGAAAACGCCCTCTGCCGCGTACTGGATAGCCTGCAAGTCTTTATACCGGGAACCTCCAACATGTTGAGCCCCTCTGAGCGCAGTGATCTTCTGGGCACATACGGGGTAAGCCGCTCCCTCAAGTACACTGGCCCCAAACCATGTAAGGCTTTGAAAGTTAAAACTAACACCTTGAAGGAGACCTGGAATTCAATTGGCAGCCAGTGCAGTTCGTGCAGAAGTGGTGTTATTTGAGCCGTTCTTGTGGCTCCTAGGAGCAGGTGTGCTGCTGCATTCTGCACCAGCTTGAGTTTCCAGATCGCCAACAAAGTTAGGCCAATGTACAGCGCCTTACAGTAATCGAGCCTCGAGTTGACCGTGGCTTGGATTACCGTGGCCAGGTCGCAGCGGGAGAGGTAGGGAGCCAGATGTTTTACTAAAAGTAATTTTGTTATAGAGAGTAAGGGGTGCTAAAATGATCCACAATGAGTGTCAAATGTACTAGGTATATACCTGTTTATGTTTGGGGAGTTTTATCCAGGAAAAAAACTTAATAAATAAGTGACTGGAAATCTATATATCAGATCAGAAGCGAGCAAGGAAGAAAAGACCCACCTCCCTGTAAGAAATCAATAACTCATATTATAGTCAGGAAATAATGAAATAACTCATTTTTTCCACTTTACACTGTAATTTATTTTCATGAAGGCTTCTCAAACGTTTTCTTTTCTCCTACCTAGTGATAGTCACAAGACAAAGCATTTTCAATAGACTACAATTGTCTTTCCTTTTAGTAATTTTCTAGTTTCTGTATCAAAAACATAATCTTCCTCCCACAGTTCCTTTTCTCTACTTATCCATTTTCTCCTACTCAATAGATTTTATGCACCTATATCTTTAGAGAAAAGGAGGTGGGAAGAAGGAAAAATCCAAAACAGCAAAGTTTCCTTGAAATATTTGGATGGCTAGGAGGCTATCATGAATTCATAAAGTCTACTACATTTGACTTTATTATTCTTCGGGGGTTATTGTTGCTGTTTGCCTTTCACTTGACTGCAACACATAGATACTATCATAGGGCGAGATTTCTTGGCAAGATTTCTTCAGAGTAGGTTTTCCATTTGACTTCTTTTTAGGATGAGAAACCCACTGTAGGTTTCCATGGTTGAGCAGGTATTTGAAGTTTTGGGCTCATTTACATGGCCATTATAACCTGTATCCACTCTCTACACTTGAACCCAACCTAATGTGATGAACACTGTGGCTTCCCACATTTTAAGTGTAGCACTCAGTGGAATTTAGTAAATATTATGAATGGTGAGTTTGCTTCTTGCTGTCCCCACAATGCTGCTGCGCTTCCATCAAGCACTGCAGGGTAAACCAAGTTAATCTGGTTTAGGATCACAATAGGAAAAATCTGGGGATACTATGGAGTTTTCCTGCTTTGGGACAATATGGACAGCAGGATGAAATCCACTTTGGACCGGTCCACTGTCTACACTTCCACCTTTACTAAACCCAGGCTAAATTAGTAACATGAAGTGAAACAGCTTCTGAGTAGACAAATAAAGATTCCCACTGAGTCCAAACAGAACACACAGAGTCCCAGTATATGATCATTTGATGCTTTACCAGAAGAATGCCGTGTGGAATATGATTTGTGTAACTCACTAATATGATGATACCACGCTGCATTTCTTCACTCTTTGGATTTCCAATATAATTTTTGTTGTTCATCATATACTGGGACTCTGTGTGTTCTGTTTGGACTCAGTGGGAATCTTTATTTGTCTACTCAGAAGCTGTTTCACTTCATGTTACTAATTTAGCCTGGGTTTAGTACACTTGCTGCAACTTCCCCAGTGATTCAATTGTACACTTCCACCTTTCCCATTTCTTTCTTATTTTCTTTTCTTTTTTAAAATTTCATGTCACCACTGCACTTGGTCATTTACAAGTAAAAGAAAAAAACTAAACAGTTCCCCGCACTTAAGCTTACAATCTAATTAAGACATGACACAAAAGAAAAAGGAGATGGCAATGTGGGATGGGTCTTCTCTGCAACTCAGTCCTGATCCATTTTTGTCTCCTGCCCCCATTTTTGTCCACACCTACATCATATAATTAATGCAGTTTGCCACCACTTTAACTGTAATGGCTCAATGCTATGGAGTCATGGAGGGAGAGGGGCTGTAATTTGATGAGGCAAAAGCATTATTTGTCAGAAAAGGCTAAAGAGCTTGTTAAAAAGTGCTGGTAGAATCATAGAGTTGGAGGATACCTCATAGGCCATCCAGTCCAACCCCTTACGAAGAAGCAGGAAAATTGCATTCAAAGCACCCTCGACAGATGGTCACCCTGCCTCTGTTTTAAATCCTCCAAAGAAGGAGCCTCCACCTCAATCCGGGACAGAATGTTCCACTGCTGAACAGCTCTCCCAGTTAGGAAGTTCAGGTAGAATCTCCTTTTCTGCAATTTGAAGCCATTGTTCAGTGTCCTAGTCTCCAGGGCAGCAGAAAACAAGCTTGCTCCCTCCTCCCTATGACTTCCCCCCATTGGCTTTTTTTTGCCGCCACATCACATTGTCGGTTCATGTTTAGCTTGTTGACCACAAGGACTCCAAGATGTTATTCACATGTACTACTGTCAAGCAAGGCGTCCCCTATTCTGTATCGTTGCATTTCATTTTTTCTGCCTATGTGGAGTATCTTGCATTTGTCGCTGTTGAACTTCATTTTGTTAGTTTTGGACCATTTCTCTAATCTGTTCAGATAGTTTTGAACTTTGCTCCTGTCTTCTGGGGTATTAGCTATCCCTCCCAATTTGGTCATCTGCAAATTTGATGATCATGCCTTCTAACCTTTCATCTAAGTCATTAATAAAAATGTTGAACCCCACTATGGGTTTTGTTTTACAATATTGTTTTACAGTACTATAACTAACAAGCTTAACAATGAGTCAAGGATATAAACTGTATTATAAATAGTGTATGGATGCCTCTATTCACAAATACAGGATTTCCAAGATTTTATACTGTTGCAGTCTCTGTAACAATAGAATTATGCGGGAGAGGAGCATGGATAAAGAAGGACAAAAGTATCAGTTAGTTGAAATATATACATTTAATATTGATAGCGAAGCTTTACTTTCTTGTGGATTGTTATTCCAGTAATTCAATTCTTGTGGGTAGGGGATGGTAGAATGAAATGCACCATCCATCCCAAAGGACACAGAGAATGAAATGTAACTGATGAGAACAGTTTTTTAAAAAACAATAATTCATCCCCTTATCTTTGAGTTCTAACAGAAAAAACAATCCCAAGGTCAAACATTTCCAGCTAATAAGGAGCAAAGTCAATGGTCAGCTGACCATTTACTGCCAAGACATACCATCACCATGACCCATGGTTCGATTAAATTCCAGGAACAGAATATGTTATATTTTTCTACTTATTGAATTTTAGTCAGTCTTGTATCTCAATAGTATTTATTTTAGCTGATGTCTCCCATTACTCACTTTGCCCTTTATCCTTTCCCAAAGAGCTGAACATGGGAGTTCATGAGAAATGAAGAAAAAGATGTAAAATATTTTATCCATAAATGAACCCTATTGAAATTTTATCTGATTGATGTATGATCCCAGCTAAAGTTCCAGTTCTTATTGCCCTGACCTCTGCAAGAGACTATATAAAAACAAGAGTCTTGACCATGACGTCAGATAAATTCTGTTACATTCAAACTGATGTAGCCTTTGCTGATATTATGTCAGTAACCACATGTTCTTAAGATGCATGATTGTCCCATGTTAAGGTACCTCATATATACTCCAAAGCTGGAAGCGGAAAGAGTAGCCTTCTACAATCTGGTGTCCAAGTCAGTGCCATACCCTGTACTTTTTATTTTTAAACATAAATATTTGGGATGAAGAAAAACATTGAACTAATAGAGACTGAAGTCTTCTAACTCTGCTCATATGATAGATAAGCTTTGGACATTGTGAGAGTGGAAGGGAGAGTGCTGGTTGGTTGGATTTGTATTTATAATTAGAATACAAGTATATTACAGTTCCATTTATCTAGTTTTTAATGGTAGCAGTTATGTACACACACATACACAACTGCTACAAAGCAACCATGTGAGAGCAGGCAGCAATAAACTGCCATCAAGATGGAGACTTTCGATATCTGAGACAGTACACTGAATGGCACCATTTTCCCAACACACAGGACAGAGTACTCATAGTCTCCCCAACACTTTCAATGTGAAACCCCCTTGGATGGAGCTTTTGCACTTTCTAAGGCAAGTATCATTCCAGTGGCCCTCTCAATCAAGCTGAAAGGCAGTTCCCAGATTGAATTCTGAGGCTTCTATGAAATGAAACCTACCAACATATAATAACTTTATTCTTATATCCCACCACCATCTCTCCAAAGGGACTCACTGTGGCTTATAGATGACACAAAGTGCCTAAAAAACTATAAAAATTAAGCACAATATAAAATACAATAAAATAAAACACATACCATATAAAAACATCAACTCCAGCTCAATAAACTGAGGTCCTATGGAGAAAAAACATTTTCCATCCTGTTATAAATGCTCCCATTTTATGCTGTGGAACAGGCATTCCCAAACTGCAACCCTTCAGCTGTCTAGGCCGGGCTTTAGCACAGCTGGTAAATCACCAATAGCAATAAGATCTTACCAACCAAAAGGGTTCAAAACCTGGGGTATGGTGAGCATTCGACTGTCAGCCCAGCTTACTGTCCACCTAAGCAGTTTGAAAACAGCTTGAGAGCTGTAAGTAATTAGTTACCGCTTAAAGTAGGGGGAATTATTTTACAGCACCATAAAAGGAAAAACCAGAAATTCTGGTGACCAAAAGGAAGGAGGAAGTCTGTGATGGCTCCTCGTCATAGAAGATGGAGCAACAGCAAACCCATGTGGCCAGAATTGAGCATAACCTCCAGAGTGCCAAAGCTAGATGCTAGCACAACATGCCTCTATGTGTCTGTTTGTCCTGTCTGTTTTAACAGCATTGGATGTTTGCCATGTACAGTATGTGTTCTGTGATCTGCCCTGAGTCCCCTTGGGGAGTTAGGGCAGAATATAAATAAAATATATGCCAACTTCCAGAATTGCTGTCCATTGCACCAGCTGGCTAGGGCTTCTTGGAGTTGAGGGCCCAAACACTGGAGGGCCACAATTTGAGGATGCCTGCTGGTTGCTGGTGTTTTGTTGCAGTCAACTCAGCAATCCAAATAGGCAGTGTGTAGGTCACTGAGCAGGCAATATTATGCTCTACCAAGCTTGCACACTGCATGTCACATAAAACTAAGCATATATACTTGGATATTCTACTGAATCCAATGGGACAAAATTCCAACCAAGCATACATTGGATTAAAATTCCAGAATGCTAATTAATATCTGTAACTAAGGATGTTATCCCATCTTAACTTTTCCCTGTTTTTTTTACCATCTTTGTACGCTGGCAAAATGGATTCCCATAGAGACCATCCCATGACATATAAACACTTCCAGTGCCCCCCTGTGGGAATCCATCTTGCCAGCATGCAAAGAAAGTAAGAAGTCTCAGTTTTCAGGAGTAGAGTATTTCCTGTTTCCTGATCGAAGAAAGGAAGCAGCAGAAAACCAGAAGAAGCCACTCTTTAGGATGCTTTCCCCCTCTTTCTTCTGCTTCCCACCACTTCTCTCCCGTCTATGGGATAACGTTGAATGAAGAAGTCTCCTATACTCTAAAAGTATAGTTTTTGGAAATAGAAGTGTGCCTCTAAAACTAGATAAACTGGTATTTATAATAACAATCAAGGATTAGAGAGACCTTTTCTTACTGAGCACACCTGGATGGCATGGAGCCTAGAAGTGGATTACCTTTAAAAGGTTAGCTGTTAATAAGTGAAATTGGTTTTTATTGTAACTTTCCAAATGGGAGTGTTGCCTAGGAACAGCAGAATTGTAATAGGCTTCACTACTCTTTGGATACCAAATATATATGGTCCTTCTAGGGTGGGTACGAACTTCTATAAAGCCTTTCACCAAAAGACCAATGAACCCAAGGTTTGTGACCTTCAACAAGATTATGACCTTCTTTCATAAAGATGATGTTTTAGTTACAGACATTTGAAATTATGAAGCACAGAGTTATGAAATTAAATTTGGGGGCTGGGTAAACAGTATTTACCTCAAGTTCACATTTCTCTACATCATGTTATTAGTCTTCACTTGACAGGACATCTCTATGTTGTGAGCTGGTGGAAGATTTGGAGCAGAAAATTACAGTACAGAAGGAGATTATGGTGCTTCACTACCTCTCTCTCTCACCCCATTTGCCTTAACTCAATTGCTAGTTTTAACTAGAATAAACCCGCTGAAGCAAACGGACTGACTGAAAAACTGAATTCAGCAAGTGATTAAAAGGATCATCTAGCTCAATGGACCACCAGTGGTCTGCAAGAATGAAAATATAGTCCAAGGCCTCACCATTACTACACCATTGCCTTGAAACCACTCGGCAATGAGATCAACTGGTCTCATGAATCCCTCTTATAGTGCTGAGGCAATGGGGATGTCAGGAAGGGAGAGGCTGACTACTCACCAAATATTACTACTACCACATTAGCTCTAGATTATTAAATATGGGTTTCTGTGGGCAAGCAGATGGCAATGACGGGATGGCATATGTTCTGAATCAGAAACTAGAGCTGATGTGGAAACTAGAGCCAATGCAATTTTATGAATGAGAACCCCAAATAACCAAACTGAATCTAAAGTTGACCAAAAACCAATTCCGAACCCTTTTGGTACTCTTGTTGGAGAGTGATCCCTGGTCAAAATGGTTCCTGGGCAAAAAAGGTTAGAAATCACTGATCTAGCTGAAGCCAACAAATTGCATTCAGGTAATTGATTCAAGTGGCACAGTGGGTTAAAGAGCTGAGCTGCTGAACTTTCTGACCGAAAGGTCACAGATTCGAATCCGGAAAAGAAGGTAAGCTCCCTCTGTTAGCCCCAGCTTCTGCCAACCTAGCAGTTAGAAAACATGCAAATATGAGAAGATCAATAAGTACTGCTCCGGCTGGAAGGTAACGGCACTCCATGCAGTCATGCCAGCCACTACAAGTGGCTATGTTCAACACCAGCTCTTCAGCTTAGAAATGGAGATGAGCACCAACCCCCAGAGTCAGACACAACTAGGCTTAATGTCAGGGAAAACCTTTACCTTTAACCTGATTGATTCCAACGCCAGGAAAATAAACCACAGCACTACCAAGCGAATAGGAAGTAAACCAGACAGTGAATTCCCTCTGAATTCAGACACTATGGGCTGAACATTGCTCACTCCTGAGCTATACAACTTTTTAACTTCTTCATGTTTCAACTGCAAGTGACCAGGAGGAGAACCTACATGTTCATTCATTCATAACAAGCAGAATTCTGACTTATTATAACATGCAGATGACACCCAACTCTACTACTAATGTCCACCTAATTTCAAGGAAGCCTCTCAGACCCTGAACCAGTGTCCGACAGCTGTGGTGGACTGGATGAAAGCTAACAGGTTGAAACTTAATCCCGACAAGACAGGTCCTCCTGGTCTGTTGTGGGGCCAATCGGGGTATTGGGTGGCAACCTGTGCTCGATGGGATTACACTCCCCCTGAAGGCATAGGTCTGTAGCTTGGGGGTCTTCCTGGATTCAACGCTGATGCTTGATGCTCAGGTGTCGGCGGGGGCCGGGAGGGCCTTTGCACAATCAAACTTGTGCGCCAGTTGCGACTATACCTCGTGAAGTCTGATTTGGCCAGGGTGGTCCACACCTTGGTTACATCCAGATTGGACTATTGCAGTGCGTTCTACGTGGGGCTGCCCTTGAAGATGGCCCAGAAATTATAACTGGTACAATGGGTGGCAGCCAGGCTCCTTATTGGAGCAAACTATAGGGAGCATACAATGCCCATATTAAAACAGCTTCATTGGCTACCGATAAGTTGCCAAGCCAAATTCAAGATGCAGGTCATGACCTATAAAGCCCTAAACAGTTCGGGCTCTTCCTATTTTTGCGATAGCATCTACATCTATGAACTGGCACAAACTCTAAGTTCCTCCGGGGAGGCCCTCCTCTCGCTCTCACCTCCATCACAAGCACGGTTGGTGAGGACGAGAGAGAGGGCCTTCTCGGCAGTGATCCCCCGCCTATGGAATGCCCTTCCAAGGGAAATAAGACAGGCCCCATCCCTTCCCTCTTTCTGTAAGAGTTTGAAGACTTGGTGGTTTCAGCAAATCTTCGAGAGTGACTAGTGCTAGCTCAGCCCAGACACAGTCCGGACACGACCTAGCCCCCTATATATTACCCTGATCATTCTCCTAACAGGCCCCTGGAAATAGTTTTTGTCCCCGCTTTTGTCATTTTACCTATTACAGTACTGTACCCAAATGCTGTTCTTATCTTAGTTCAATTTTTATCAGTTTTGACCCAGCCTTTTAATTGTTCTGACCCATTGCTTTTCCATGCCCTAACAAATAGACATGAAGAGCAGGACTTTTTCTTTTAAGATGTATGTGTTGTTGGGTAATTCCATGCTTATGTTACTGTTACTGTTATTATTTGATCATGTAGTGACTCTGTATGTTTTGATGTTGTTTGGAAACCGCCCTGATTTCCCCCAGGGAGATAGAGTGATATATAAATAAAGTTGTTGTTGTTATTATTATTATGCAAATCCAACCATTTGATTGGATAGCTAACAATGTTCCAGTCATTCTGGAACTATATATAACCCATCGCAAATCAGGGTTCATCCCTACTATAACTGTCTGGGGACTAGAATGGGTGGTAGACAGCATATAGTCAATCCCCTCCAAGAAGGAAATAAAATACAAGGGCATATTATTTATTGATTGATTGATTGATTGATAGCATGTCTATCCCGTCCTTCTCATTTCTGAAGAAGGACTCAGGATGGCTACCAGCAGACACCATTCAGTGCCAAACAATACACAGCATAAATACATTTAACCTACATTAAAAACAGTTATAAATATATTAAAACAATTCGCCATTTCATGTCATCCTCCAAGTCAATCCATAGGGGCTTTTACTCAGTTCAGTTAGAGCAGTGGTTCTCAACTTGTTGGCCCCCAGGTGTTTTGGCCTACAACTCCCAGAAATCCCAGCCAGTTTACCAGCTGTTAGGATTTCTGGGAGTTGACGGCCAAACACCTGGGGACCCACAGGTTGAGAACCACTGAGTTAGAGGTTGCCTGACAGTGCTGTCAGTGGAAGAGTAAGAGGGTTGGTTGGTTGGGTGAGGGTTTAAATGGCTTGCACTTCCCATCCACCATTTATCTTGGCCTCCCAGTCCCTATGAAAACAAACTATCTCTATATAATCCTCTTTGAAACTGGTCTCTCCCTATGGGGCTTATCAACTGCACTTAGCAGGCCATGGTTATCTTTCCTGCCTTTGCCCCAATTCCCTAAGGCTTTGGATACTATTGCTCTTCTTTTAGTTTTTTTGCCTCACTTCAGGGAGGTAATGGTATGATGTTACATATCATTTCTTCACATGATTACAAAAACTATTTCATTCCTATACTTAATGTGAAAATTGGATGGTATGGCCAAACTCAAACTAAAGGCAGAGGTTTTCCTTTGTGTCTTTTGCTCGGGCTTGAGATTCTACTACCATTACCCTTTACAGATTATCTTGGTATACCTTAAGGAGAAAGCAGGAATGCCTGAAAGGTAAAAGACATATTTATGGAATCTAACAATGGCTGGTTTCTGATTTTGCAAAGCTGCTTTTCCCTCTGGTGCTCAAAGAAGCAGGATAGGATCCTGTTCTCAGTTCACAGACCCATAAATCAGTTAGTCAGCTAGTATAAACTGACAAAGATTAATCCTGTCCCAAACAGTGAACCATATATATATATATATATATATATATATATATATATATATGTGTGTGTGTGTGTGTGTGTGTGTGTGTGTGTGTGTGTGTGTCATAGAAATCTTCTTTTCCTACAGTAGTATTTAACCTCATCTGTCATTGCACAAGTGCGGGTTAATTCAACCTCATGGGGATTTGAGATATCCATGGGAACATTAATACAGCCACAGGGGATTTTTATCCTCTTGTAGAATATATCTGTGATGGTTAAATATTTGAATACTATGCGATGCTTCATACCTTACCTGAGGCAGATTTTCTTATCTTACAAGGGTCTCTTGCGTGAACAATGTAAACTTACAATGTTAGCTTTAGTGGCTTCAAAAGAGAATTAAAGAATACCAAGGGTTTGGATTAGGACTGATTTTTTTTTCTCCCATTATGTGAACCCAGTCTGTGGTAGGAGTAGGGGCAATGGGATTTGAACTCTAAAAAAATCAACAATTCAGCAACTGCTCTGAATAAACTGGCAACACTGGTGCATAGGGACTTAGGCTGGATCTACACTGCCCTAAATCCCAGGATCTGTTCCCAGATTATCTGGTAAACTCATATAACCTGTTTCAAATCAGATAATTTGGGGTCAGATCCTGGGATATAAGGCAGTGTAGATCCATCCTTAGAAGCAATGAAGTTGTCTGTGATGGAACGCTATCCAGGTTGACCGCATAGTTCTGACCATAAGTTTCCTATCACACATCTTGCTTCTTCCCTCTAAAATCCATTCCTGAATCTGATACCCTGGCCATCAAAGTGACCCAAAAAGTGGATGTTAATCAGTGGGCTCAATCAGTGTGGTAATGTTTGAGCAAATCTTCCTCATTAAAAATGAATTACGTAGAACATTCAGACAGAGATGTCGAAAATAAAAACAGTAAGAGAGAAAAAACAGGAGGCGGAATCTAGATTTCCACTGCTTACTCACACAGTAACTTATAACATGTTAGTTTTAAACAATGGGCACTTCTCTTTAAATCCTTCCCCCATTCTTAGCTGCCTCAAATTTATTCAGACCTCCTCCATTCCCCTCTTCCTAACTAGTTCTATTTATATACCTACTTGTCCCCATCTGTGTTTCTTACTGGTGCTATTTAATAATTGTATAGACAAGCTTCTGGTTTTTACCCTTGTCCCTCATTTGCTCCTCAGAATGGTATTCCATGAGTTGTGATTGACAGGCACTACCCAGGCTTGTCCAACTCATCACTTCACACTTTCAAATACAATCTCAGACTTTTTTTTATTGTTTAGCATTGTGTCTTCTTAGTAGAAGCAGTTTCCATACTCCCACACATCACACCACCTGTTACCACCAACTGAACAGTTTAGGTAATTTAAGACTGTTTCTGGTTTTCTTTTTAGATTTAAGTGTATATAACTTCATTTCATTCAAAGCCCTGTTTCATTTGGACACCCTCCTGCTCATTCAGCTGTGTGGGGTCTTGGGTCTTTTGCTCTTATGTACTTCTGGAATGGCACCACTACCAGATATGTCAACTGGACATTCTCTGGTCTGAACCTGGCCAAATGTAACCTAGCTAATGTCTTTGGATTGTAACTACAATAATACCTTCATCACTGGATTTATTGATTATCAGTTATGGGAACAGATAGCCAGAAACATCTGCAGAGCTACAGTTTGCAGTGTCTGCAAGAAATTTAAAGAATATGCTTATCCCTGAGCTATGGAGACCAATAATGTGTAGCGTAGTGCTTTGTGATTGGGGCTGCAACTTAAATAAGCATGAAATTAATGCTTATTTCAAGGGGGTGTCATTGTATTCAAAGTCCAGTGAAACTCTCAACCGTAATTATGGTTGAGTCCCATGATTATGGACACTTATCTACAACTCAACTTCAAGAATCCTACTATGCCTCATCCTTGCCCATGACCACCATGGCTTGGAGCCTAGGAGGTCTAGTTTGTCCTACTTGGGAGGCCTCTGTTTTGAAGGGTGGAACTACAAAAAAAAAGTCATGCACTTGTCTTGACAATGATACAGCAAGAGAGTGGAGTGGAAGCACTCTGGTAGGGAATGTACTTCTTATAGTTTGGTTAAAGTGCAAGATTTCAGCCTTTAGTTTTCCAAGATGGTAAAGTGGCCCAAGAAAAATGTTTGCATTATTTTTGATTTTGTAGCTTGATCAAACTTTTAGCAACAAACAACTTCTAAGATACAAAAGGAGCTAATACAATATTTTAGAATGGAGGGCAGAGGATACATTGCATTTTTCTACACTTGTTTTAAATAAAAATTTAAGCTGAAAAAGTTTCTTTAATAAAATGGATTTGTTACTATGTTGTGCTGCTGAGACAAGGAACACCATATGTTGTGATTGTCTAAAGTGGTTAGCCAAGTTATATAATGTGCAATAATTTTGTTTCAATGGAATGTTGCTGTTGATTTTTATTTATTTACCCTATTTATACCCACCTTTCTCAACCCGAGAGGGGATTCAAGACAGCTTACATATAGGCAATTATTAAATGACTTAGAGAGACAAATAATTCTAATGACATTTAAATCAAAATTAAGATTAAAAATTAAAATTAATACATATTAAACATTTAAAAGCATTACATTCAGTTTTAAAATCATGTCATCCATAATCATAATCCATGGCCATTCCAATAGTCATTGCACATATTCCATATCTATTATTGCTTGATCCCAAAGCCACATTTTCACTTTCCTTCTGAAGGCCAGGAGGGAGGGGGCCGATCTAATGTCACTGAGGAGGGAGTTCCACAGCTGAGGGGCCACAACAGAGAAGGCCCTGTCTCTCATCCCCACCAGGAGCACCTGCAATGAAGGCGGGACTGAGAGCAGGGCCTCCCTAGATGATCTTAATCTCTGAGTTGGTTTATATGTTCAGACAGGTAAGCTGGGCCAGAGCCACTTATAAGAACTTAAGCCTTCAACAATAAAGCTTAACAGTACTTTGAAAATAAATTATATTATTGTTTTAAATTAGATAATTCTGAATAAAGAGACGCTTTGTAACTGCACAAAGAGTTGTGCAATGGCACTCCCTTCCAGCATCACTACCTAGATGCACAAGTTTAGCAAAAGGAAGCACAAGATCAGCAAAACTCCTAGGGCAAGGTTGAACTCCAGTCCTTGAGGCAAACTTGCTACTGCCCATCACTATCCTATAAAGAGCAGGACTGAACTTCCACTTGTTTGGTGTCATCCAACTCATTAGTGCAACAGGAAAAATAATTTTGTCAATATATTAGCAACACCTTGCTACAAATCTCCAGATACTTCAGTGGCTTCATAGATATTGAATACCTTCAGTGACAAAACTGAACCATGTGGGATTCCAGTTTTAAAAGCTATGGTATTAACCCAAGGTCTCACAGCTTGACTTAATGGATATGAATTTAGAGGACAGAACTGGAAACCCTGGAATGCAGTGTCCCCATTTGCCAATTCAGCCAGGCCATCCAGAGATTCAAGCCTGCCAAAATGTAAACAGGATGAATTTCCCACATTTGGTCTCTGGCAAATGCCATCCAGCAAAGCATTCAAAAAGTCTGCCCCCCCCCCTATTCTTGTCCCTGCCAGATCCATAGAACTTTCATTCTTGTTTCCAAATTACTTAGCATTCAATGCATGTGCCAAAGTTGCTCTTCAATTGTTTAGCAGAATAGATTGATAACTGATTTTTAAAAATCTCCGTAATGCTACCATCTTGAACACACAAACTAGGAAGTAAACCTATTTGAGCTAAACTGAATGAATATCTGAGTAGACATGAATACAATTGGGTTCTATCTCATGCATGCTTATGTGAAAATCAGTTTGATGCTCCTTGACACTTCTAGAAATGAAAGATGCAGGATATAAATAGTAGGATAAGCTTATTGCTAGCTCTGAAAACAGGGAAACTATACTTAATATTGAGGCAATATGTCACCCCAGAAAATGAAATTCTGCTTCTACTGTGCTGTGACTGCCATGCACAATAATTGCAAGTTGCTTGAAATTGTGACAGAATAAAAACATAAACAGTGAAAGTATCATATTAATTCAGTGAATCAAACAGAACTGGCAATTCACTTGGAAGGGCTTTTAATGGAATATAATGCTATATACTGTAATGTATAAAGCTATAGCAGTTTATGAGAACAGATATTTATTTTTATGCCTTCATAGAATCATAGAGTTGGAAGACACCACACGGACTATCCAGTCCAGCCTCTGCCATTAGGAGTTGAAGTCCAAAGCACCTGGAGGGCCAAAGTTTGCCCATGACTGATTTAGAGATTCTGGTAAACACAAGAGCAAGGCTATAACACAATAGCAGGAAAGCAGACAAAAAAGCCAAAGGCTTAGTAGAAAATATATGTAAGTATATAATTCAAGTAATTCATAAATACATACGTGCACCTAGGGTTTGACAATCCCGGGTGGAAATCCCCAGCACCAAGGAAAGGAGGGAAAATTCCCAGGTAAAGATACAATCCAAGCAAATAAAGGCAATATGCCCCGCACTGGGGAAATCCCAAAGGGTCACCCTACTTCTTTGGAAGCAGGGTTCAGGTCGGTCAAACCTTTCGATTGTAAATATGGGATGCTGTTATGCTACATAAACGCCTTGAAAAAGCCAAGCGGCGAAACGGTTTTTCAGCGGCCGAAAACACAGCGAATGCTTTCTGTCGGCGTATTTCCAACACGATCCCGTTCGAGGAGACTGCCATCTCTTGTCTCCCGCGTCCTGGAATCTTTCCCTACATGTCTACTATCATCCCGATCCTTTGAACATCTTTCCTTTTTCCCATCATTGGATTTACAATTGATTTAACCTAGTGGAACTGACTCTTTGGCACCACAGGACCATATTACCTACTGTATTGGAACTTTGGGACTTTCCCAGTGCGGGGCATATTGCCTTTATTTGCTTGGATTGTATCTTTACCTGGGAATTTTCCCTCCTTTCCTTGGTGCCGGGGATTTCTACCCGGGATTGTCAAACCCTAGGTGCACGTATGTATTTATGAATTACTTGAATTATATACTTATATATATTTTCTACTAAGCCTTTGGCTTTTTTGTCTGCTTACCTGATTTAGAGATTCTGCCAGAAAAATCAGGATATCCATGTGAATACAATCTGGAATATCCTGCTTTCTCAGAGAAAATACTCTCAATAAAGGATACAATCATACTTCATGTGATGCTGCTTGGATATGTTGACCTATACGAAAAAGGTCTCATAAATAGAACATAGTTATATGTTATAATTTGAAAAACTAGAGGGAAAAAACCAGCACAGCTATCTGAACATGTTACTAAATTCTGTATACATGAATATTTGTATATTTTGCACTGATTTTTCACTCTAATTGCAACTATTACATACAGGGAGATTTTGAAGTGAGTTTGGCTATGGGTTTTATTTTGCTTTTTGCCTTCAGGTTGTTAAATTCATATAGCCAATTGTTGAACAATATGATGATCTGTTAGATTTTGTTGTTGTTACTATGTAATTTTGTTAATTTTCACAGGATTCGTACATCAAATCTACTCAAATAATCTTAAAATAGGAGCCACCAGTAGCAGTATGGAATAAACCTTGTGCTGGCGGGACTGAAAACTCACAGGTCGGAGGTCCAAATCTTGGGAAAGCATTGATGAGCTCCCTCTGTCGGCTCCAGTTCCCCATGTGGGGACATGAGAGTAGCCTCCCACAAGGATGGTATAAGATCAAAATATCCAGGTATCTCCTGGACAGTGTTCTTGCAGACAGCCAGTTCTCTCACACCAGAAGCGAGTTGCAGTTTCTCAAGTCACTCCTCACACACACACACACACACACACACAAATATCTGAAAATGAACTAACAATATATCAGTCTGGCATGGCAGACTGGGACACACATCATAACATGAGGTTTTTGAGTAGTAAAATGTATTTTTGCTATGTTGTCAAAAGAATTTGTTACTTTTTGTTTTGACTACCATATTTTTCCCTCTGTTCATTCAAAAAGATAGCTGAGGCATAAAAATAGTCCTGGTGTCTTAGCAATCAAAGTATACTTAATTAAGTATTTGCTGTGGCATATTTGAGTCTATCTGGTATATGAGGGTTCCAGTAGAACTGAGTTTCCATTTGGGGGGCAAAAAATAGTGGGGAATGACTTTAGTAAAAATCTGATTATACATTCACTGGTAATTTCCATTCCTCTAATTAGGCTGAAAATCAACGACTGCACAAATTGCTTCGAAAAGATCTCCATGAGCCTGCACTGAATGAGTTTGTACAGACCATCTACCACATTACTATTTCTACTCCTAAAGCTGAGGGATCAAAGATAGTGCTGAAATCTTTAATTTCTGGCCTAAAATAACAATGCAAGTGACTTGAGACAGCACATATCATAAGCAAATGAACACCATTCGTCTTCTATCTCTTAAACTGCCCAGAAAATGTCAAGTTCCCCTACATGCCCTGGTCATGAAAAACAATGTTTACTATTGTACAAATACAGAACAGTCTATGATTAGACTATTTATTAACAGTCAGAGAGTGAAACAGAATACAGCCTATAACTTTTTGCAAAGTACGTAATTCAATACAATACCAACTAAAATGCAGCTTTAAAAACACTTCTTATTCACACATTTCTTGCTCTAAGGAAGTGCTATTGCTCTAATTTTATTAGGGGAACAACTGATTCCTAAGCTAATCATTCTAATGCAATCCAACATTTTATATTAATTGAGGTGAAAAAATATATTTGCTGAATGGCAATAATACAGGTTAAACCAATTTCTTGAATGATTTTTACAAGGCACCTTGAATCAAGGCCTTGAAAGTATGCACATATTTAAATATTCATGTTTTTAAAATATGAAACACAAACATCATATCATACTCACTGAATCACGGTAAATACTCCCAATGGCTTCTCATCATCCATTGTACTTAAAGGAACTGATGGCACTTTTTAGAACAGTCTTCTTAGTGAAAACATCTCACATTTGAGATCTTCTTGTTTTATCCAGTTCACATCTCCAAATGAAGTCAACCACAACAGTGTTACTATTGTATTTGCAGCTTAAAAGTAAAAATAACTGATGCCCACTAGGCATAGGGCAGCTATTGTGTCACGCTCGCATTGCATGCCTCTGTCAATATCACAGACATGAAGAATCAATGCACAAAACAAAAAAAGCAAAATCGTTCAGGGCTCTATGCTATAGAGCAATTTAAAAACATCTTTCACTTTAAAAACATTTAAGCTTAACCTTGCAACTTGCTTTGAAATTAACCCAAATACAACCAGGACATTTTACAGCTTTGACTGGCCACAAAAAGAATGTTAAGTGTGTGTCTCTTATATAAAATCAAAGGGCTTTTATTAATTACTGTTCCACTTGCTGTCCTTAGTAGCAGAATTTATTTGTGCTCGTCTTTTCTTAAATTGTAAAGCTGGTCAAGTTGACCCGGCTGTCTCTTTAATAAATTGTTCTATGAATGTAAGTCTGATGCTAGCCATAATGTAAAATAAATTCCACTTATTTTAACCGAACTTACAATTTGTTCTTAGAAACCTTACATAAGTGGGAAGACTGGCCTTCCTAATGAATTCATAGACC
Organism: Anolis apletophallus; assembly: GCA_030556195.1. Taxonomy (NCBI): domain Eukaryota; kingdom Metazoa; phylum Chordata; class Lepidosauria; order Squamata; family Anolidae; genus Anolis; species Anolis apletophallus. The sequence continues at coordinate 68,791,196 of JARBWK010000004.1, forward strand.
ACAGGCAGATAACGGCTGCTCTCCATCTGTCAGATGATTTGGACCACAATTTGCATCATTTTGCAACCCCATTTTCTTAGTTTGCAACAGACCTCACAACCTCTGAGGATGCCTGCCATAGATGCAGATGAAACGTCAGGAGAGAATGCTTCTGGAACATGGCCATACAGCTTGGAAAACTCACAACAACCCAGTGATTCCAGCCATAAAAGCCTTCAAAATACAATTTGCATCTGCCGTAGATAGAACAGCTAATTATTAAAGATGATTGGAGTTACAGTCTCAAAATATATGGGCAGTAGGGTTGGATAGGTTCATTCAGAAGAGCCTGAAACTCATAAAAAACTTTTGAGTTTTGAATTTCGAAGCAGTTTTGAACCATGCAGGAAAGGTGGGAGAGGCAAATCTGAATTTGAACCACTAACCTTTTTTCCTGGAAATATTCCATAATGTTCTGATGTCTCCCAAGCTTATTTTAATTTTCAGAACCAATAAGCAACTTTGGTAAAGCCTAAAAAGTTTTAAAATCTCATGCTTTCCCTCCCTGGCGATGCAAGAGAGGGATGAGGTGGGTGTGGTTAAGCACAGCCATTGTTGTAGTCTGTAAAGGCCAGGTCCCCAATGGTAGAGACTGCAAAAGGCCCTGCTGTTAAACTACATTTCCAACACTGTCTTGGTGCTCATTAGCCAAAATGGCTGAAGGACCCCTCCCCTATAGCTGTCTGTAGCAGTCTTCATCTAAATATAAAATAAACTGATTGAATCTACAAAGGTGTCTAAATAAGGCAACAAAGCAATAAGCAACTTTTGCAAAGCTAATAGAACAAAAAAAGCTTAAAAACCAATAATTTCACTTTGGCCTGATTGCCATGAACAAAACATTGGGGAAGCCAGTCACGCCCTGATTTTGGGTCTCCTACTTCCTCCTCCCACCCATTTGGGTCAGGGGAGCCTCTGCAGCCTCGCCGGGGCACCCGCACAGCGGCGGCCCTTTTCCAGGCGGGTCCGAGCATTTGTTGCTCTCTCTACCTCCAGACCGGCGTTTTGGATCCTCCGGGGCTTCAACCTCATGTATTGGTATTCCAGGGGGATTTTCCTCACCACTCGCCTAGGGAACATCCTCATCTGAGGAGCCCCTGTGTTAATTGCTTGCATTTCCATTTATGTTTATATTGCTTGTATCATTGAGGGGGGTTTTCTTACTGTATTCAGTGTATTCGTGGCTTGCGCTTTGTTCTCATTATATAGTGATATTTCACTGGTTGGTACTTCTTTGGAGGCTCATTGCCTCACTATTTTTCTATTTTGGGAACATAATAAATGATATATATATTTTTGCCTATGACCTGTATTGGTCTTGCATTGCACTGAGCACTTGGGGTATCATCTCTGGGTACTCTTCTTCCTATTGTGTTAGGCTGAAGCCAGTCACTGCCAGCTCTTTATGTCAGTAAGTAATGATAAAATAAAATGATTGATTCAATCTGCAAAAAGGAATAAACAGATGGATGTGTCTTGAGGGTCTCCTCCAACCCAACAGAGGAAGCAAATGGATGTCAAGAGAGTTTGGAGGGTGCCTTTCTGCCCAGAAAAAGGGGGTCAGTCTAGATGTCCCTTGATGGGGTCTCTACTGTGATTTCTGTTCTCCATCAATTTAACACAGTTTGTGCCACACAAAGTTTCTGGAGTAGAACAATTACTTTCAAAGTAAAGACCACCCAATCAAACAGGAAATAACACTTTCAAGCTAGGAACAGATTTTCTTTATTATTAAAAATATTTTTAATAATAAGTTTGAAAATTTGCCAAAAGTTAATGGATAAGTCAAAGCTTATGAAATTTGTTGAGCTAACAGTGGCACATGTGTTCTACCACTGTGGCAAGTTTGACCAGGATTGGTCTAAAAATTAGGGAAGGAGAATCCCCTGAAATTTCCCCAGTGCCAGTGCTGTTTTTTCCCTACTGCCATTAACAAATCAATTCGGAAGTTTCGGAAATTTTGGAAAATTGAATTTATTTATTTTTTAAAAAAATTGGAAGTGACTTTAGAATCACCAGCGCCCAGTACATCCGAAACAAGTTTTGAACTTCGGGGAATCAACCAAGGCTAATGGGCAGTGGTAGTTTTTCACCTTTGCACAATAATAAAATGAGAAAATTGATATTTTATTTTGAAATGTTGTATTTGAAATTTTGAAATGTTGTATTTGAGAATTTTTGTTAAACTCTGAAAGATATGGAAGTGCAAAATGCTGTTTAGTTCATTTGACAGGTCCACAAATTCAGATATGTCTTTGTATTTAGAATGAAAACATGATTATTTTCAAAACAAAATGAAATATTGGAAAAACCAGGCTGCCAGGTTTAACTTTCAATGCCATCAAAGATGCAAAAAGTTGTGAGAAATGTGAGCTATGCCACACACTAAAACACAAACGCACGTGTGACCGATTGGTGCTGAGACAAAGATTGTGATATCTCCAAACAAGTTTTATTATTTATTACCTCATCACACTAGAGAATGAATCCACTTACAATACGGTTTCTGCCTCCTGCAGATTTCTGAGGTTTGTAGTTTAGGGGGGAGTCTTTAACAGTCTCACTAAACTACAAACCCTAGAATTCTGCAGGAGGCATAAACCAGATTTAAAGTGGATTCATTCTCTAGTGCGATGTCAAGGGTGTGTCGTTGCCCAAACTAAAAAGCAAACAAACATTCATTAATGACAGCAAACTCACCCCCCCCCCCCTCCAATCTGCAGAAGTTAAATCTGGGAATGCCAAGGTTCAACTGCACATTTAAGCATGTAAGTGCTGACACAGGGTTGACTGATCTTTTTTCTACTGAAATTTTAATCTTTAACATCTGTGAAATTACAATTACAACTTGATGAAAGTCGCATTAACTTTTGAATTAAGCCAGTGCCAATGGTGAAGAATTTAATTAGGTTCATTTTTTTAAAAAAAAAAATAACAAAGACATCAAAACTAATAAAAGAACACAGAAATCCTGGACCATCCTAATCTGGCTACCAGTATGAAAAACTCTAAAATCAGGACAGTAAATAAGGAGCAACACTAAAAAGGAGGAATTCCAGACATGAAACAATCAAAACCAGCTAACATCTCCTAACAAAGGATTCCCCCAAGCAGGAAGCAGCAAGTCTTTGAAGCTGCAAGGCCATTCAATACTAATCAAAGTGGCCAATTGCAATAATCACACCTGCCTCAAGCAGACAAGAATTATTTCTCCCAACTTGGACATTCCACACCTCACCTGCTTCGTTTCTAACAGACCTCACAATGTCTGAGGATGCCTGCCATGCGTGTAGGTGAAATATCAGGAGATAATGCTTCTGGAACATGGCCATATCGTCTGGAAAACCCACAGCAATGCAATGTCATTATAGTTGAAATAGAAAGGGCTTGAAGTTTGTATTTTTAAATACTGGAGAAAGCAAAGCTGACAGATTTCTCCATTCCTACAATAAAATGTCAATTCCCAATGACCCAATGAAGGCATACTAAATATCAAACAAGATGATACTGTTAGGTCATTATCAGAAATGATTTTCTACATCCTACTTACCTTATTTTTAGCATGTTTTGTTTTGTGATTTGTCATTGAGAGGCAGATGCAAGTTTAATTTGCCAAGTTTCTGATTTCTGAAACATGTATCTCTGATTAAATCTTTTGGAGGGGGGGGGGGATAAAGGTAATTACTGACAATATACTGGTACATCCCCAAATATATGTAGTTTGACCCTTACATTTCCATCTGGTTTAGCCCATACACTCCCTCATATATCTAGTTTGACCCTTAAAAAGAGAACTATTCAAAGTCTTCTTTCGGGCAACACACTGCAATTGGCTGTGATGTAAAAGCTTACATATCTGCCAAACATATTTGCCCTAAGCCAGTGGTTCTCAACCTGTGGATCCCCAGGTGTTTTGGCCTACAACTCCCAGAAATCCCAGCCAATTTAACAACTGTTAGGATTCCTGGGAATTGAAGAACCACTGCCCTGAGCCTTCTAGCTACGAAAGTAGTATGAAAAAAAATGTCCCAGGTAAGTTTTAAATGACTAATTAATAAGAGACAAGAATAATTAATACTCAGGAAACCCAAATTGCATTAGGATACAAAGTACAAAGCCATTTTAGTACATTGAGTGAAGGAGACTACAGGTGGCATTGAAAGTAGCCGTAAAATTACAACTGGAGTACTGTATGCGACTTTTTTTTTGCATGAGTCCAGGAAGTTATTTGAGGGAAAGGGTTCACACCATTAAAGAGAGGTTCCACTTCATTTGAACTCAAAGGTGGGCAAGTGTAGTCTCCCCGATGTATTTGGCTGGCAAGTTTCATTTGCCCTGGTCAGATGTGATGTCATCTCTTCAAGAAATTGTGTATGGGTGATCTTTGGTGAATATGACATATTCAGAGCTGGTGGTTAAGTGTACAGATGGGAACCTGGGGGACAAATTACACCAGTTGCTCCCTGGATAGCCCTCTGAACATAACCAATTGAGAAGACTGATGAAAATTTCAGTTGAAAAGATCTGAATGGAACAGTTTCCTCCCCCTTCCTGGTTTAAGAATGAATACTCCCCCCTCTCTCTCTCCCCCCTCTCTCTCATTCTATCTGTGCCATTGCTCCTGTGCTATGGATGTCTTGTGAAAGGACAAGGACATGGTCTATCTATCCCAGGGGATTGCTTTTTTGCCTCCCTTTAAAGGCTCAGGGCTCCAAGGACCAAACTGAACACTTTGGTTAACTCAAACGCTTTATTGTCCAATATATGAGTCAACTTCACTCAGGCAATTTACTTAATTTTTCCCAAAATAACAACTGGTGACGTAGTCCCCAAAATGAGGTAGAAAAGTTCTTACTTTAAAGTTCCTTTTATTGTTTTTGGTCCGCAAAGCTATAGCAGAAAAGCTCTCTGAGTCCTTTCTCTTCCAATGGCTTTGAGGTAGGAACACTCGCAGCCCCAGTCAGATGGCCGAAGTTGAAGTCACAAAGTCTTCCAATTGAGGCCAGACAACTGGTTTGGAGGCACTTGGGACTCCCAGAGTTACTCAGCTTTCTGATATGCTAAGCCTTCTGCTTGAATTCCAAGGAAATCAGACTGGTATTGAAGGATTGCCTGACCAAGGGCCTGGTCTGGTGAACCTTTAGACACGTCCTTACAGGAGGGGTCCTGGTAGTCTATAGAATGTAAAAATAGATAGTTCACCAGATCCCTGGAAAAAGGGGTGGAACAAACTCAATTGGGCTCTGCTCATGATGATTGGTAGGTGCTAAGGACCAATCAGTGCAACTAAACCTCCCACAAACTGTGCAGGCTGCAAATACACACTTTAAAAATGCAAACCTTTAAGAACTCAAGATTTTCTATGCAGGTGGTGCTCACCGTGCCGTCACACTCTCTCTACCCACACACAAACATGTACATATTTAAGACATGATCTATATGCCTGGCACACATCCTAATCCAATGTACTGTCTCTCTATATTTCCTTTCCTTCTCTTCCCAATTTTTCCTGTATTTGCATTTATACTTTTACAAAAATCAATGAATTCCAGACTTTGATCCCCCCCCCCCCCCGGCAAATACTTTGCCGACAATTTTAAGATTTCAGGTACAGTCTGGGTGATGAACAGGTTTTTAATGGATGGCAATTTCCTAGGTGGTTGAATTAGTACTGAAATGCTTTCTCCGGTTCACACGTGTAATTGCTCAGTCACCACCTCTAATGAATGGGCTTGTTTGAAAAGCAGGCTCTTAAGAAATGACCACAGTAGATGGAAAACCTTGGAAATAAAATTGCTACCAAGCTATTTAATATGGTATTTTTTTATTCATATGAGTAAGTGGTTGAACTGCAAGGCTGAATGTCAAACACGTTATTTCAATGGCTGAGCATGCTTATTGCAAGATTGAATGGTTCACAGCTGTGTCATAATAGCAATTATTACAACACAAGAGTTGAGAACAGGCACTAACAAAGCTGGTTTCAGACAAAAGAGTAAATGGCTAAAATTGGGGTTCTGGGACTCCCTCACAACGTAACAAGTGGTGTGTTTAGGAGGGCGTACATTTAAGTCATGCGTGCTGCCATTCTGTTGATAGTTTTCAAGGGCACATAAAATACCATTTTCATTGAGTGTCAAGATAAATTTAAAACAAAGATTATTTTCCCTGGGACAGACTTGCACAAGCAAGTATAATTAAAGCTTTCCAGTTTCTCTGCTCAGAATGGGGGCTTTCCAATTGTGATAATCAGCCTCCTTGGCACATGGTGAGACAGGGAGGGTGCACTGTTTTGCAGACTACTGCCCCCACAGTCTCCCAGCTAGCATGACAACTGGCCAAAAGTAAGGTTGAAGCTGTCTATCACTGGCTCAATGGAGGACCCCCCCCCCCCTTGCAGATGGCAAAATGGGTTAAATCCTTGTGCCAGCAGGACTGCTGACCAACAGGTCAGTGGTTTGAATCTGAAGAGAGCAGGTTGAGCTCCCTCTGTCAGCTCCAGCTTCCCATGCAAGGACATGAAAGAAGCCTCCCACAAGGATGGTAAAACATCAAAACATCTGGGCATCCCCTGGGCAATGTTCTTGCAGATGGCCAATTCTCTCACAACAGAAGCGACTTGCAGTTTCTCAAGTCAATCCTGACATGAAAAAAAAACTGGCTCACTGTGTTATGCTGTCTAGAAAAGGACAGGACGGCCTAATACACTTTATCAGGACATTTCTGGATCACTATGTTGAGGTAAGAATTTGACAGTAAGACTTGGGTTCAATGCACAGCCATCTTGTCAAAATATATTTAAAGTGCCCTTTAAAGGTTACTTTTGAAAATGACTAACTTTTTCAATACATGGCGATTCTTCACAGAATTTAGAACCCAGTTTGAGACTTTATCACATGAAGCAGCTATTGCACATCAGTCACATCATCACCGATAGTGACAATATACCAGCACGACGTTCATTCATCATCACATCTCCCTTCATTAATGCAACCGTGCAGATTCACCAATCCATGGTCCCACACTCGTACTTCCACCTATTATTATAATTCTGCCTTCCCTCACTTCCACTGCTTTATATTTTAAAAAAAATAAATGTTTGTAAAGCAACTTTGCATTTCCAGACATAGCAAATCTAAAAGAAAACAAATAGAACTACGAGGTCAGGAATAACAAAGAGGATGAAGGAGAGTGGCAGAGGAGGGGAATCCTGCCCTTGACTTCACCTAAGTGCCAGTATACCAGCACAGAAGCGGAATGGTCCCATCGCACCAGCAAGGTGAGGGGAACATTGCATGATTGGTAACTACTGATGGGTCTTTTCCTTTCAATAGAAGGAAAGAGGCTTACCATGGGCAGGAGACAAACTGTTGTGAGACAAAAACCTCCTTTTTTCAATGCTGGCTTGTCCACTTCATGTGATAAAGTCCTCAGAAAGTGGGTGAAATATAGGAGAAAGGATGGAGCATTTAATATGCTTTCTCTCCTCATATCATAGAATAATAGTATAACAGAGTTGGAAGAGACCACATGGGCCATCTTGTCCAACTCCTTGCCATACAGGAAAAGCACAATCAAAGTACCCCTGACAGATCACCATCCAGTCTCTGTTTAAATAGCTTACAAGGAAGAAGCTTCTACCAGACTCCAAGGCAGATTTCAGTGCTGAACAACTCTTACAATCAGGAAATTCTTCCTGTTCAGATTCAAATTTCCTGTAATTTGAATCCATTGTTCTGAATCCCAGTTTCCAGGGCAGCAGAAATCAAGCTTTATCTCTCTTTCTTATGACATTCTCTCACATGCATATTTATACATGGCTATCATGTCTTCTCTCAACTTTACCTTCTGCAAGTTAAACAGACCCAGCTCTTTAAGATGCTCCTCATAGGGCATGGTCTCCAGATCTTTGATCATTTTAGTTGCCATATAATTCAGTTTCAGAATGCAGATTAATAATAATATTATAATAATAATACACTTTATTTATATTCCGCTCTTCTCACCCCGAAGGGGGCTCAGAGTAGATTACAGGTACACATACTTAGCAGACAATCCCTGCTGTTTCCACATACACACATATAGACGAACAGAGGCAAACTCTGGCCACCAGGGGGAGCTGATGAACAGCATTAAACTGGATTATATGGCAGTGTAGATTTATATAATGCATTCTGAAATGGCATTATATGACAGTGTCAATCCAGTGTTATACACCAAAGGGGTAAATAAGTACACAGTCAATTATAGTATCTTAGAAATTATTAGAAATGATTATCAGTATGGAATACAAGCACCAAACTGGATATTGCAACAATTCAATATAACATTATAAATCAAAAGTAATATTAACATCATATATTAACAATCGAACATTGTGGTCTGGCAAGCACAACAATGCATTTGGATGTGTACCCCACGCCACAAGAAACTCAAAGGCTTTCTACCTATTTGTTTTGTTCACTCTTATTGTTGTATCAATCATATATTCATTTTATTGCTGAAGGAATTTTACTGAGGATTTGAAGCTTGGTAAGAGTATCTCTCTGGTCCAGAAATGTGGCACAGGCATTTTAAACTAAATTAATATCAAACTGGTCTATAATTCCAACATAGCTGCTGGGTGAAACTGCTTCAGATCAGGAAAGTAAAAGAAATATTTGCAGCCCTCTCCACATGTTAAAGAGTGCTTAGTGAATGTGACAAATTATCCCAGGGAAATAGCAGGGTATAAATACAATAAATGCTTCTTGGCAAGTGGTTGGACTGGATGGCCCACAAGGTTTCTTCCAACTATGATTCTATGAATGAATAATATTGTTGTTAAATATACATTTAAAACTATTCTTTAGATCATTATACATCAAGCTATCTGATGTGGGAGACCAGCAGTCTCTCCAACCACTGCCCAAGAATGCCTGGGACTGGTACCATATTTGTGCCTATAGGCTATTAGTATTTTCCCCTCTTTCCTGGAAACCTTCCAAGGTCAGGAACCAGCACCCACCCACAGACTAGCACTTTGAGTAACATTGCTTTAAGTAACTTATAGCAGTATTTAAAATAGAAATAATTTTGCCAGCAGAGCTAATTAACTTTTACCAGCAATAGCTGTGTTATTCTGAGTGTGTCCCATCCCAGGCAGACAAGGAAATCAGGCTAATTGCTAATTGCCTTCATTCTACTTTATGCTGTAATTAGGTTTTGATTCTCATATGGGAATGAACTGTGGCTGTATTTACATTTCTGATGCAACAAGGAGATATTTAAGGTTTGATCCAATGCTTTCATTTCCAAAAGCAACCTTAACTCTTCCAGCTATAACACTATAAATATCTGTCCATGAATTAGCATTAGCCGCCCCCCATAATGATCTAGGAAGCACTTCACTTGCTTGCTGTTTCCAAAGCTATTGATTTTAAGCCTCTTCCAGTGCTTGTTCAAACTAGTTTAAGCAAAGCTTTCACCCAGTTATGCTGGTGGAAAAGGCAACAAACATTTCAAAACAGATAGTGTAGCATCTGGTTTAATTCATTCCCCATCAGTCCCTTCCAAGAGAAGGTACTAGGTAAAAATGCATAACTGCAACTCTGGTCTCTTTTCCAACCTCTAGTTCCATGAGCATCAGAGACAATTATAAAGCAAATCAGATTGCATGGTTTTTTAAAAAGAAAAGAAATGCAATTTGTAAGCATTCGGTGTTCTATAAATGAAAAGATAAAAATAGTAGCTTGTGGGCTATTATCTTTGATTACTGCTGCATATAAATTATAAGCAAATCAATGCTAGTCAGCTACACGTGGTCTTTGATGATTTAATTACTGTATGTGTCGCATTTATTCTGTACAGAATACAACAATAAAACTTGAGCTTGTAGGCTCACGTGACATTTTCATATACAAGAGTTTCCAACATGAGTAATAACGGAATCTCATACAGTTGCCAGGATATTCACTGAGCAGTAGGATTGTTGGCTTGCTAGAAAAAGGGTATGCTACCCACATCCATCAGCTCCGAAGCAAACAACAACAACAAAAACAAAACTACAGAAAGCTGGAAACACTAATAATTTGCCGCTTTGCAGTTGTTTGACTTTAGACCAAGTTAAACAGATCTTCTCTTCAAAGCAAGTATATTGATAGCGCTGCTCAATAAGCTATGGTACATCCCCAAAGATGGATCTCTACGGCTGTACTTCTTCATAATTAGGCTGATTATTCAAGTAGGTCAAGCATCCAACTGCTCCCATCAAGAACAGGAGCAATTAGTCGCTGAGTACTTTTGAAAATTGGTTGTCTCTCTTGTTTACCCTCCATGCTTCCAAAGAGCATTCTTCATGTTAATATCTGTACAGGTGGAACATTGCCTAAACAGCATTCACCCGATGTAACTTCTTGCAGCACATTTATGCTACTAGATACAAAAGGGGAAATACAATTCACCTTCCAACCAGTTGGGAGGTGGAGTAATTTTGTCTCCTCCCCTCGGAGAAGAGATTGGTTAATTTCGCAGAAGTTACTGGAAGGGAGGAGGGGCTGGCATAGCGTGGTGCCAGCCTCTTCTCCCTCATTCTGCATCGAGGCATCGAAGAAGAAGGCAGCTTGCAGAAGGAGGCCCCAAGTTGGATAGAAGGTCGGTTTGGGGCCTGCCAAGGGGTGAGGGGCGGGCGCATGGGTGGTCTAGCCCCCTATGATAGCCCCCTCACCCCCTCGGAACAGCAGCTGCAATTTGTAGGACAGGGGCACCCATGTTTGGTCCCCTTTACTTTAACAATAAGAATGTTCGTAAAAAAGTTACCTTGGCCCCTTGTTGGAGGGAGGGGCACATGTGAGCCTGCAAGCGGCTCTTTCCAACGTCGACGGTATGGCCAGGGGTGAGGAGGCAGGCCACGTCTGGGCCTCGATAGTTCCCGTTTTGGGGAGCGATTCAGGGGCCCTGCCCCTTGCTTCTCCACCCCTCCAGGGGTTTGGTTGAGTGGCTCGGGCCCACCGGGCTTCGTGGGGATGGGGCACAGTTTTTCTTCCCTCCCTGGGCGGCATGTATGGGCCCCTGGGATCCCCGTGCCGCCAGGCAGGGGGCGCCGTGGCGCAGCCTCTCCTTTCTCCCCGGAGCGGCCTGGCTGGGCACCGGTGGCCCGCCGGGCTGGCCGGGCAGGGAGCGCCGGGCGCAGCCTCTCCTGCATGTACGGAGCGGCCTGGCTGGGCACCTGGAGCCCGCCGGGCCGCCCGGGCATGGTGCGCCTGTGGCGCAGTTGTTTTTCGGGCACGCATGCGCCTTGGTGGCTTTCGGCGGCTCCCTTTTGGCACGCATGCGCCTTGGGAGCTTGGGGCGGCCACCATCTTGGAAATACATGAAATATTGCAAAGGATTTAATTAATATGGGTTAATCTAGTGATAAGACGAAAATTGGCCGATGGCCCGTATTCCATGGGAGTTCGAGAGGACGATCGTGTTGCTTGGATGGCCGCCCAGGTTGACTTTTTGTCTTGATGCTTCGCTTTTCAGATGGCACCTAAGAAGAACATCAGTGGCGTTAAGGGCAAGGGCCCAGCGAAGAAGGCGACGAAGCGGGCGCTATCCCCTCAGGCCTCTCCCGAGAGGGAGAGGGGTGTCTCCAGGGAGGAAATGGACGCTGTCCTCCAGAGGGTTCAGGAGATTGAGTCAGATATGGGCTTAGCCGCAGCGGGGATGGCAACGAGGCCGACATGTTTAGCTAATATGGACTTGAGGTATGCTAATATCCTATCTCGTCTTTCTATTATAGAAGCTGAGCGAGCAGCCCGAAAGCGAGCGGAGGAGCAGCAGGGTGGTCAGCCCGCTGGAGTTTCTAACGAGGCGGTGCAGGTCCAGTCAACACCTGAGCAGGCGACGATCCCGGGAACTGGGTCGGAGGAGTTGCCCATGCCCCGGGAGCAGGCAACAACGACAGCACCAGCAGTGGTCGAACGGCCGGCGCCAGTCCAGGTTCTGCCCCAGTTCGTGCCATCAGAGAGGCCTTCAACGTCTCAAGGTACGAACACCACACTATCGTGGCCCTGGGATCAGGGCCAGGTAGCGCCTCCCACACCACAGGACACACAGGGCAGCGTAGCGCAGGCAGTTTCAGCCCAAGCTAGCCGAGAACAAGGAGGTGCCATTCCCCAGCAGTCCACGCCATCCATGGTCACCCTTGAGATGGCCAGGACTAACGATGCGAACAAGTTCTGGGGAACTGAAAAATGGCCGGCCCATATGACCCCGAGTAAGACGGTGGTTGAGTTAGGGTCCCACCTGACGCAAAAAGTTATCGACAAAATCTTGAGTAACGAGTATGTGGATATCTTCTCCCTCTATTTTAGGGAGTTAGATAAGAAGGAGAAGGATGAGCTGGACGAAGAAAGGAAGGATGAAATAAAAAAGAGGAAGGTCGATCAGATTTGGGATAATTGGCATGCGTGCTTCTCGGTTTACGCAGCCATTATTTCAACGGCCCACCCGGATAGGGGACCAGCTCTGTTCCAGTATCAGAGCTTAATACGCCATGCACACCTGGAGGGCCCAGTTGATGCATGGCTGGATTATGATAAGCGTTTCCGCTTGAAGGCTGCATCTAACCCAGATATGAGATGGGACCTAATTAACAATCAATTGTGGTCGGAAGTTATGGGCACATTAAAAGGCAGGGTTAGGAAGAAGGCGGACAGCGGGCAGACTATCGTCAGCAGGAATCCCCAGTCCTTTCGGAAAGGGGGCCCCCAGCAGCAGGCCCAACGGCGAGGGAATATTTGCTGGGACTTTGCGGCCCGAGGGGTTTGCAATCGCAACCCTTGCCGCTTTCAGCACGCATGTGGCATCTGCTTGGGAGCTCATGCCACACGTAACTGTTCCCGAGGGGGATTCAATAAAGGAGGGCCTAAGGACAACCAATATAAGAAACCCCCGGGGCAATCATCCCTTCCCAAAGGGCCCCAGTCCAATTAAGCTGGACAAGTTAAGGGAATTGTTGGCGTCATATCCCAATAGGGAAGTCGCAAGTTATGTTGGGGAAGGTTTTTCACGAGGGTTCCGGATCCCAACTATGGGACCGCGTACGCCTCAGTTAACAAGGAATTTGAAGTCAGTTATCGGTTTAGAACACTTAGTTCAACAGAAGATAGATAAGGAAGTTAAAGAGGGTCTGGTTATTGGGCCTTTTACTGCACCACCGGTTCCTCAGTTGAGAGTTTTGCCTTTAGGAATCATCCCCAAGAAGACGCAAGGAGAATACCGCCTCATACACCACCTGTCCTATCCCAAGGACGGGTTGGTGAATGACGCTATCCCCGAGGAGTTGTCATCAGTTAAATATACTTCATTTGATGCGGCTGTGCGGGTAGTCCGCCGTATGGGCTTGGGAGCCGACCTAGCAAAATGTGACATTAAGTCAGCATTCCATCTGCTCCCGGTTCACCCGTCGGATTTTGATCTCCTCGGATTTCGGTTTCGTGGCCTTTTTTACATGGACCGGGCATTGCCCATGGGCTGCTCAGTTTCATGCACCGCATTCGAACGGTTTAGTACATTTTTAGAATGGGCGGTGAAGGCAGAATCTGGCCTTCAGGGGGTGGTCCATTATTTAGATGACTTTCTTTTTATAGGACGGGCAGGGTCTGGAGAGTGCAGATTCCTTATGCGCTCATTCCAGCAACTGACCAGTCAGTTAGGGGTACCGTTAGTGGAGGAAAAGACAGAGGGTCCCAGTATGGTTCTGACTTCTCTCGGGATTGAGCTTGATACCATCAATCAGTTTTCAAGGCTTCCCGTTAAAAAGGTAACCAATTTAACGGTTAGGGTACGGCAATTCCTGTGTCGCAAGAAAGCGACCCTGAAAGAATTCCAGGAGCTAATTGGACACTTAAATTTTGCATGCAGGGTGGTGGCACCCGGGTGTGCATTTTTGCGCAGGTTGTGTGATGCCATTTCCGGCATTGAGTTGCCGCACCATCATTTGCGGGTGTCACACGCCATTAAGGCAGACCTGCTAATTTGGCTTGAATTTTTATCAAATTTTAATGGGATCTCATTCTGGAGACAGGAATTGGCCGTGATGGACGCACTGAAGGTGGCCTCTGATGCTTCAGGGGCCATAGGATTTGGGGTTTATTTTGATGGCCAATGGTGTGCAGAGCAGTGGCCACAAGCTTGGCACGAGGCTGGCATCACGGCCGATTTAACTTTTTTAGAGTTTTTTCCTATTTTGGTAGCGGTCACAGTATGGGCTGAGAGGTTTGCAAACTCTACAGTCCATTTCTGGTGTTACAACTTGGTGACAGTGCAGGTAATTAATTCCCTAACATCCAAATCGCATAGGGTCATGAGCGCACTTAGACATTTTACACTGCATTGCCTGCAATTTAATATCCTGTTTCATGCTTTCCATGTTGCGGGGATTAATAACTCACTTGCCGACGCTCTATCTCGTATGCAGATGGAGTGTTTCCGGCAATTGGAACCCGGCGCCGACGTCCTGCCCCAACGCATGCCAGACCATCTTTGGACGGTTGGGAGCACGAGACTCTGACTGGTATGGCATCTGCTTTGGCCCCAAGCTCCATGAAGTCTTATGCAAGAGCTGTTAAGGAATTTGAAGGGTTTAGGAAGGATTACAACATGCCGCAAGCTATCCCTGTTCCTTACGAGCATATAGCACAGTTTTGCATGTTTTGTAAGCGAAGGGGGCTGGCCCCGCATTCAATCAGAGCGCGTTTGTCTGCATTGGCTTATTGGCTGAAGGCACAGGGCCTTCCGGATTCCACCAACGACTTCCGGCTTCACAAGATTTTGGCAGGATGGTCACATAGGCAGGGGCAGCCCCAAGATGATAGGGAACCTATTACCCCTGCCATATTAAAAGGCTTAAAGCTGGTGTGGCCCAAGCTGTGTGCTGATGTCTATGAGCAGATCCTGTTCCATGCAGCAGCATTGACAGCCTTTTTTGCAGCCCTGAGGATTAGTGAGCTAGTCCCAGCTTCCAAGAACGACAAGACTATGCGGGCTCTGATTCAGTCTGACCTAACCTTTACTCAGACTGGTATTGAGTTGCTGGTTCATTCATCCAAGATGGACCAGGGGGCTAGGGGCTCTATTATAAAATTGTCAAAGTGTAGTGACCCTGATTTATGCCCAGCCGCAGCGCTGGTGCATTTTAATGGGATTAGGAAGCAAGGACCTGGTTACTGGTTTAGTCACCAGGACGGCACTCCGCTATCCAAATACCAGTTTTGGGCGGTTACCAGCAAAGCGCTGAGTTTGATGGGTTTAGGGCAATTTAGGTTTGCAACCCATTCTTTCCGCATTGGAGCAGCTTCGGTGGCCAATGTGATGGGATATGACACAGAGAAGATAAAAACCCTGGGCAGATGGAAATCAAATGCCTTCAGGAAATACGTGCGTACTCCGTTGTCATAATGTTGATCTGTCGTTTCAGATCCTGCGTTGCTGAACCATAGATGGAGGATCCTCGTCTGTGGGCACAGTTTCATACACTGGGCGTCCAGGCAGGCCATGAGGTCTCATTATGGTCAGCATTTGGGCCTCGCATCCGTTGCTACAGTTGAGTGGCATGGGATCAGAGGTATGCGTTGGGACGGTTTGCTCCCGCTTTTGTTGCAGTCTAGGAGAGGGCCCCCTCCAGATGTTTTAGTGATACACCTCGGAGGCAATGATCTAGGCCTTTTGAAGGGTAGGGCCCTGTACTTGCAGGCTTGGAACAACATTTGTAAAATATGGCATGCATGGCCACGGGTGCACATGGCCTGGTCGGCAATCATCCCTCGCTTCCGGTGGTCAGGTGGTGGGGATGTTAAAAAATGGAATCAGCTGGGAAGCGGGTAAACCAGGCCATGCGCATGGCGCTTGCAAGAGGTAGGGGCTCCTACATATTTCATGGTCAGATCTTGCTTGACAGCCCTCACCTGTAAAGGTCGGATGGTATCCATCTGTCTGAAGTGGGCAATTCATTGTTTCTTCATGATTTAATGGTAGGTGTTCAGTTAATATTAGATGGCTTGGTGGGGGATGGGAGCTAAATAGGACATTTGCTCCCAATCCGTGGCGTAAATTGTTTAGTTATTCAAAGGCTTGTATACACTTAAAGCACCCCTTAAGGGTGTGGGGCATTATGCAAACACTCACCTAGACGGTTAATTTTAGGGGTGAGGTGATGGTGAATGTCCCAGGAGCGGGGAGAGTCTAGTCTCAAAAGTTGAGAGAGATTTCTCCTGATGTTTCCCTTACGGGTTGCCCGGGTTGAAATATACAGGGGACCCAGCTAGTACGCCTGAATAGCTGAGGGGTAGACTTTAGGAGACGCTACCTCAGCTTACACACACCAAGTTAAAACTGACACCAAAAGTTAGTTGAGTTACAAGTTAAATAGGTAACTATTTAATAAAAGTTGCCCAAATTTTGAAACCATATATTGTGTGTCTGTCTTGTTATTTCGGGGGGTTGGAAGACAATACAATTCACCTTCCAACCAGTTGGGAGGTGGAGTAATTTTGTCTCCTCCCCTCGGAGAAGAGATTGGTTAATTTCGCAGAAGTTACTGGAAGGGAGGAGGGGCTGGCATAACGTGATGCCAGCCTCTACTCCCTCATTCTGCATCGAGGCATCGCCCACCACTCCCACCCATGGATAGTATAATAATGATCGCTCAAATGGTTTAACGTTTGGGGGTCGGATAGGAATTGGCCCACGAGGGTTTTGCCTATCCTATACTGTCTATTAGGGGCTTAGAAGGAATGGTCGGTTAATAAAATAGCTGAGCGTAAATAGTTTAGTTATTCAAAGGCTTGTATACACTTAAGGCACCCCTTAAGGTGGTGGGGCATTATGCAAACACTCACCTAGATGGTTAATTTTAGGGGTGAGGTGATGGTGAATGTCCCAGGAGCGGGGAGAGTCTAGTCTCAAAAGTTGAGAGAGATTTCTCCTGATGTTTCCCTTACGGGTTGCCCGGGTTGAAATATACAGGGGACCCAGCTAGTACGCCTGAATAGCTGAGGGGTAGACTTTAGGAGACACTACCTCAGCTTACACACACCAAGTTAAAACTGACACCAAAAGTTAGTTGAGTTACAAGTTAAATAGGTAACTATTTAATAAAAGTTGCCCAAATTTTGAAACCATATATTGTGTGTCTGTCTCGTTATTTCGGGGGGTTGGAAGACAAAAAGTTCTGTACCATGATTCTAGTAGGTAGATGCTAAATCCATTGTCTAGACCAGAGGTCTTCAAACTAAGGCCGGCAGGCCAGATGTGGCCCTATAAGGTCATTTATTTGGCTCCCACCCAAAACTTTAGACTTAGTGTCACCCTGTCTGAAAGAGTTTGAATGCACACAACAATTTTAATTGATTTGACTATTTCATCAACCAAAAGCAGACCCACACTTCCCATTGAAATACTAGTATGCTTATGTTGATTAAAATTGTTCTTCTTTTTAAACATTTTCTTGTTCTTTCATGTTTTTCTGCACTTCAAATAAGGTAAGTGCAGTATGCATAGGAATTTGTTCATGTTTGTTTTTTTAACTCTAGTCAAACTATGTTTTTTCAACAGTCGGAGGAACTGTGAACTAGCCCTGTGTTTAAAAAGCTTGAGGATCCCTTGTCTAGACCTTGGACTAAGATGGCTCTCTAAGCTTCTTATGGCCTCTCCTCCTTCCCCTCATCATCATCACTGCCATCATCATAGAGGTGGCAGTTTTTAAAGTCCCACTCTTTTGGCCTCAACCCTGTCCAAATGGAAAAGCATTTTCTCAAGAATGTTTATGAAATTAATAATAAATAAATAAATACTTTATTTGTATTCTGCCCTATCTGCCCAAGGGGACTCAGGGCAGATTCCAACATAACAATAGCAAACATTCAATGCCTACAGAAAACACACAATACTAACATAAAATCCCAGAAAACCCCCACATGTTAAAGTAACATTAAAGCCTAACATCAAATTAAGACCTAACATCAGTAAATTAAACCTGACATCAATCAAATAATCAAACAAAAACCAATGTAATTCGCTGAAAGTGTGTCCCTGTTGTAGACTAGGGATAAGTAACAGTGACAGGCAGGGGCGGATCTTAGTGTAGGCGAAGTAAGCGGCCGCTTCTGGGTGCCACGTGGCCAAGAGTGCATCTGGCCGTGGCCGCCAGGTTCGGCGCATCATGCCGTACCATTGTTGTGGGTGGGTGGCGCGCGGGCGAGGCTCCGCTCCAGTTGCAAAATGTTCCCTGGTTTGTCCTTTTTGGCCTCTTGGGAGTGCGTTTAGCAACTCTCTCCACCAGAAGCACTCTGTTTTAATAGTGCATGCGTGAAACTTTCACGCATGCGCCATCGGATCGGAGCGCTTCTGGTAGAGTGAGTTGCTAAACGCACTCCCAAGAGGCTGAAAAGGACAAGCCAGGGAACATTTTGCAGCCAGAGGCGGGAGGCTCCCCCCCGGCTGCAAAATGTTTCCCCGTCCTTTTCATCCTCTTGGGAGTGCATTTTGCTACTCCCACCACCAGAAGCACTCGGTCCCAATAGTGCATGCACAAAACTAGCTGTTTGCGCACACCCGCCATCCTCACCAAGCTGAAGAGCCACAGGGGCACCCAAAAAAGGTTTGCTTACTACTATTTTTTACCTTCGTCCGGTCCTGGTGACAGGGCAGCATCATTTGCCCCTAGCACACCACATTTTCAGCTGAAATGTGACCTGAAAGCAACTATTCAAGATTTTGGTTTATTTGAGGCCTATTATTCCATATCTGGATGGGACTTTGGGGTATAGAAAATTGGGGGAAATTTGACAGTGCTCATACGTACACTCCAACTTTCTGAAATGTTTTTATTATCCCCTCTTGTTCCATCTGTTTAACTGCTTTTAAATTGTCCCAATTTCTCTCTCTTTTCCTATCCTTGAGTTCAAAGTGCAAAAAGGGTGGATAGGACGGACAGGATAGATTCAGGCAAAAGCAAATGGCTGCAACTTTTCTTAGCTTGTGTGTTCTTCATTATTTATAACTTTTGTCATCTTGACTACATATGGGATGCCATATATGCCCTGATTTTAGTCTCTGAAATGTTGGAAAGTGACTGTTTTGGGCTATTTTTTAGGCATCTTGTGCCTTTTTTAAAATGGAGGCAGAGGCATGGGATATACCCCCTCCCCCAAAAATAGGGGCATTGGAAGAGATGTTTTCAATGGGACATACCTAATATCCTGTAGAAACGCACACATATACAAGGCAGCTATAATAACACAGAGATATATTTACTTGCTTGTACACAAACATGCAATTTGAATTCTGTACTAGTTTGCAACTCTATTGATATGGAAAATGATGCACTCTGTGACTGTCAGTTTCCAAGACTCTCAAGACAAACATGACATGATTGTGATGCAGTGGTCTGAGTCACAGCCAAGAAAAGGTACTGCAGGGAAGAAGAAACATTATTATCTGTGTCTTCCACATCACATATAAGAGCTGAGAAGTGCTATGATAGTGGAGAGTAGGGTGGGGGTATAATCCAATTTAACCTAACAATAGGACATATCTGACCCTTTCACCAGTCTTGAACCCTTTTTTCGTGCAAGGGATATTGAAAACAAATAAGAATGGCAGAAATAGCAAATCAATAAATAACAATATTATGCTATATTTAAGTGAAAGATTTAATAACAAGAGGCCTTACATTATCCTTAGATCTCATGTTTTGGCCCCAAAACTTCAGAACCTGAGATAATCCTGAACTGGCAACCATTATCATCATTTCCAAAAAAAAATCCCATATGATTGAAGGAATATGTGGATTTATGTGGGGAGGAATACAAAAGCTTCAGTCCAGATCAGACCTCCGTATAGTTACTTCTAAAATTACTTCCAGTTACACAATATGTATTTAATATATCACATAGTCTAACCTGATTCACCATGCATATTTTGCTGCTGACCACTACTGGCCATGCCAACCCAATGTTTACCTCTAAAAGAGATTTACAAATGCAGAAGCATTTGCTTTCATAACACAGGCAGAGGAATCCTATTCAATCATCCAGAAATAAACTGTCCCCACCCAAATGATTGATTTTAAGCAATCTAGATTTTGCTAGCTCTGTTCACTTAGATATATAGAGCACAGTGCAGACTAGTTTTCATGAAATGTTTCATATTTTGCCCAAATAGTTCATAAAACTCTTTTGGAGGCTGTTTCATGCAGCAATTTAGAATTTAGAAAGAACATTTTCTTCAATAATCCGCATGTAAATATGTATAATGTCATTACGTCAGCCTTGTGAGGCCTTTGATGGAAATCCCTTTGAATTATACCTAAAATTGATTGCCAATCTTTTTTCTGTCAGCAGTTTAAATCAGGGCCAAATGCACATGGGTGAGTTTGCAGTGTTAGGGATTTCATTGCACACATCAATTTATCGTGATCATCTTCCTATCCTAGATTCTGCCAGTTTGTTAGGGTAGTCATTTTTAATTTGTGTCAATATCCTCTCATCTAGTATTTAATGGGTGTGGTGCTGTCTTGCATCGGCTTCATCAGGTCAACTTTGGCAGTAGTATTCCTTAGAGCCAAAAATCGTGTTTTTTCCCAACACTGGTCAGCAAAGAGCTATCCTGCTTATAAAACTGGAGCCTAGTCCAACCTAACTTTGTGGCTCTTACCAGTCAAGATATCCTTAGATGAGACTCCTCCTTGTGAACTGGGAGGTTCTTCTTCATCTTTTTCTATCTTGAATCTTTTTGTGCAGTAGAAGGCAGACATGGCTTGGCTTCATTTCTCTGTGTGGGTTGCTCCTGGATTTCTGACTTTCTAGGCATATCTGTTTTTAAATTATTTTGTTTATCGGTGGATTTCAATATAAATGTTATTATATTATCAATATTTAATTTTTATGCTTTATGTCTAAATGTTCTTTTATGTTTATGTTTTAATTTGGTTAGCTTAATTTATAGTTATACATTACTAGTGTCTTGCTATTATCTCTTGGTTTTCACATGTATGTGTGGCATTGAATTTTGCCTTTATGGTGTTGGAAACTGCTTTGAGTTCCCTTAGAGGGAGAAAAGTGGTATATAAAAGTAGTAAATGATTTTGTTGACACCTCCATCTCTTTTATCTTGGGGATACCATTCTCAGCTCTGAGCCAGGTCCTTCTGAGCTCTTCAAGATGGAAAGAGCTCTTTCATTATACTGGTATAGGTAAATTTGTTTTCCCAAGAGTACTGCTTCCTGAGCTATTCTATTGACCAGTTCCTATAGTACAGCTGGTTTTGTAGAGAGGGGCAGAAACACCTCTGTAGAAGACGTCTGCCAGTGAAGTGTGTGCAAAGCTTCAGACCTCTGTTTCATGATCCGGAGATTCATATGATTGGTTAATACAAATCTGTGAGCTACTAATTAAGTTTTGCCTTGCCACCGCCTCCTCCTCCATCGATGGTTTCTCCCAGAGCGGAGGCTCCCCTCTGAGGTAAAAATGGGCATGATCAAAACAACAAGCACAAATTAATGGAGCTGTGAGGGGAAATGGTGGGAGGAGGGAGGGAGGCCTAGTAGCCCCTTCCTGCTCACTGCTAGCTTCCTCTCAGCGTCTGTGTGTCTTACCTCAAACTTATATTTTCCAAATTCCACTCCCTTCCCAAACTTTACAGACCTTCCCTTCCCCTGAGTTATTTTAAAATGCAGCCCCGTTCCTCTGGTGTGAGCAGAATTCTGGGAAATGTAGTTTGGTCAGTTTAGGACCTCTGTAGTAGCGTATTCGAAAGGCCCCACTCTAATAGTAAAGCGGTTTTTGGTACTTTCCGTGCAGGAGTACAGTCAGAGAGTGATGCTGCACACGTGTAGAGCTTTAAAAAGCGGGTTCCTGTGCCAAGAATCAGGCAGGGACTTGTGCTGTGAAAATAACACTGTGATTGATGCTTCTTGAGGCACTCTGTGCCTAATGTGAGATAACATAGGCTTGGATTGATTAAACAGTACAGGATGTGCTAATGAAAGACCTTAATGCTAAATGGGAAAGAACTGCGCATGAGCAAGAGTTTGGCACCCTCCGTTGCTGGCAAGGAGCCTGGAAGCCAAATGTTTCAAACTGGGAACATAAGAGTCCCAGCTACTGATAGCTGCACTGTGAGAAAGACTAACATAGAAATGTTCATTGTCCTCATGCATAGGTGGGACTTTTAGATGTGATGCTAATGGAAATGCAATGTTTATTGGATTAATGAAATAACCTGAGACACCAGCCAATTACGATTGTGTAAATCTATGAAGAAGGGGTGGGCTTATCTGAAATGCCTCCATTGGGGTATAAATGTTTTTGTACTGAGAATGACGGGCCTTTTGCCCCTGATTGCAGCCGTGTTCTGCTGGCAAAAACCCACCAGCTGGTGCCATCAATAAACCCTTTTGATTTCATCTACTTCACAGTTGTCGTGAGTCTTCCTCATCCTTGTACCCGCACGTTCAGGTGGCCTTAGTAGAGGTAAATTTGCCACTCGGAGTTCCAGAACTCCCTAATTTGCTGCTTCAATAGGGTTTTGGAAGCAAAGGAAGCAGGGGGAAGTATGGGCAGCAAGGAAAAGGGTCTGGGCAGCAAGGGAGTGGGGTCTGTGTCCCAGGAGGAAGTTGCTGCTGCTGTTGTTTCCAACAGCTCAAAACTTTAATTTCCCAGCATTTGTCAGGAGAAGGTGGGAAGCAGCATGCCGCTCCGGAACTCCTCAGGGACATTGTAGAGCACAATTTGAGGATCCTTGCTCTAGGTGTGATGAAGTTTCTAGAGAGATCCAGATTTGCTCTGGCCTCTTAAGATTGGCATTTTATCTTGAGAAAAAAAACTAAGCTGCGGTGAAACTCCTTTCACTTGCTGAGTGTTTGGTCTGCTTCACGTCTCTGCCCACCAGTGTGGCCTAAGCCAATGAATTCAATAGTTGACTGTTGCCATTATTATTTTTAATGACTCTGCTTTTAGCATGCCAGCTTTGATATAAGCAGCACCTGTGGAAAATATCACAAAACCTGAAGCTGGAGAAAACTGCAACAAAAAGATGAGGGACAGA